>OX637401.1:28916779-29324279 GCA_951799425.1 Ilex aquifolium
CAACGAGCGTTAGATCATTTGGTAAGGGACTGTTCTAGCTTAACCAAGGTCTCGAGTTCGAGTCTTGGGAACGCAGCTGCGCTCGGTAGGGAGAGCTTTGCCGCCCTTGTGGTCCTACCCGGCTCGAATCCGGATTAGTCGGAGCCCAAAGTGGCTTTCGGATACCGGATGGTCTGACAAAAAAAAAAGAGTTGACTAGCCATGACATGACCATATTATTTTCTGCTATCCACCTTTTGTGGGTTGGTTATGTGGTTTCTGGTGCCGCTGATGCTCCGGTGATGTAGTCATCTTTCTCCTTTCCCCGTATAAACATTAATATGGACTGAGACCATTGCAAATAATTTTGCCCATTCAGTTTATGGGCTGTGATCGGAAGATGAGAGGTTTCCATCTGATGAGAGGATGAAGACGATGAGATGATGATATCAGAAAAAGAGGAGGATGAGTTGGTAGCCATTCCAAAGGCTGGACCGTATTTAGGCATAAACTAGAAGAAGAGAATCGATTAGGAGAAGAAGAAAAAAAACTTGAATGCTAACTGAAGATGAAGACGATGAGACAGGATTAAACCTGCTCTGATACCATGAAGAAATTGAAGACTAAAACTATGGAGGAACCCAGACTCCCCTGACTCAATTCATTCTATATTCCTCTGTTCTTGAACAATGAAGGAAAGCATAAATAAATAGCTTACAGATTTGAGACAATTCCGGAATGGGACACTATCACCGGACGAAATTTCTCTTACATGGAAAGTGAATAAACTACCTTGCGGTAATTGGGTAATCATACAGCTGGTATGATTATATTTATCCTAAAATACTCCTAAATCAATTATAATAAAGGCTGTACATTACATTAATTCAGGAAAGTCAATAGAGGATGCTAAATATGGAGAGAAACATGCACAGGCATATGACATGCATGTGGCAACGTGGGCTTGATTTCCAACACTGGGCAATCCTTGAGTAGACCACATTAGCCCGACTAGCAAGATCATGAGCCTGACTTTTGTTTTGTTTTGTTTTGGCCCGATAAGGAAGGCCCAAGATAACCCAACCCATCAGCCTCACAAATAGGTTATCTCTTACGTTACACGTGTGGAAGTTTCGGGTTGAACTTTCATCATTCGGTCTTAATTCCACCCGTGGGTGATCAATTGGTTTATTTTACCCTTTTGAATCATCACAATTAAAAAAAAAAAAAAAAATTTCAGCCACACCCCCTTATAATTTATCATATCTTCAAGGATACCTCTTTTATTTTTTAAATCTTCACTGACACCCCCTATTAGATTAAAAGTCTTAACTAAAATATAATTTTATTAAATTGTCCATGATATATTTTAGAAAAAAACTTTATTCAACACCTTTTTAGATAGGCATATCTTCAATGAGACCTCCTATATTTTATGAATTTTTTTTACGTATTAAAATTTGTTTTTAATTGACTCGAATCAAATTTTAATCAACTTGCAATGAATTTTAATTGGCCAAAATTTTGATACGTAAAAAAATATAAATTTTAATCGACTCAAATTTTAATTCGTAAAAAAAAATTTTAATCAACTTGAATTGAATTTTAATTGGCACAATTTTAATAAGTAAAAAAATATAAATTTTAATCGAATTGAATTTTAATCGGTGCTAACAGCTCAGGTTGAGCTTAAATCGGCTCGAAATTTAATACGTAATTTTTTTTTAATAGACTCGAATTTTAATACGTAAAAAAATAAACTTTAATTAGCTTAAATTTTAATATGTAGAAAAATAAATTTTAATAAACAGAAATTTTAATATGTAAAAAAATGAATTTTAATCGGCTCGATTTTTAATCGAATTTTATGTAAAAAGATTGTTTGAGATTCATATAGGGACAATTTTAGTATTGATGAATTTTTTTTTGTTAGAAGTGATGGTTTAATGGCCGGAGGTGTCAATGATGTTTAAATATAAACTAAAAAGAGTGTTAGTGATATTTTAGATAATATAAGGGGTGTTTTAAAGATATGATAAACTAAAAAAAGTGTGACTCAAATTTTCCAAAAAATAAAAAAAATGTGGTGAATCATCAGACACGATCCAAAAATCTCGATAATAAGAAAACATAGAAGATACAAACAATTGTCCGTGCCTAAAGGCACTACGTAACAAATAAAAAACCGCAAAATTCACAGTCATACATTCTCAATATCAACACAATCCAATTTCAAAACTCGAAACCTCAATCTTTCCTAAAAAACGTAAGAACAACAAACTAACTGTTAGAAAAAAATATTTTAGATACGAATTATACGTGAGGTAGCTTGATTGTAGACTGAAAACACCACATGAAATTATTATAAAAAATATATATAAATAGAATCAAATAGAAACAACTATTCGACTATAATGTGTCGCTTTCAAGAAATGAGCAAAGCTAATCGACAAACCCTCTGCCACCTAAACTACAACTGAGAAATCAAAACCATAATATTTGCATATATCTAAAAATCAGTACTCGGTGTCTTTTAAGGTAGATATCACTACTCTATAATTCGAGCATTATACCAGGACAGATTGAAGTAATGCAGCTTGGTACTAACTTTAGTTTTCATGTTAAAATCCTATCAATCATCTCTACCCAAAGTCAAAGCAATAAACTCACAGTACAATACAAAACCACCACAGGAAATAAAAGATACATGATAAAAAAAAAACAATTGCAATAGAGATCTAGAAACAAATAGAGAGTTATCGATACAAAATCTAAAACTACTCCCAGGCAGTCGGCGGTGCAAATGCCAAGTAAACTCTTCAATATAAAGAGTAGTTTCTCTAGAGCAAGCTTGTAATGCCTAAACTTCTCCAAAAAATATCAAATTAGCATGACAATTTAGTTTCACTTCAAGTCCAACATTGTACCAACTTCATCCAAATGCACATAAAATTAAGAAAACCAAAAAAAAATACCAAATACCCATCAAACCTAGTAAGTTTCTAGCATTAACTTTTCAATAGCTCAACTTAACTGTACATATCAAACCAAATCAGGCCAACTTCAAAATCATAAAACCAAATATAAATTTTAAAATGTTTTTCATTAAAAACTCAAATCATACAAAACCAATGCACTTATGCATAATATTACCATCACGCAACAAACCATGGTTAAATCTAAACAAACATAAGTTTTATAACTCTAATCATTAATCACCCAAAAACTAAAACTCAATTCTCCACTTTTTACCATAAAACATACACAGAAGCCTTATCAAGTAGTGTTCCCAAAGGTTGTTCAAGGAACTTTTCTTCAAGGGATTGTCTGACAACATCTGAATATGCTATCCGCTTCCTGTCAAGCTTTATAACATGAACTTCACTTTCTGGACTTGTATTTAGGAACCTCAATAAAAATTGTGCATCAAACCTAACCTAATTACAGTTAAACACAATCAAAATTAAAAAATAATGGAGACTTTCCAAAATCATATAGAACTTGCATATTAATTGGGCAAGATGCAAAGAAAAATGAAGTAAAGGACTACAATATAGCTAAAATAGATAGTGTTGTTGGAGTGACTTTGAAAAAGTGGTTAGCTAAAGTAGATAATACAATATTTTAATATATTTTGAGTAGCTATTTTAGATAGCCTTGTTGGAGATGCTCTTACTCCAAATGACCCACTGCACAAAAAATTGTTTTGTCAGGACCAATGACTTACAAATATAAGAGACTGCTCTCTTACAGGCTTCACTCCTCTTAAGCAAGATCCACGATCGTCAAAACCACACTCGGTTGAACCTAATTGCAACCAGTGTCACTGAAATTTTCCAAAAAATAAAAAAAATGTGTTGAATCATCAGACACGATCCAAAAATCTCGGCAATAAGAAAACATAGAAGATATATGAGCATCATTCTCGTACGCTTTCTGGGTTGTTCCTGTCAAGCTCTTTTGTCAAAAGAACAATTTCGAACAAAATTTTGATGAACCTCAACAATCTAAATCCGAATCCATTTAGAATTTAGAATTTTCATTTTAATGAGTTTTATTTTCATATTGTATCTCGAAATCCGTTAAAAGTTAAGAAATTGATATATAAATTTGATCCTATTTGAATAACTAAATTTTAGTAAATTATATATAATTTTCAACTTAAGATTATCAAATAATCCCTCAATTTTATTGTATATTTGTTTATACTAACAATGCATGATGTGCGTTGCACGTAAATAAATTTAAATAATATTTTTTTATAAAAAATCTGAATTATATGTATAATTAAATTAAATAATAAATTAGAATTTAAATAATTAATATATTTTAATTATTACTAAATTTAATTATTAATTTATTCAATAAACTTTGAGTACTTAATCTATCATTTATTTAAGTATCTCTCTAACTTTTTAAAGCATTTGCACACTAATTATATTATAAAATTATTATTTCTTATTTTTTAAAATAGATTAATTAGATCGTTCATAATACTATTATACTATTGCATATCAAAAAAATAAAATATAATATGTATTTGACTATGTAATTCAATCTGATAACTACATTTGTATAATAATTTAACACATATATATGATTTTATTTCTTCACATAGATATAGAAAATTGTATGCAGCTATACTACTAATAAATGAGTTCAAAAGAATTTAAAAGTCTTAAATAAAAATTAGATGAAAATATATATTGATGGGTATAATTGACTTTAGTATAGATATCTATATAATAAAGTAGCTTACAAGTCAAATTTCAAAAGATAAACAAAATGACTTTTGTTTTTCGCGGTTCAGATTGCTTTAAATTTTATTTTAAAGTTAATCTAACGGCTAATATTAACACCCTAAATTTAATAGGAAAAATAGGCTCCTAAGAGTGTGTTTGGATTGACTTTTTAAAAGTATTTCTAGAAATTATTTCTCATAAATAATTTAAAAAACAAAAAATTAGTGTTTGAAACCGCCCCACCACTATCTTTACCACCATCGCCGCCACCACTGCCACCACCACCACCGTCACCATCGCCGCCACCACCGCCGTCGTCGCCGCCACCACCACCATCATCGCCACCGCCGTCGCCGCCACCACCATCGTCTCCGCCACCATCGATGCCATCACCGCCGCCACCACCACCACCGCCACCACGGTCATTGCCACCCACCACAACCATCACCGTCTCCTACCACCACCACATCTCACCCCTACTACAACCGATGTTTAAATTCATTTATCTCTCCTCTATGTTTGTGATTTGATTTTAAATATGAATACAAATATGTTTATTGTTTATCATTTTTTATTACTCTGTGCCTTCAGGCACAGACAATATAAATGTATATAGTACACCGAATTTGTATTATGAATCAAAATTATTATTCTCGGTTCAACTTTATTGAATTCGAATTGGTCCCCCTCTACACACCATTATTTACACTCATTCCTCATCTTTTTTTTTTTTTACCTTTTTTAGAGTCACAATTTGCTCGTACCTCGACTAATTCTTTTTTCGGTTTGGTCAAAGATAGATAATCCACACCGAGATTAAGATATTCATGAAGAATAAATCTCTCATAATCTCGCCCCAACAGGTTGCCAACTCAAGACATTTGAGTTCATAACTCGTCTCAATTACCACTACAACTCCCCTTAATTTTATCCATGGAAAAGCCTATCTCTTTGGTTAAGTATACATTGGACAAGAGAGTACAGCCATGAAATAAAGACAAGGTGGCCATTCTTATACAAGAAGAAACAAGGCATGTGCCTGGAAAAGAACAAAAAGTTGGAAAAAAGATTCATCTTTAACCATGCAATATACCTACCACTTAAGCAGATAGTTTAATAATCATAATTTAAAATCTCTATCATTGGTATATAATTTAATAAATTTAGTAATAATAAATCAGACACTGTATCCTTGCATAATGAAATTATTGTCTTAATACAGAATGTTTCTGAAGAGATGTGGGCTGGTACTCACATGATCATCAAGTGGGAGATGAGACAATGAGATCTCTTTGGCCCACGTTCAAGATCTTGGAAATCAACATTTTCGATGCTTTGGGCTTACCAAAATAGTTTAATAAAAATCGTATAGTCAGAATTTGATCGTGTAGTTTAGCACAGGGTGCAGCAACCAAATCATGATCGCTTGTAAGTGTATAGTTCATTCCCAACTTCAAAGGATTTAGATTCGTTCAAGTCCAAAAAATTGTGCGATCAAATTCGTAAATGTCTTGTGAACTTTGAGGCCTTATTTAGGGTGATGCAATCGAATCTTGATCACTAGATGTTGGGTTGAACTGTAGTGTGTTAGTTGGTCCCATCTTGAGGGGATTTGGATTCTTTAATATCTTAAAACAGTTGGATAATCACACATCATTTTCTTTGATGCTTCTTTTAATCTTCGATAATAATTGTTATGCGTATTTCGACTAATCTCCTCCCTGATCCGGTCAAAGATAGACCATCAACACCGGGACTAGGGGTATTCTTGAGGGATAAATCTCTCATGACCTAACCTCAAGGAGTTGTCAAGATTCGAATTCAGGATGTCTGGGTTTAAAGCCCGTCTTTATTACCACTTGAGCTTCTTTTGGGGTTTTGCCATCTAAGAGAGAGAGAGAGAGAGAATTGATTAATTAAGAATTAGATTGTTTAATTGGAGAAGAAAGGAAGGGGGACCAACCATAGCCAAGTGTTCCAATAAGGCAAACACTTCTAGTCAAATGAGTAGCATATACACATACCATGTGATTGCCAACTAATCTTTTACATTATCAAAACAAATACATTTAATGCTGAAGCCATTATTCATTCCTCATAGTCAAACATGGCATCACACCTCATTAATCACAGAGTTCATTGTTCTAAAACCACACGATTCAAGAGGCTGAAACCAGTCTACTGTAGAGTCCTGTATACAAATGACAGCAATCCATCCTCGACCCACATCGAATAAGAGACAAGACATAAATTTGGATTTTCTAAGCTCAAATCTTCTTACCGATACACGTAATTAATGGGTGATTCCATGATTCAAAGTTCGAAAAACATCGTGATTGGGACAATTTTTTATTTCCAAAAAAGAAAAACGAAAAAAATGCATGCTGATCAATAAAGGTGGACATCAGTTAAACTTTGTCATTTACTAACATGTCTGTCCACCAACTGCTATCCCATTCTCTTCTTCGCATACCATTGGTGTAAAGGCTTTGTGGGACCCAATTACTGTGAATGTGACAAACAAAAAAAGAAGAAGAGGTGGGATGACTTCCTAAATGGTCTTAGTATAAAGGACCTTGGATCATGAGCTGGCTATAAAGGACAGCAAATACTCCTGCAGCCTCATGGGGCTCCCATCCCAAGTACTCTCATACCCCATTGTCAGGGACCCACAGCCCCCACAATGACTTCAATGGTAAAACCCAAAGACCAAAATAGACTCCCCCTTCACAAGTGGACAACTTCCCCCACCCTGAAATCAGTAGTTTATACTGATTCTGCATGTTCTTGAGTCTTGACCCTGTATTTCACATGGTTTCTGATATACTCCCCTCCTCCAATCACCACCATCTCAAAAATTACCAAAATACCCTAGCTTACTTTATCAGAAAGAGAATATTTCAGAGGATGAAAAGGGTATATATGTAACAAAGGTTTTACCAGTAGGTAAGGAATCTATAAAATTAATCTTGTAAGAAGGTGGCAGGTGGCTTCACCAAGTGAGTTTCCTCTCTGTTTCTTTTCCCCAACACTTGAAGGCAAACTATAATATAAAACTGAACATGTTTCAATAAGTTTATCCGACGGTCTATAGACTCATTCAACGACCACCAACATCTCTTTCAAAATCATTCACATTGTACCGTGCCTTCAGACACGAGTTATCCCTAATTTTCTAGTAAACAAACCACAATTTGATAATACATGTCATACTATGAGAATGGTGATTAGAGCATGTAAGTGACAATAAAACAGTAAGAGATAAGTCTGTCAGAAATGAAATAAGCAGCAATTATATTCTGATTCAATAATGAAGACCATAATTGTGTTGAAAGCTACTGATCATTAACATTTATAGGGAGTTACAGAGAGGAAGAAAGAGAAGAAAGAGACATCTCTACTATCTCTTGTTGCTTTCTTCTTGATCTGAGCTTTTGTAAAACAATGGCAGTTTAGAAGGTAGTGACAGAGATGGGGAAGACAAGCAAGTGGATAAGAAACTTCCTGACAGGAAAGAAAGAAAAAGAGAAAGAGAAAGAGAGAGAAAAGAATACAAGCAATCAGCAAATATCTCTTGGAGCTGAAAATCCAACAACACCCATTACCATCCCACCGACAACTCCCAAAGAAAAACGGAGATGGAGCTTTCGGAGATCATCAGCCACAGCACCGGGTCAAAAGGACACAAACTCGACAGACACCATTGCCACAACACCGCCTTCACAGGTGGTTTTTGAAGCAGAGAATGACCAGAAGAAGCATGCCTTGGCAGTTGCTGCAGCCACGGCTGCCGCTGCTGGTGCAGCCGTAGCTGCAGCACAGGCGGCTGCAGCCGTGATCCGTCTAACTGCGGCAGCCACTGAGAGAGCCAATGCAGTAGAAGAAGCTGCGGCCATAAAGATTCAGTCTGTCTTTCGTGCTCATCTGGTATGCAATTCTTTTAACTGATCCTCCCTTTTTTTCCATTTTCTTCTTTTCTTTTGGCTGAAAAAAGGGTAGTCTCACCCGGGATCTACGAAAGATCAAATATTGGCACCCTTACCTTGTATGCGGAGAGGTTATTTCTATGACTTGAATTTGTAGCACCCAGATCACGAGCAACCTTACTGATGTGCGGCCCATTGGTAAGACACATAACTGTTCCATTGGTGTTGTCAACAGGCAAGAAAAGCTCTGAATGCATTGAAAGGACTGGTGAAGTTGCAGGCACTAGTAAGGGGTCATCTGGTGAGAAAACAGGCCACAACGACACTCCGGTGCATGCAGGCATTGGTAACAGTTCAGGCTCGAGCTAGAGCTCAAAGAATCCGGATGGCTGAAGAAGTAAACCCCTATAGCCAGAGGCAATTTAATCACAGAATATCCACACAGGACAATAGGTTCAAGCACTCTCATTATGTAAGTCTCAATTATCTTTCAAGACCCATAAAATTTCCAATCTATATATCCTAAAGAGCCATCAGAGTAAAATGTTTTCTGCAAGCTAGTCACATAAATGATGAGAATCCAATTTCCTGATACCCCAGAGGTTGAAGATATTTTCATACTATAAATTTCTTTACAACATGAGTTTGGTTAAAGAAATGTTCGGTTACCCACAAATTTCATTTCAGTCATGAATCAAAAACCCTTAATTTCGTCCTAAATATGCATATAATTCGGATCGGGTCATCACCGGATCAGATATGTATAGGTCCAAATCCGATCAAGTGAAACATGATACAAAGGATTTGGGCGAATAATTATAATACATATCTGACTAATCAGATTCTCATTCACATCAGATTAGAATCAAATCCGATACCCTAGTAGGCCTAGGTGTGGCAGAGAAGTATTATACATGATAAGCTGTAATGCATAGTAGATTCTTGAGCTGATGATATCTGCAATTTGTTCATTGCACATACAGGACTTCGATAGGGGTATGGAGGAGAACATTAAGATTGTGGAGATGGATCTTGGTGATTCAAAGGGAAGTACAAAAAGCAGAAATAGCTATTCAAGCCAAGCACAAACAGAAACAATAGAGCATAGATTTTCCACACATTCTGCACCCAATCGAGCATACCCAAAACCAGACCACCAACAGATCTCACCATCACCATCAGCCATAACTGACCTTAGCCCAAGAGCTTCCAGTGGCCATTTTGAGGAATTCTCCTTTGGCACAGCAAAGAGCAGCCCTCAGTACTACTCTGCTATGTCCAAACCCGATCCTCAGGCTGAGTATGCAGAATCCCTCTACAATGAGTATCCATTCTATCCTAGTTATATGGCCAACACAGAATCTTCAAGGGCAAAAGCCCGGTCACAAAGCGCGCCAAAGTCACGACCAGATGCATTTGAGAGGCAACCAAGCAGGCGGAGGCCATCGATAGAAGGAAGGAACGTTCCAAGGGCGGTGCGGATGCAACGATCATCTTCACATGTTGGTTCTGCTGCTCAGAATTACCATTATCCATGGTCAATCAAGCTGGATAGATCGTCTGTTTCGCTTAAAGACAGTGAATGTGGATCCACCAGAACGGTCTTAACCAACGCCAATTACTGCAAATCTGTTGTTGGCTTTGATGTGAGTAAAATGACTTATAATTCCCAGTGATTGAATGTATTATACAGTAGTTTTGGTTGATATTAGCTGAGTTTTTACATATGCTTGCTTCATTTGTTGCCATTTTTGATTGCAGATTCAAGGGAATAGGCTCTAGTCCAGTGTGCAACAAAATAAAGTATATCAGAGGCTAAACAACTAATCCAAGATTCGGGGGAATGATCAAGGCAGGGAAGTGCTGAAAGTATAACCTGGCAAATAATTCTGACCCCTTTTTTTTTTTTTGCTTTTTATTTCAATGTCATGACTTGGGAGCATTGTTTTGAAGCACCCTGTTTGTAGAGTTGGGGTTTCTGTGTTTTGTTCTTATTTACTCGACTGCTGAATTTAAACAGTGTTCCTAAGCCTACTTGATTACTTAACAGCAAATTTCTCTAGAAACTTCGTAAATTAAGGAAAAATTTCACTCAGATCACAGAAAACGAGAGCAAAAACTCTCCTCATTTTTTCTTGTTAGGTAGGTACATGGTTCACAAGTACATGCATTTTTCATCAAGAGTTTCTTTATCACAAGGTGCTTTAGAATGAATGGTAGAAGGCATTATTTTGCTGTGCATGATATTGATATCCATCTCTCTAACTTTAGACTAACAATTAAAGTGTGTCAACCGACTCACTGTCAAATCATATTCACTTCGTCTCATATTTTTTGGGTCATTTTCATTTTCTTGCAACCCAACCACCAAGAATCCGAATCTATGGGGTAATCAGTCCTAACAAGCAGCAGTTTTATAACAAAAACTGATGGATAGAAAGCTGTTATTTGATCTCAAGTAAGTAGGTCAACAAATAGCTTCCAGAAAACTCGGTATCGTGGATCAATATCTTTGCACAACAAATAATCAGCTACTTTCCGCATCAAATTGATCTAAAAAGGTCGGATTCAATTCAATATCAGACAACCCCCTAAGGTGGTACTTGAAACTTTTCCTTTTGACAGTGCCTTCTAGGCACTTTTTTGTTTTTGTCTTTTTTTACTGATACATTTTCTGGCCAAACAAGCAGAGTAAAAAGAAAACATTTTTCCAAAAACCAAGGTAAACCCTTCTGAGGAAATCACAAATCAAAGCCATACGTTCTAAGTCGCACAACATACAACGCACAACCATATTACAAAGCGAATTAAATTGAAATAAATATTCAAACTTGAACTAAAGAATTACAGCACTGTGAAAACATAAATGCAAACAAACATACCCCCCCCCCCCCCCCCCCCCCCCAACCCACCCACACACACAAACACACAAATGTAGCTGTAGAGGGTAGAGTTAGAAAGGTCTTGCTTGATAGCCTGAGTGTAGAGAGCAATAGCTTTGAGATAGTTTCCAGCTTTGAAGAATTCATTGCCCTGATCTTTCAGTGAAAACTCTCTGTTGATTCCCCCATTTTTGCGTTTAAATTTCTATATTTTTATATGGGTGTGTTCCTAGAATTTTTGGGTTTCTGCTAGTACTTGGAATGATTTTATGTTGCTTCCCACATCACTGCCATCTCTGGCTTGTTTAGCCTCTTATTTGGTTTTGGGACATGTTTGGGAATTGGGAAAGTGAGGGAAAGTATTTATTTTTCTCCATTCCAAGCAAGGAAATTTTTTTTTGCTCCTTTAGGCCGTCTAATCCCTTTACCTATAATTATTACTTACAATTACTTTTATTTTTGAATTGCCAAACGAGGTTTCTCTAGGTATAATAGGTTTCTTAAGTACACAAGTTTTTGGGTTTTTTACACAAATTTAGAAAATCATTTATAATTTTTCGGGTATTTAAAATTGATCTTAAAATTATCGATCCAAAGTAGTTCCAATTAGAGATAATGGGATGTGAGTACCTTTTTCAAAACTTATTTGGCTTTAAATACCACCTCCAAACTTATCTTTCTTTAAGTCCTCTTTTTCATTAAATAGTTGTCAATAAGTACACATTTTAAAACATTTTCAAATTCTTTCTAAATTGTATTCCATAATTACCCCTATCATTAATAGTGCATACTTAATTGAATGTGAGACTTTTAAGATTAGAATGTGAGACTTTCAAGATTCCTTTTGATATTTGTGTATCATTTGAATTTTGAAATTTCACACACACACACACACACACACACGAAAAAGAGAGACACGATATAAATCGTCATGCAAACAGTGTCACCAAAGAGAGACACGATATAAATTGTCATGCAAACAGTGTTACTAAAGAGAGACACGATATAATGACAATGGGGGTCCAATCAGTGGCATCATGAAATGCCCCTTCATAGTGCCCAAACAGTATCAGTAAAGAGTGACAACAGTAGATTGTACCTAAATGATGACAATATATATTTTACACACTCAAAGAGTTGCACCTAAAGAGGGAATCGAAAAAATGTCATGATGCCACTGATTGAACCCCCATTGTCATTATATCGTGTCTCTCTTTGGTGACACTGTTTGCATGACAATTTATATCGTGTCTCTCTTTGGTGACACTGTTTGCATGACGATTTATTTATATATATATATATATATATATATATATATATATATATATATATATATATATATATATATATATATTCAAATGATACACAAATATCAAAAGGAATCTTGAAAGTCTCACATTCTAATCTTGAAAGTCTCACATTTAATTAGGTATGCACTATTTATGGTAGGGGTAAAAGAGCTTTTATGACTTTTTTTTAGCACATGTACTTCTATCCCAATTATTTTAAAAAGTGTACTTTTATCCTATTAAGTTTTTTGGGAGGTACCGGCCTCCCAATTACCCTTCCAATTAAGCTGTAACATAAAACCACTAGGCAATGGCCCAATACATAGAATAGGTCCTAAGATTGTTTTGGACATTGTGTACGTTCATGTTGTCCTATTAAATAAGCATTGTCCCATTCCTCTAGCCCTCATATGAGCCTACAAAAACACACGAGCGACTGGCCGCAAGCTCTGAACAAGGCCCGCCAAATGCCAACCTTGAAAAGTCTGATGCGGAACTGATTTGTTTGGTTGGTTTTTTGAGAACGGTTTGGATTGACTTATCCAAATTCTTTTAGGGGTTGTTTAGTATGTGAGTTTGGGGGGGGGGGGGGGGGGGTTTGGAACATGGGTTGAGGAATAAACTCCCTTAAACCCATGTTTGGCAACTATACATTTAGTTCAGGGTTTGAAATATGACCCGGTCATGAAACCCACATACTTGGGTTTCATGAAACTCAAGGGGGGGGGTGAGTTTCATATGTGGGTTAATGGGTTTAACATACAAATGACATTTATACTCTCATATATCTTATATACCTCATATATACAAATTGGTTAAGGGGCACAATAGTCATTTATATACAAATATATTATCATAATAGTCATATATATCTGCGCATACCAAATATGGGTATGGACAACATTGAATGTTGAATCCCATATTTAAATCTCATCTTTGGGTCAAACCCGGGTTTGGACAAGCCAATCCAAATCTCTCCCAAAAAACATATCAAACATGCCCTTAAACTCAAACCCCTCTTTATAAAGATGAGATTTAACATTCAATCCCGTTCATACTCATGTTTAGTATGCGCACGAATATATCACTATTATGATAATATATTTGTA
Source organism: Ilex aquifolium (assembly GCA_951799425.1). Taxonomy (NCBI): domain Eukaryota; kingdom Viridiplantae; phylum Streptophyta; class Magnoliopsida; order Aquifoliales; family Aquifoliaceae; genus Ilex; species Ilex aquifolium. The sequence continues at coordinate 28,930,707 of OX637401.1, forward strand.
TATGAATGACTATTGTGCCCCTTAACCAATCTAATCCAAACCCATATTTGTATACGTACATTTTCTTGTGTCCTTATGATTTTAATATTTGATTATTTGGGGTATATGAGTTATATGAGAGTATTAATGTCATTTTGTATATTCAACCATTTAACTCGCATATGAAACCCACCCCCACCGGGTTTCATGAAACCCATGAACATGGGTTTAAATTGCGGGCCTAAAACGGGCTGGATTTGGTAACTTGGGTTAGAAATGTAGTTATCAAATATAAGTTTTGATGATACCAAGAATAAATTCTAAGTATGAGCTTTGTAAGGGAGGTCAGCTAGGACCTCCAGAGCTCAGGGGTCCAAACCTCAAGTTCCCCCCCCCCGAGCAAACATTTAGGGAAACGAGAAGGAAACAACCGTATAACAGAAAGCACCCCCGAGGCAATAGCAAAGCTGTGTTCAAGGCGCAAAACTCTCAATTGGCCAAGATCCTTACCTTAAATCAAGGGAGATCCCACGAATGCAAGACAAGGATCTCGATGCAGACCCCTTAGATATCGAAATTTCATTATAAATAATGTATAGAGCCTCCATTGAAAAGGAGAGGCCGGTGGAACCCTAACTGCATGAAAAACACACTGTAAACTCCATTCACCATTAATAAAAGCACAAGGAGCAAGAGCCTCTATTAAAGGGTGGACTAGCTGAACTCCCGAGCCGGTGAACCACTATACATTCTCTGTGCTAGAAGTCCAAACTCCCTAAGTCATTTATCACAATCCCCACAAGCCACGTAGCTCAGATCCACGCTGTTCAACATAATTTAAACATTCTGCTCGTCTGAGTTAGTTACACCATCAAGTTTAATAGATTTTGTAGACTTTTATTCCCAACTCATCTTCTAAATCCCCTCTTATCCCACATACCAAACTCTAACGAAGATAATCCCTTTATGAGAAATTGAAGCTATATATTTGCACGGAATGATCTTCAGTAGCCAATGAGATAGCGACACCTAAATGGTTCGTACACCACAATTCTTGCAACACCTAGGAAGGGGGTTTGAGTATTATCCAATACTTAAGTCATTTGGTGTATGAAAAAGAGAATACAAAAGTTAATGTACGATATACACTTACACATGCATACTTGAGGCCCAACCTTTAGGCTATTTATGTTTTGAAGGGAATACTAATGTGAATTTCTCATAATGATATCCAAACTAACAGACCTGACAGTCTTTTGGAGTGAATTTCTCCCGTTAGTTCATGCATATGTTAAGGGTTGTTTGTCGAACGAGATCGAGCCGAACTTGAAAGACATGTTTTTTAATTGAGCTTAAAAATTTGTTTAAGTTTAGCTTGTTTAGAAAACGAGCTGAACTTGAATGAGTCCAAAACTAGTCAAGCCCTATTAGAGTCCGAGTATTTACACATAAACAGGTTGAGTCTGTTGAGTTTGAGCCGAGCTTGCAAGACTTGTTTTCTAAACGAGCTTAAAAACTTGTTCAAATTCGAGTTCGTTTAGAAAACAAACTGAACCTGAATAAACCAAATGCGAACCAAATTCGAATAGGTCAATTTAATTAATAATCCTAAGGGGACAGTCATGTTAGTGCCATAACGGGACAGTCATGATATTTTGAAAAATGTTTAAATTATAAACATTTTTCAAAATATCACTAGATTGATTCACGTGTGCAAGTGCCATAACTCTTTGTCAAAATTTATAGGTTCCATCGTGGTCACCACGTGAACGCGTGGAATAGCCGACATGTCGGTTTGATTGACATTAATGGCTCTCAATAATAACAGGGCAATCGATGATATCTTTGGGCCCAAGGAGGCATTCTTGAGCCTCGAACAAATCAGTACCCTAATGTACAGGGGATGTTGCGAGAGTGGTGAGCCTTATCTTGGCCACTTCAATATCCTTTTCAATGGTAGGCCCGAGATGCATGGTTAAATAAAGCTCCTCTAGTGTTAAGTAGAGTTGTTGTTTTCAAATTGCGGCTTAATCGAAAATTGATTACGATTAGAAATTATAATTTTGGTATTTTTGTATTCTAATTTGTTTGAATTTTTTGGTCCGTTGTGTACTTATATTTGCTTCCTGTTATAATTTCTTTTTTAATATATTAATTATAAAATTAAAGTAGAAATTGTATTTGTAGTTGTATTTGTTTTCCGCTACAATTATTTCCTACTCATTCTTTTTATTAATTATTTAAAATAATCATGAAAAAATATTTTAAAATAAAGTTCGAGCCAGACTTATTATCATCTGCAAAAAGAGGCGTGTAATGAATTTTTTGGTGTTATATATGAATTAAAAAATTTGTATGTATCATTTATTTCAATCGATTAGAAATCAAAAATTAAAACTTGTAATTAGGGTCCACCCTCGTATAAATTTCTAGCTCTGCCCAGTTTGTGATAAGATTTGTAGCTAATCTTTCCTGATCATAGAGAAAAGAAAAAGAAAGGAAAAGAAGAGATGGGCTATTGCAGGACTTGGTCTTGCAACTACTCTTAGATGTACGACATGAATTTCAACTCCTCGAGTTAGTCCATGACAATATTTATTCATATTCTCCCAAATCAAGTAGTTGGTGAGGCTGATTCTCATGAGTTTAGATTAGGTTTAACCACTTTTTTTCATTGGTTTACAGGTTGCTATTCGCAGAATCCTGTGGTTCCACATTCGACTTTCCTTTTCTTTTCTTTTCTTTTCTCACTAACTTGGAGGTTCATGGTTTCTACGTTCACCCACCTTGTACATAATTCAAACTGATATTGTTTATTCTTGAGCTTATATTCTGATTACTCTCATTGGACAACCACATACCCAAAATCAACCAACCAAACATAGAGATAGAGACAAGACCTGTTCAACTTCTTTAACTGGGGTGTTTGGGTCCACTTATGCGCACCTCGATTAATTCTCTCATCGATCCGGTCAAAATTAAGTTATCCACGTCAGAACTGTGATATTCAAGAGAGATAATTCTCTTATGGTCTGATTCCAAGGGATTGCTAAAATTTGAACCGAAGAAGTTTAAATTTACAGTTCATCTCTGTTACCACTTAAATTACCCTCGCAGTTGATGAAATCAACTTTCACCGACAAGGAATATATGTATATTCATTAGCACACCTTACCTTCCAGAACAAGGCAAAAATTCAAATGCCTCCATTGACCTGGCATTGGCCACTCCTTTCTATAACTTGGAATATTGTAACAACCACCTTAGAACAATTCTTAAAATGATTACCAGTGACGTTTTAGAGAAGTAATCATTTCTTTTTTCTTTTTGTCTTGGGTTACAATAAGTTTCAAGATTGTTTGGTACCAAAGTACATCAATCACTTTTTCACAAAACGTCTTTCTTCGGTTAAAATTTCAGTCGTATACAAGTTGAATTCAAACTTAGATAAAAAACTTCAACTCGGAGTGATTCATTTGTTCGAAACTTTATATATAAACCCCTATTTTGTTTCTTTTAGTTTCGAACCTGGTGTAGAGTTGTTGCCTTGTCTGGTCACGGGTGGTTGGAACGTCAACTGTTCTAAGCATAACATAACCAATAAACCAACATGAGCCGGCACCCCCATGCCGTGCCATGCCAAGAACAACAAATACACCATACTAAATACAAACAGTATCCTTTTTTTTTTTTTGCAAAAAAGCAAAGTGTGTATTACAATCTGAACGATCAAACATCAAGTAGTACAGTGCTTGATTTCTGGTAAATACATCATGTTAATGGATTCTTCACCGATTCTCCACAATGTATTTTCAAGGAAACAAAGTCCGAATGACGAAAAGGGAATTGCAAGATGTGAAAAATGGCACTCGTGAAGTCTACCTTGTACTTTTTGTAGATGGAAAATGTTATTTGGATTTGAATCTAATTTGGGCACCCAATTCAATGCAACCATAGAATTGAAAATGGGATTCATTTAACACTGAAACTCACCACTAATCTAATAGTTGTATTGAATTAGGTCTCCGATTACCCAGCTCAACAAGGCTGATATAATCTATAATAGCTCCAAAAGCAAACAAACAATTCTGAGGAGAGCAGATACGTCTTGTTTATGAAATAGTCTTATGGAGTTGTAATCTTCTTAATTAATTGTTGTATTTGCTTATTTCACCACCAATCCGGACGCTTCTTGTTTTCATCCGAAGCATATATTCACAGACTATTGACCTTTTTAGAGCGGTCTTGTTGTTACGATTCACTGAAATTCAATTATTTATCGCTTCGATTCGTAAAAAAAATAAAAATTGACCTTTTCAGAAATCTATTTGCATAGATTAATAGCCCTTCTTAGTTTTTTCTCTTTCTCATTACGGGCTGTTTCTTATTTGTTAATTTTCCTACCAAACATTTGTTAGTTGACTTGAACAATTTTCCACTTTCCACATTCAAGTGGGGGTTTAAATTACACAAATTTCACATCACAAGCAATTGAAAACCTCAAAAGAAAAAGAATGACCAGCATGCCTAAATGGACCGATTTCCAAGTCTTGCCTCCCACTGAACTCACCTGCTTCGCCTTTAGACCTTTGATAAAGGATTCCATAAGATTTCAGCCCCTCCATCAAATTGTTTTCTAAGGGAATAAATAAATCTTCATATGATCACATATCGATATCATGTAGGGTTCGTAAATTTGGTTAGGTTTAAGGATGCTTTGTATCCCATTGGGATGTGTGTCCATTTGGACGTGTTTTGAGTTATATTGTAATATTTTTATTTAAAAACGTTATATTATTTACAAAAAACCAGTCCTATAGTCCATTGCTATCAGCTTTGGTGCATGTACAACTCGATTTAAACCTAACCCAACAATTTAAGCTCAAACTAAAAACAGACTCAACTCTAAAGTTGAAACTGAAACTAGTCTCTTATGATCTTTATATATAAATCCTGTCATGTTTTCTACTCTAATCGATGTGGGGTTCTTCTCTTTTAGAATGAGGATTAATCCCAATTCGGGACACTATAAAATCTTTGATATAGGTTTTTGGCTAACCAAATACAAAACAGATACGAAATTAGCAAGTTGAGTTTAGCCTAACCATGTTCAGGTGGTGTGTAGATGGACCTATTAAATACGACTCGAACTGAACATGACACGATTATAAATAGATCGAGTATGAATTGAATATATTTTGACATAGCACAAGTGAAATATAACACAAACCCAACACGACAACAAAACATTAACAGCCATACTTCGACTTAAATGCTGCTTGCTTATTTACTCTCCTCTCTATCTTGCTTTTCATTAAGCATTTAAGCAATAAAGAGTTCAGGTGAGAATACAAAAAGCTTGATGGAGCTCTTCATTGACAAAAGTGAAATCTAGAAAATTAATTGAAAAATTGAATAATTTGTACCTTAAAACGTCTCACACTCATTTACTTTGTCAATGCATGCAAGGCATGCATTAATAAATTGTGTTTATAAATATATAAATCACCAGCTTATTGTTGGGACGTTGAGCTTTCCAAACTCCGAACCACCATGTTATTTATTATCAAGTTGGTAGTCCTTCTGAATAACATATTTCCCCAAAAAAAAACTTGCTGGTGAGAGGACACTTTGATGAAATTTTAGCACTTGAATTTTATCTCGAGCTTGTCGGAAATTTTTATAAATACTTAACTTATACCCTCTTTAAAAAACTTAAACTTTTAGAGTAGACGATGATTTAACATGTATCAAAGCAAAAAGTTCGGCCTTTAAATCTCGTTACCATCTTAATAATCGAAAGACTTTCACGCGCTTAGCTCAGGTCAACATATAGGCGAGGGAGTGTGTTTTAGAGTAATGCTATTTAGACCTAAATATCTGACTTCATTTGTTGACCTAATTCACTAAAATATTTAAATTAATTATCGGTCCCATTAAATATCAGAACTTATTTTTCATCCAATAATTTCAGTGAAGCCACATCATCAGGTCAACAAATAAAATCCGATTTTTAAGTTCAAATAACATTACTCGTTAAAATATATAGATACATAAGTAATATTTAATACCATCTCTATCATCTTAAATGTTTTAGAAGGTCATGAATCATGATGAGAACCTTTGACAAATCTATTTTTGATCAAGGAACAAGAGTTAAACAGCAAAAAAAAAGGAACAAGAGTTTCACATGCACAACAGGTACAGTTCTCTTGATTGCATTTTTTGAATTTTGCTATAATTTCATGAGCAATGCTATAAAATTCAAATGAAACTAAAAAGTTACAACTCAAATGCATATTATTCCTTAGATGAATGGGTCTCATTAATTTTTTCAGTGGGATCCACTCATCCCACAATCATTCAAAAGATGATATACATTTGAGTTTTAACTTTTGCGTTTCATTTGAGTTATGTAGCATTTTCCTAATTTCATATGCTCCACACATTGATCTTGATTGCAGTTTTGTAATTTTGTTGTCCACCCTATTCCTCCCATGAATATTCCATTAGAGTAGAGGTTAGTAGGTCACTGGATAGGTTTCCTTGCTAACCTTTTCTGCTCTATTTAATTGCATTTTAGGCCTTTGTTAATTGATCGATCATATGCAAAAATATTCTAACTTCAGCCACAAGCATAAGAACCGTGTTTTTGGTGAGATCAGCTGCTAATCTTCATCCAACTCTCTGAAAATTGCATAACGTCATCGTACTTAGTCTTCCATGCCAGTTCATAGCCCATGATAGAGAATGGAAAAATGGAAAAAACTAATGAAAAGTAGACCAAAAGAGAAATATGAGGGCATGTTTGGTTTGATTTTCAATAACAGTTTTTTGTTCTCAAAACTCTAAAAACAAGGAAGATGCTGTTTGTTTATCTTTTTTGTTCTCCAATTTTTTGAAAATTTTGGGAAATGAGATGTGATTTTAGAGAACAATAAAATGATGTTTTCTGACTTTTCAGGCTAAAATAGAAAACATGGGAAACAACTCCTTCTCTTTAATGAGGTCCACCCATCAAACTTCCTTAGCAACAAAATGCATTTTTTTTTATTGAAGTATAAAAGTCCTTCAGTTCAACGACGCTGCAACGATCTAGGTTCAACCATCTCCTCTCTCTCTCTCTCTCTCTCTATGTGCAACGATCTGGGTTCAAGACGCTGTGCAACGATCTCTCCACTTCGGCAAATCCAGACGATCTGGATTCAAGAACTCCGGTATCATCTTCGGTCTCTGTCTGTGTGCTCAGTCTGCGGCTTTCTCTCTCTCTCTCTCAACGACGCTGTGTAGATTTGAAGCACAGATCTGGGTTCAAGACACACACACACACACAATCTATGTGTATGTGTTTATGTTTGTGTGTGCGTGTGTGTGTGGGTTTTGTGAGAACAGAGGGAGGGGAAAGAAAGATAGAGATGAAAATTATATGGGATTTGTGGATTATTGTCCAAACAGATTTTATAATTTTTTGTTTTTTAAAACTATTTTCAAAAATATATAACTAAACAGGTTTTGCAATCTAAAAATTTTTAAAAACACTTTTTTAAAATTTTTCTCAAAAACTATTTTCGAATACTATTTTTTGAGATCCAAACCAAACAGGCTCTGAACTTTCAGTGTTATCTTCCTCTTAACCATATAAGTCAAATCGATACAATAGTCACTTGTAGTCATCAGCACCATGGTCGAAGGTTACGATGTTGATCATCGATTCGATTTTAGCATTATGGAACGATATTGGACAATACACGAAATGTTACAAAGGAAAACAATAGTTAATCAGAATTGGATGTTCCGATCATATTATAGCATCGGACGTGGTATAGTAGCTGAATTAGTGGCATGACTCCGACAACAGGACTCTTGTTGACTTGGTGAATGACTTGGTCGAGTCGCTTAAAACCCTTGGTTTATTACATAATGTGAAATGATATCGAAAATATCTGACTTAAATACAAATTCAGCCGAATTGTGTCCATGTAAACCATGGTCAGCACGCCACCATGTCAAACTGTTATCCAATTAATAAAATCTGCAAAAAACATGAAAGTGAGATGTGATTTAGACTTCAAGCTATTTGATTAATTTTATGATATTTTTAGGACTATCCAACCTTCTTCAAGAGTTAACAAGACCCATTTATATACCTGTAAACCCTCTCTCTGATCAACATGAAATTGCAAAGAACTTTTCAACATCATCAATGGCCTAATACCAAAAATGAAGACCAGCCCACATCTCAACCTAGCCCTTTGGGGCTTCTTCTTCCTTCTCTCCATCTTCTCAAATCTCACTCACCAAGCTTCTTATTCTCCTCCACCCCTTCCAAACCCTAGACTTCAAAATGCTTACATAGCCCTCCAAGCATGGAAACATGCAATCACATCAGACCCTAAAGGGTTCACTTCAAACTGGTGTGGCCCAAATGTTTGTAACTACACCGGAGTATTCTGTGCACCAGCCCTAGATGACCCTCATGTCACTACAGTAGCCGGAATTGACCTGAACCATGCCGACATCGCTGGAACTTTGCCGGAAGATCTGGGTCTCCTCACTGACATAGCTCTCTTCCATATAAACTCCAACCGCTTTTGTGGAACCATACCAAACTGCTTCAGTAAGCTCCATCTTCTCTATGAGCTCGACGTTAGTAACAACCTCTTCTCCGGCGAGTTTCCTTCTGTTGTTCTTTCCCTTCCCTCTCTCAGATTTCTTGATATTCGATTCAATGATTTCGAGGGTAAAGTTCCATCAAGCCTTTTCGAACTCAAACTCGACGCTTTGTTCATAAACAACAACAATTTCAATTCATCTTTCCCTGAAAACATTGGTAGTTTACCAGTTTCAGTGGTGGTTTTGGCGAATAACGATCTTAGCGGTTGTTTGCCATCGAGTATATCGAAAATGGCCGGAACCCTAAATCAGATTATTCTCGTGGGCATGGGTTTAAGTGGATGTCTGCCGGAAGAGATAGGGCTGTTGAAGGATGTGACAGTGTTTGATGTGAGCAACAATGGTTTTGTTGGGACGTTGCCGGAGTCTATGGAAGGCATGAAGAGCTTGGAGCATCTGAATGTGGCGTCTAACAAACTTTCCGGCGAGATTCCGGCTAGTATATGCTCGTTGCCGAGTTTGCAGAATTTCACATACTCGGATAATTACTTCTGTAGTGAACCGGCAACGTGCCTCAAATTGCCGGATAAAGATGACCGGGAAAATTGTATTCCGGGAAGGGCGGCACAAAGGTCAGCTGGAGAATGTAAGGCCTTTTATTCACATCCTGTGGATTGTGGTGCTTCTGGTTGTTCACCTAGGAGTCCACCACCACCCCCTCGAGCACCACCTCCACCTCCACCTCCGCCACCTCCACCGCCTCCCCCACCACTACATCCACTGCCACCGCCATATTAGCATTATTAAGTCACATTTTTTTTTGTGGCCATTTTTTCTTTAACCAAAAAATTAGAATAAATCACATAAATTTGAAAATTAGGGTAATTGTTTTCAGTTTTTTGTACAAAAAAAAAAAAAAAGCTTTACTGGCAAACTTGTATTGTTTGTCATGCATAATTGACCACTCATTTTCAATAATGTTCCTTTAATTTCTTTTTGTGTGAGAAATGTTTAATGTTGTTGTCATGTCACTATTTCCATTCTATTTTTATATCATGTTTGTTCCTACCTAAAGTTGTCAATCCCACTTAGATTTTTCAATTTGACACGAAATCAATACAAAGACAATCGTGGGTATAATTTATGATCACTTTTTTTGATTGGATTCATATAGTAAATAAATAAATTCATCATAATCTTATAAAAGACGAATATGACTATACGTGACTCGCTTTAAAATAATATGACTTTCACGCAACCTAAAAACCCCACACACACACACATCATCATCTACAGTCAATTTATTGTCTTTGAGGTTAAGGGCAAATCCCTTTGCAAATGGAAATCTAGATTGTTGCAACATAACTTGTACCAACCTACCACCGAGTAGGGTGGTCTAGTGGTGGTACCAGTCTTACTTCTCATCCAGAGGTTAGGAATTCGAGTCCTGGAGTCCCCATTAGAGCTCGGTGATTGGCCGCTATGCTAAGCTAATTAAGTCTGGTCCCGAGAGGCCTAATTAGGGGTCTTAAGATCCCACCGGTGAGCGCCTAACGGAGTGGTCGCTGGGCACTCTTCCTTGCCCCACCCCTTTTTAACTAGCAAAAAAAAACTTGTACCAACCTTTCATACATGCCAACTAAAAGGGCGATTAATTAATGGGAGAATAGTGATAATTTGTTGGAGAATGAAAGGGATTGGAAATAAGTGTTACATCATGTAAGTTTCTGTGGACTATTACATATCAGGTAGAGTTAGACGTCTTGAGTTCGAATCTTGATAATTTTTTTGGAGTTAAATTACAAGAGATTTATCTCTCATAAATTCTCTAGTCCCCGCATCAATGGTTTGACTTAAACCGAGCTGGGGATGAAATTATAATTGGGGCACCATAATTCTCAAACCTTTTATGGGGCTTAGGTGTGATATTCAGATAATGAACGAGTAAGATAATTTTGACCTGATTAATTAATTGTATTATGTCCGAAATGTCCCAATTTTAAGAAATTCAGAAAAGCGTAAAGGATGGAACATACACCTTGTCGCCGCTTCTCCTTCGACAATAAATTGTGATATTATGTCCGAAATGACCCAATTTTCAGACAATAAATTATGATATAATACGAGCTAGAAACGGAAAAATCCGATTGGACCATATTACTGCCCAATTTGAGTGGTGCTGACAGGTCAATCACATCTATTTCGAGTTAGGAGAGATTATGATCGGAAAATGATGTGGTAGAAAATTATGAATATCGACAAAAATAAATTTTGGAAATTGGGTAAAATGTCTAAGCATATACAGGAGCTTATTTTGGGATTATTGTACACCCCAAGTCAACATAATTAATCTAATCTTGAATAGGTTACTGTCCCCTTAGGTTCGGCATCAGGTCGGGTTGGGGGGGTCAATGGGCTGCCCAGACCAATCCTCCTCAAGGCTGAAATTAAATAAAATAAGAAATAAAACAAAAATATAACTCGAAATCGACACAAAATTAACGGGTTAGGGTTGGTCATTTCTCGACACGAACCCGTATATGACACGACCCGTTAACATGAATAATAAATGGATTGGATTAGTGTCAAACACGAACAATACGAAATTGACACGATTAACACGTTTAAATAGTATTATAAGAATAAAATGTCAAATTTTTATTATATATTTATCAAGTAATGACTTAATTCTTGTACAAAAAAAGATATTTTTAATCATTATTATTATTATATTTATTAAGTTATTTTTAGTGTGTAGAAAAAATATGAGCATAGGTTCGATTAAGTTATAATAAAATTTTAGACATAAAAGTAAACGTTAAATTTTTTATTTACAGGTTACATGAGTCAACCCGAAAGTAAATAGGTCGACACGATACGACACGACACAACCCGATTAGTTAAATGGTTTAGGTTCGAGTTGACTAGTACTTGAACCCAAAATGACACAGCACGAAACGATTGTCACCCCTACCTTATAAAGTTGGTTATGGATCTATCCGACATATCACTTATGTGGGTTAAATAGGTCCAGCCCATTGGATCAACAAGGGCCGAAACGAAGCCCATGATATCGTACATGAACTTTGAACACATTGGATTTAATGTTGTTGAGCCTTTCCCCTTAGATGTCGAATTTGAATCTCATAAAGTAATTTATTTAGTAGTTCTCACCCCCTCCTTAGATGTAGGCTAAACGCTTCGATGTTATTGGCACTAAAAAAAAAATAAAAGTGAATACTTAGAAAACAAATGAAGGATGCATAACAGTATGGTCGGGAGGTGGGGTTATTTTTTTACGAGAAATATTATGTAACTCAATTTTGTATCTTAAATGTTCATCTCAAATGAACGGGAATCATTGGATAAGTGGGTCCCATCAACTTTTTTAATTGAGACCCACTGATCCAATCATCCTTATTGATTTGGGATACACATTTGGAATATGAATTTGAGATATATAATATTGCTCTTACAAGTGTGCGAGTTTGAATTTAAGTTCGAGTTAGAGAAAAAGTAATTTAAGTATCAATGTCATGCACTGTTTTGGGCGTGCAAATCACAAGTGTAGTTAGAAGCAGGCGCCTGAAACTTTTTGCAAAGAGAATCATAGTTTAATGTATTTACCACAAAATTTCAAATTTAGGGGTTTATTTGCAACCATGTCAAAATACAGGGCTTTTTTTAGTAATTAACCCTAACCCCAAAAGCTAGGGTTTTGTTCAGGATTATATAATGTTCCTCACCTCAAAACTCGAAGCCACAGTCATCACAGCCCTCAGCTCGCTCGGTCGCTCGCAAACTTGCCCTAGCCTGCCGCACCACCTCGCTCCACCATGGCCGTCGGGTACTCTACCCCCCCCCCCCCCAAAATATATGTATGTATATCTGTATGTTTGTGATTAGCGACTTATCTATATGCGTTTTTTGTCTGTAACAGTAAGAACAAGCGGATTTCGAAGGGAAAGAAGGGTGGAAAGAAGAAAGCGTAAGTGTTTGAAAATCAAATCTCTGAACAATTTTAATCACAGATCATTCCATTTCTTTTCTGATTTGTTTCCTATATTTTTGGTAATAGAGCTGATCCGTTTGCGAAGAAGGACTGGTATGACATCAAGGCTCCGTCCATCTTCAGTGTCAGAAACGTCGGCAAAACTCTCGTCACCCGTACGCAGGGTACTAAGGTAATTTTGCTGATTTCATCTAATCACTCTTTTTTTTTTCCTTTTTTTATCAATATTATATGTTATATGTTTTTGCGGGGTGAAAATGTATTGACCCATTTGGTTTTCTGAATAATTTTATTAGATCTGTGTAGCTGTGGAATAAATGCATGAAGTTTTGTGATGGTAAAGAATACACATGTTCGTTGGTAAATTTATGGTGCCTATGTTATTATGTGTGGCTAAATCTTTATTGGGTTTGTTTATTTTTGGTGCTGATTCTATCTGAAACTTTTTTTTATTAAACCTCATATAAGTTGATCCAGTTCGTTGTGATGTCCCATTTGTCTATCCAGCTTTTTTCCTATTCATTTATCTGAGTTTATGTGTACATTGATCTAAGAGAATTTTAGCATGGAAAGATAGCTAATCAGAAAATGGATGCAGCTATCACTGATTGCTGACGATGTTGTAATAGTTAGATTTCTTATTTCTTGTTTTAAGATGCATAAATGTGGTTCTACCCTGGGTCATTGTTGCCATTTATTACCCTTGCTATTTAAGGTAAACAGTGTGCCTAATTGATTTTACGGTCATTGCTCCCATAGTTGAGATTTAAAAGTGGAACTCTATATGTTCATAGTGTCAACTTGGTGAAAACGCTTGACTAATAATCAGTCGTGTTCAAAAACTTTTAGGCATGCTTCTGTTTGTAGCATGCATTCTTTAGTTATTTGTCTGTTGTAGGGTTGGTTGTTCATTTTACATAGCTTATTATTCAATACACGGTTGTGTGTATCTTATATCGCACTTTTTTATAATTTTCATAGTAGTATTTGTGAGGCATTGCTCAAGGCTTGCGTGCCATTGTAAGGTGTAAGGTGTAAGGTGTAGAAACAGGTGTTTCCAGTGTTATTTAAGGGGCAAAGCAAACCGATCTCTTGAGGTCCTAGGCGATAAGCGAAGTTAACGCTCCATCGAAGTAAAACGAACAATATAAAAAATAAACAAATATTTTAGTTTAATACTTTGATAATTCCTAAATATTCAAATTTTAACTTTACAAATACAAAATATTTAAATGCAACCAAAATAATAAACATCAACATATTTTAAATAGGCAAAATATTAAATATTGAACATTATTGTATTCTAAAAATAATTAATTGATATAATCATGTCATCTAAATGGAAAGCTAGCAAATATGGGCTCGATCCCCATCGTGATTGATTAATATCACCACTAAACAAAGCACTCACAAATTGATTAATCAAATAGAGCATATAGTAAATTTATATTAATCAATTTGATTAACCAAATAAATTGATTAACAAGAACATTCATCACAAAACAGAGCATTTAACATCATCTAATCATAACATGACATATTATCATATGATACTGTCGGATGAATCAATCTATTTATTTTATACATCTATATAATAAAACACCTAGGAGTTTAAAAGTTTATCTCCTATATATTTTTTGTCTCCAAAAAATATCACATCACCTAATTCTAACATATGTTCATTCATTTAATATTTTATTAATTTTTAATTTAACACAATTTTTATTTCATATATTGTTCGTACACGATAATGTACACATGTTGAAAAAAAATTGTTGAGTTATGCATTTTGAGAAAATTTTTGATGTTATTTTTAAAAAAATGATAAGTAAAAATTAATTTTAAATGATGTAATCAAAGAAATGAAGAAATAAAAAATTACTATTGTTATAATAGGATCAATTTTTTGAGCACTCGAATCTTATGTTTCATCGTACCTTTAGGCACGGGTTATGGCTAGTATACATATATAACATCATCTCTGCGAGGGTTTATTAGAGGAGGGGGAGGGAGAGGGAGAGGGGGAGAAAATAAAAAAAATTACAATCAGGCGTTCGCTTTTGTTTCTTGGCTCGCTTTTTTGCTTTGTCGCTTAGGCTCGCTTTTTTGCTTTGTCGCCTAGGCTTGCTTTTTCCTCGTTTTTACTGAACCTCGCTTTGCCTTGGCTATTTAAGGCTCGCTTCACTTTGCTTCTCGCTTATGCTCGCTTTTCATAACACCCGGTGTTTCTATGATGTTTTCCTTGTTTTAAGCTTAACTCTCAGGAACTGGCAGGCAGTTTAAGCTTTGTCTTAACTTATTCGGCTTGTAACCATATGATCATTATCATAAAACTTGAATATAATTTTAGCATATTTCACTGACTGGAAAAAAGATCAACTATTAAACAACCCAACTGTCTCGTGATGGAATAGAACAAACAAAAGGAGATGAATTTTGAATGTGTTTCTTATTTTTTGTGTTCGCAAAATTTGAAATAGGCTATATGTTTTTTAGATTTCCCACAAGGAGTTGGAATACCTCTTATTATGCTTTTGTTTGTAAGAAAATGTTACTTGTGTTTGTGTACCCATAAGGATACATTTATTCCATTCAAGTCCATGTCCTTATTCATGTTCTCTCTCAGATTGCTTCAGAAGGACTTAAGCATCGTGTGTTCGATGTATCCTTGGCTGACCTTCAGGGTGATGAGGACCATGCCTACAGAAAGATTAGGTTGAGAGCTGAGGATGTTCAAGGGAAGAATGTTCTGACAAACTTCTGGGTATGATCAAGGACTAAACATCATCTTATTTTTCCCCTCTTTCTATGTGCATAGCACTTGTCTCATGGTTGCTGTCTTCTTTTTTCTATTGGTTTATTTTGTTCTGGAAATTTTAGGGCATGGATTTTACTACGGACAAATTGAGGTCACTTGTGCGAAAATGGCAATCATTGATTGAGGCTCATGTTGATGTGAAGACAACAGACAACTATAGTTTGAGGATGTTCTGCATTGGCTTCACTAAGAAGCGTGCAAACCAGCAGAAGAGGACCTGTTATGCGCAATCTAGCCAGATACGCCAGGTAAATTGTCATTACAGTCGAGAATCTTGTTTTTCATCCTTGTAGATTATGCTTTCGTTCGTATTCTGTTAAGGTTTAAAAATAGAAAATTTTGCAATGAGTTATACTTGTTAGTCCTATCAAAAAGGGCTTATTCTGATGATCAATTTTTTTTGTACAATTGCTCTGTTATATTGTTTTGATGTTTGTATCTCTGCCTGCAAGGAAATAATTAAATATCACCTCCTACGTTTTCTGTTTTTGTTAGATTCGCCGGAAGATGAGAGAGATCATGATCAACCAGGCTCAATCTTGTGATCTGAAGGAGTTAGTCCAGAAGTTCATTCCAGAGTCAATTGGCCGCGATATTGAGAAGGCAACTTCAAGCATCTACCCTTTGCAGAATGTTTTCATTCGGAAGGTCAAGATCTTGAAGGCTCCCAAGTTTGACCTTGGGAAGTTAATGGAGGCAAGTTTCTTGTATACTCTGCCTTATTTCCTACTGTTGTCTAATTGGGCTGGATACGGCTAATGTGGTCGAGCCATTGATGTAGTTTGTAACCTAATTTTCATTTGACCCTTCTTTGTAAATTGGTTCGGTTGTGCAGGTCCATGGTGATTACTCAGAAGACGTTGGTGTAAAGTTGGAAAGGCCTGCTGAGGAGCCGATGGCGGAGGCAACTGAAGTAGTTGGAGCTTAAATAAAAGTTTTGCAAATCTCCTTATTGGCATGCTCTTTGGTTTCTACAATTTCCTTAAATGAGACAGTAAAATATGTCATGTTCTGTGTTATATTATTTTGTTTGAGTGATTCGAAGTGAATTTTGCCTTGAAAGAAAACATTTTGTGCAATGAGTCTACCCAATAGTTCCTATTTTTTTAATTTCACTCTTTTATATTCTTCCTATTCGCTGGATGTAATGTGTTAACAAGTGTGGATCATTCTTGTCCTTACTATGTTTGATCTTGAGTCTTGATTTCATTTTGTGACGCTTAGGAATCATACATCTCTTCCTTCTTGACCTTTTTTTTTTTGTTTTGCTGGTAGAAAATTGGTTTGGGGGCAAAAGAGAACACCTAGAGATCACCCGGCTCTCATTGGTGGGATCATGAGGCTCTTGATTACGACCGTTACTCCTCATGAACGAACATAGCTAGATTAGCATAATGGTGAATCACCGAGTCCTAATGTGGACGTCAAGATCTTTCTTCTTGACCTTGAATCAAGTCTTAATACTAAAATATACAACAATGTCTTCTGAGAATGCCTAGATGCTGTAGCAGTTACGTACATCTGATGTTCTGGGAATTGGTTGACCATTATGATGTTAAGGTGTATGTGTCCTCGAGTACCTTGTCCTTGTGGATTTGCTTGAATCTTCTGTTTAAGAGAATGTGTAGTTTTATGGGCTTTGCCCACTGTTTATGTCCCCCAATTAACCATTTACGGGCAACCTAGCAGAAAATAGGTGCATCTACTTTCGTAGTGCTGAAAGTGACTGGGAAAGCGTTTTGAAGCTGTTCTTGCTCAATCAGAACACTTACAATATCAACGGTATGAGCCTAGTTAATGCGAGTTTTTCTGATTGAGCGAGTTCATGTGTGACATGGGAGCCAATTTCTTACTGTTTTCCCATGGGGAGGGTTTGTTGCCTGGCTCGCTGGACGCTAAGGCTTGTTACTTGTGAAGGTGACAGACAAGACTATCAAGATCTGGAAGGAGGATGAAGATGACAGACAAGACTATTAAGAGTATTTTGTTCTTCTCTACTGTTGTTTGACCTTATTTCCTGATAGTTCCATTAAAAACCAAGCAGTATTTAGCCCAAAGTTCATTTTGTTCTTTAATGAACTGATATGTGTTTTGTTCAATTTGAGCTTACTTTAAGGGCACCTGGGCCAAGTTTACCTCAACTCTGGTATTTCCAAAAGGACTCACACGGCTAATAGAATTGTGACTCACTAAATCCTGCTCTGTTGATACCACCTGTCGTGGTCTCACAACTATAAAGTTAGAAAAACGGTTCAAGATCTTATAATTCCACATTCACCTTATAACCCCAGATGGCACCCACCTTATAATCCCACAGGGCAACCCTACCCAACTACTGTGGGATGTGACATTGTGCTCTCATAATTGGAGCTTGCATTGTACCTTTCTGGGGTAAATCTAGCCAGACAAGACAGCAGCATCACTTAGCTTAAGCAGTATCACTTAACAGACTCCAAAAAAAAAAAAGAGAAAAGAATCTTCTATAACTAAAACAATTTGACAGGTCTGAAACATAGTTGATTATTACAGAAACAATAACTATTATACAGGCATAGAAGGCAAGCTCAAAGGGTATACAACTAAACAACATAACCACTAACTACAGTAAAGATTGAAAGGACTCCATCCAAGTTCACCCAACTAGTGACTATCTCAATGTTTTGGGGTGAGTGAAGGAAAGGAAGGAATTGATTGCAAAATCAGCTTCCGGCTGCTCCTCCGACCAGGGGATAATCCAAAGTCACAGTGGGGAGGAGAGACTCTCTTATTGTTGGGAGATGCAGACTTGACACCACTGATAGGAGAACAGTTCCCATGAAGAATTTCAGGCATTTCATCTTCTCGAACCGTTTGAAAATGCTTCTCAAACTTGGTTGGTGGTTGACAAAAACTTGGCTTTCCAGATCTTTGGCTGCCATACAACCCAGAAGAGGATCCGATGGAAAGAAAAGAAGATCTTGGCGGTTTAAGCTTCGAGGAAAATGGCTGCTGAGCCAATTGTCTGAGACACAAAATATCAATTAAAATCTGGAAATAATAGGGGCCAGCAATTTCACTCCACAGCTGCTCATACCTGGAAAATCGTGTAGGCGTTGCAGGTAGAACAGAGTCTGTATTCTGCTCAGCATCATTCTGGATTACAAATTTATGTGAACTCCTTTCTACCACACTCTTTTCACTTGTTTCTATTTGCTCTTCTTCTAGTTCAGCTTCTGTTTCTATTAGAGCAGATCCTAAATAAATGAGGCAAAAGAAACGGCGAGATTAAAATGCAATGGTATGCATGACTGCATCAGTGAAACTGGTAACACGACAGAAGACATAAAAATTCAAGAGGAAAGGCACACGGCCTAAAAAGATAAAAGGAAAAGGGCGTAGTTGATTGAAGTGGTAAAATGAATTAAAATAAAATTTTCATTGATGTTCGAAGGCACGCATACCATCTTTTCGGCCAAACGCATTCTTACACCCTTCACATCTGCAGTTAATGGAGCACCCAACACCACCCTTCAAAGAAAAACCAATTCTCAATCAGCTGATAAAGAACAACAAAAGTATATAGACTGCATCAAGAGAGAAAAACCTGATAGCATTCACAGTATTTCTTTAGGCAACCAGATTTCTTGCAGTTGCATCCTCTTTTATGCCGTGCTGAAGCAGGAGTCTTGCTGGAGTGATCCTGTGAGAACAAGGACCATTAATCGACACATGGTCTTTCAGAATAATGGGGTGTGCAAAACAAAAAACCCAAATTTTGTGTTCTAACCCCAATTTCAGGAACGGCATCAATGCTTCTAACCACTTTTGGAGCAAACGCAAGGGGATTGCGAGATTCAATCTGTTTCCGAGTTTCCAGAACAGTATCTTCATGAACAGGTTTGTTAAAGCAATCTTGACATGAACATGGTTCCACACAATAGAGACCAGCAGCAAAGCATTCACAGTAACTGCAATGGAAAGTTCAACAGGTTCATCATGTGAAAGATGGTAAGGTTTCTTCCCCATACAGGTTTTATGGTGAACAGGTGAAGTAACACCAAAGAGTTTGTCTATAGTGTTAGTAAGGCTCTCCTTATGCATGGACTACCAGAGTTTTACTTACCTTTCCAAACAGGGTACATTCATTTACTTGTGTGATGAATTTCTTCTCTAGTTTTCAAATCAATCTTTGTTTTATCTACAAAGTAGATTGATTATTCTATATGGGTAAACTCCTAAGGTCATCAAAAACAGCGTGTTGCTCTTACATTAAATTCACATCATAGGAAAAATGACCAATATTTGTACCTCAGACTTGGAGCCATACAAAACAATGGCTACTCTCAAATAATATCAGAAATGATAATGAAGAAAGAAATGAACAGATAGATGTATATCAAACCATCAACTTTTTGGCCGGCATCTTCAAACCTTGATATACAAGAATAAGACACAAGAAAACAGTTTTTAACCATAAAAACAGAACTTTACACAATGGTACTACGGCTAAATTTTGAACTCAACATAGTCAGCTCCATTGGCAAACTATGACAAGAGACCAAATTACATAGGAAGCTTAGCAATTCAGCTATACACTAACCAAAAAATTGATTTGCAATTCAAATGAGGAGAAGGGAATAGCATAACACAAGTCAAGTAAATAGTAAGCAGCACATTATGAGGGAACTTTTGTGACAACTTTAAGGAAAAGAAAGAACTTACAGCTTCAAGCATTTTGATTTTTTACAGTTACAACGCTTGCAGGACTCAGTTTCTCCAGCATGTTCGAACCTACGCCTGAAAATCCAATTAAACCTGTCAAAGTGGTAAACAAAATCGCAATAGAATGGAAAATTTTATCAAGAATATGACACATGCCTCTTTTTCTTTGGGCTACTTTGATTGAACTCTTCATTGACCACATAGCCAGATACCTGAGAAGCCTCTTCCAACCCCGAAGCTCCATTTTCAACAGGACCCAAGTCTATTTCTGAAGACGTCACAGCCACAGAACTGTTTAATGGTTCTTGAAATGAAGCACTGGATTCTGGTGCAGGTAATAGTTGTATTCCAGAAGCCAAAGCTTCATGCTTGACAACCTTGTAGTCCTTTGAAGTTGTTGCAAGAGCATTTAAATGCAATCCGATTCCAGGTAAAATGCACCGTGAAGAATCATTGAGGGGCTTTAGATGAGCTAGTTGCTTATCATTGGAACTAACATTTCCATCAGGTAGTGATAACATGGTAGAACCACAACTTGAACCCTCCTCTAAATGCTTTCTGCGAGCCCCCGTCATCTCAAAAACCAGACAGCGTCTTCTCATGCCACGGTACATATTAGAAACAGGCTACACAGAAGCAGATCAAACCAAAATGTCAGGTTAAAAATGTTCGAAAATAAATGCATTACGTCTGCCCACTATATAGCACAAAATCTAGCACCTCAAAGCTACTATTGTAGTGCTCCATAGTGCATGTGTGATCTAATAGTCATCCTAATCGCTTAGAAGGGTCACAAAAGAAAAAAAATATATCATCTCCAGTATCTGCAAAGGAAAAACAAAAGCTACACGGAAGCAGCCCAACCAAAATGTCAGGTTAAAAACTTAAAATGTCCAAAAACAAATCCAATCATCTGCCTGCTGTGTGGCACACTCTAGCACCTCAAAGCTGCAAGAAAATTTAACTAGCCCCCCGAGGATTGAGCAAAAGCAGAATCTATTCCAAAGTTTACTCTGGCACTCAGTAGGTGAAAATAGTCCCTTAGGATATACACCAGACAGCGAGTTGTTAAGTCATCCCATCACTTTGGCACAATGCACCTTAAGAAACACACATTAAGCATGTGTTACACTGACAAAGCTATACAATAGAGAACTCATGTATTGGGATACAAGGCTTCCTTATATGACTACAGGCCATTAAATCTCCAACATCTTAAAGCATACATCAAGAGCTAAGAAAGGGACCCAGGTTATTGGTTTTCTCAAGCAAAAACTTCAAAACGTAAATCAAGCATCGTTGCCAGACAGGTCAGATTTCAACACTCAATTTTGATCAATATTTACTGTTTTTCCTGTCATGTATCTTCACATCCTAAGTCACAAATGTAGGAACCAAATAAGTAAAAAAGCTTGACAAGGAGATATAACATTGTGTTGTTTCGTGATTGTAAAATAGACCTTAGATGATAAAAATAAAAGAGAGAGGTATTTGAGAATAAGTTTTATAGGGCCTAATTATGGTGTGATGTCTTCCTAATGTGGCTAAATAAATGGGAATTGGTATCTACCAAAGCCAAATTAACAAAAATCCGTAATGATATACAAAATAAATTAATAAAAGTCATGCAATACAAATAAGGCAGGAGAATCAGCTGAAAAGGACAAGATTAAAAAAAATGGAGAAAAACGAGCAAAGAAAGGAAAAAAGGTCATGTCAGAAAGAAAAATTACAGAACTGATAAAACAAAGGTTAAAAAACAAAAGAAGAAAAACAACCTTTCCTTCATGTAGCAATTCCCTCTGTACTAGAACCATACTACCATGTAAGAAGGGGTCCAAAATTGAATTGTATTTGATACTGCTATTACATATTCTAAGATTAATAGTTACACTACATGATTTGCAGCTCAAGTCCCAACCAGTGTAGGTCAAGGGGTTAAATTAAGTAGTGAGTTTAAGTCGGTCACTTCAGCAACATAGCCAGGGGCCACTCAATTTGATGAAAGCTGCATATGCTATAAAATGAATATGGACAAGCCAATTACATTGTAATAGAAAGTGGGCAACTGATCCATAACAGCTAATACTTGTCAAGTTGCCATGTCTTGAGTTGTACTTCCATGAATGAAAATCAGCTAACTACTCTAAATTATGGACCATAAAAATGGTAATACAAATTATATGGTCTGTCTTCTCAAGAAGAAATAAGAAATGAATAACAAGCTAATTAAGGGCTAAATCATATCTAAACATGCATCAGCAACACAATTAATTTGGATCTTACTGTACTAATGTAGCTAAGCACTACAAGCATGCAACTTGTGTTGATAAAAGTGAAAAGAAACAAATTAGTGGCTTCTATGCTATAAAATGCTAATGGAATACTTTAGTCAGAAAATGTAAACAGAATGCAAGTCCACACCTCATCATCTATTTTTTCACTTGACCCACCAGCAACACAATTACTCAATGAAGTATTAACAAACATGTCTTGTGTCTCAGCTATTTCCTTTTCATCACCTCCCTCTCCCAGTTGAATGTACAGATTTTCTGCTCTGTGAAGTTCATCTGAACCGACTGCACCAACAGCTTGTGTCGTCTGCAAATCATTGATAAGAGAAGTACAGAACCTTGTTCCAGAATCCAGTGATTTTTTAGAGGGACCCTTAAACACCTCCGTACCATTGGGTGACTCAAAAACTAATAGATCAGCAGCATCAGAAATCAAACATTCCCAATGACAACCAGCTGCTTCACTATTTTGGTCAATTTGGCTTATTTCCTCTGTATGCCCTTCACATCCAAAGATACTTTTTTCCGAGAAATCTTGAACAAAAGGAATAAGCAACGTTGATGCGTCAACTAGATCTGAAACACAGTTGGTCCTGGTGCCACGGCAAGGTGTTGAGTTGGAGTCAGGGCTATTACAATCGTAAGTTAAGGTCATTGCGAGCTTTGAGCATTCATAAGATGGCTCAGCAGAAGCTTTACAAACAGAACTCTCTGGATCAAAATTTTCCAGTCGCTCAGCAGAGCTATGAGCAGCATATTTAATCCCCTCACCGGTGCTAACTTTGGCCACATTCTCTGAGGAAAATTCAGGTTTTGACAGATCTGAGAACTGATGCCTGGATAGAAACATTGTATGGTGAAATATATACAAATATATTCCCACATAGATACATCCCATGGTTGGAGAATTTAGAATTTGCCCGAAATACATAATAAAAACAATCATTTACCTTTTTATGAATCTAGATTCCTTGAGGGAGCTGACATGAGGAGAAGTGAAAACAGATGGAACAGATGCAAAACTGAGAGAATTAAACGTCTGTGTAATGTGTATGGACTTAACCGGCTTTATGGGGGACAGACTGTTGAGAAAATTAAAGACAGGGGAATCCTGCAAATGGGAAAAAACTGGCTTCAGCATGACAGAGAAAGAGGGAATGGAGCAATTATGAGCAGGATGAAATTATGAACCAAATGCAAAAGACTAATCAGATTTAGTAGAAAACAAATTCACAAATATATTAAAAGCTTGCATAATGTTAAGTTAAAGACTATACAATAAAAAGGAAAATAGTAGATGTTCTAGGGAGGTAAGCATATGTTTGCTGCAATAAAAATTGTTCTACAGAAAACTAAACACTAGTGCAAGCATGAATGTGGTGGGGAATACATGAAAAACACAAGCCAGATTCATAAAAGAATTCTAAAATAAACTAAAAATACAATAACAACAATGTACAAATTACACACTACAAGTCCATGAACGCCATGAATAAGCCTCTAGAAAGCAGAATTAAATAACAAAAATCAGTCACTCCACAAAATTAACCAAAACCCTTTCCTCCAAACTTTCCCAGTAGCCAAACAGCGCAAATCACAAATCAATTAACTCACTACAAGTAAAACCAGAGTAAAAAAACATCTAAAGGTCAAAACCCATTTCTCAAAACTTTCCCATTAACCAAATACTAGAAATCAAATATAAATTAACACATTTCAACAGAAACCACAACTAAAAACGTAAATAATCCCCAAAAAAAACCATAATTTCACTCAATTACTCAAAACCATATACTCAAAAACTTTTACAGTAAGCAAATACCACAAATCAAAGGTCAATGAACAAACTACTCGTCAATCAAACCGGAGTGACTAAACCCAGAAAGAAAAAAAAAAGATGCAAATTTTGTTTGGGGGACAAATCACCTCGAATCTAGAAATGGGCGTCATGATCTGGTTCCGCTGTGGAGTTTCCATCGCAACACCACCTCTCTCACTCTCACTTTCTCTCTCTGAACTCTCTCTCTCCTCTCCCATTTCTCTCTCTGGTCATGTACGTATAGATCAGTTTCGTATGGACCTCTTTTCCCTTCCTAAACCAGACAAACTCATTCACTCACTCACTCAATTTTTTTCCAGACATGAAGAGAGGGTTGAGATTCAAGAAGAAGCGGGAAAGCGAGGCGGAGAGAGCATATGGATTTTTCTCGTGCTGATAAAAGTGACCGGCCCTACCACCAACCCAACACCCACTCTCACTCTCTCTCTCTCTCTCTCTCTCTCACACACACAGCTGTTGATGAAATTAGAAATGTAAAAACAGAGAGGAAAGAAAAAAAGTAACGTTCAACGTAAAATTTGGAGGGTTTGTAAATTTAACCGTTGTGATTTTACCAAAATATCCTTCACTTTTTCCTTATTTTAATTTTACATGCCCTTCTTCTTTTTCTTTTTCTTTTTCTTTTTTGTTTTGTCATATTTAAATCCATTGACTTTATCTTCTTTTTTTTTGTATTAGAAATGGATATGCAAATAGATCACTCCACATATATGTCAGGAAGTATTATCCCTCAACACCACACAATTATATGTAGAGGACCCTACTGCACCTACGTGACTACGTCAAGGTCAAAACTAAGGCCCCACCACGTACTTTGGGTGTTAAAGAATAAGTTTAACTTCAACGAAGAATAGATTATGGAGTGTATGGACCATTCTCAAATTTGCCACGAACCAATGACAAGTGTTTATTTGTCCAACTAATATCCTACAAGTTTGTGATTGAAAATAATCAAAATCATAAGGAATAACTCAAATGGTAATAGAGAAGAGTTGTAAACTCACACGAGTTCGAATTTTAACAATTCTTTGGAATCAGGTCATGAAGGATATACCTCTCATGAATACCCTAATTCCAGTGTGGATGGCGTACTTTTGACCGGATCAAAGAAGGAATTAGTCAAGATGCGCGTAAACTAATCCAAACACCCCAGACTGTTAACAAAAAAAAAATTCAACAGTATTCTATACCTCCTTTTAAGTTTCTCTATATCCTCCAAAGCATTTCAGAATATTTCTTCATATAAGCATAAGAATAAGTAATCCTTTTCAAGGTTTTTCTAAACCCTTCAAGAAGGTGTGAAGTGAACAAAATTTTTTTTGTTAAAATTTGCAAATAAAATCCTTTAATTTGTCGATTTGACATAGAGTTTATTAATTAATACTTGTATTTAAAAAAAAAAAAAATTAACCCTTCCAAACTTTTTTTTTCCCCATGCCCCCAAAATATAGGCGAAGAATATTGAACCGAAATCTAAAGTTATATATCAGTTTTTTGGCTTTTATAAAACCAAAAAACCAATATATAAAATCTATATAATAAAGTAGCTTACAATTCAAATCTCAAAAGATAAACAAAATGACTTTTTCTATTCGCGGTTGAGATCACTTTAAATTTTACCTTAAAGTTAATCTAACGACTAATATTACCACCCTAAATTTAATAGGAAAAATAGGTCCCTAAATGTGTGTTTGGAGTGACTTTTTAAAAGTACTTCTAGAAATTATTTCTCATAAATACT
Organism: Ilex aquifolium; assembly: GCA_951799425.1. Classification (NCBI taxonomy): domain Eukaryota; kingdom Viridiplantae; phylum Streptophyta; class Magnoliopsida; order Aquifoliales; family Aquifoliaceae; genus Ilex; species Ilex aquifolium. Next base: position 28,956,705 of record OX637401.1, read on the forward strand.
TAAAAAAAAATAGTGTTTGAAACCGCCCCACTACTACCTCTACCGCCACCACCACCACCACCACTTCCACCCCCATCACCACCACCATCGTCGCCACCACTGCCATCACGGTCATTGTCACCCACCACAACCATCACCGTCTCCTACCAACACCACTATTGCCCACCACCTCTCACCCCCACTACAAATCGATGCTTAAATTCTTTTATCTCTTCTCTATGTTTGTGATTTGATTTTGGATATAAATACAAATATATTTATTGTTTACTATTTTTTATTACTTTGTGCCTTAAGACACAGGCAATAACTAGTTATTCAATACAATATTCACAGATTTTCATATATCACATGTCATTTAGTTTTATTTGCATTATGGTATATGTGCAATACACATAAGGAAACAACAATCATACACCATAATTATATGTTTTGTTGGGCCGTTTACATCAAAGTTTTTAAAATCAAATTCTAGGGTGACCCCACCTGGATCTGAACCGCTCCTAAATTTGCTAGGTTAATTGTGTTAGTTCTTGACATGACATGAATCTAATAATAATACGATGTACTATAATAATTTTGATGGATATTATTTTTAAAAAATATCCAATTTTTTTTTTTTTTTTGAAAAAATATCAGATGAAGCCTCATAAAACCAAAATGTGTTCTATTTAGTTTTGTTAATAAATGAGGTGTTGTCTATGATAACGAAAAATAATCGGTATCATAATAATATTTATTATTTTTATGGGTATTTTTATTACTGTTATGAGTATTTTTACCATTTTTTTTTTGTTTGTTTTACTAATATTGTGGTACCAAAGAAAATGGTAAAAAAAAGTTACCACAACGGTGATAAAAATACTCATAACAATGATAAAAAAAAATCATAAATATGATAAATTACCTACAAAAGTAATAATTTTTTATATAAAAAAATTTAAAAAATAGTAACTACAATAGTAAAATATCCATAACAGTGAATGATAAATCACCTACAAAAATGATAAATTTTCTGGGTTGTAAAATGGCCGACAAAATTATAAAAATATCAATTAAAGAAATAAATTTTGGAATAATACCGAAATTTTTTTGTGGTGCCATAATCAAGTCCTTGTAATTTTACATTTTGACCTGGAGTAAATATTGAATGTAACGGTGATACAATTTCAACAATGCTAACGTGATATCGCCAACTAATAATAAAACACAAAATGAGTAAGATAAATCCCACTTAGATAATTATTTATTTACATTGAAGGTGGTTGATTATCAATTTTAGTAAGACCTATTTATTTATTTATTTTAATATTATTAATCGATGATATCACGTTAACATTGCCCCAATATTACCGCAGCTGTAATGAACATTTTCTCCTCTGTTAGGACCACCACTCCTATACTCCAATTTATGTAAAGCTCGCCTACCGCGTGACACCGCCAACAACCCCCCTCTACCTATGACTAGTGTCTGGTGCTCCTGAATTTTGAATCTTCTTATGAAATATTATTGGACCGTAATTTTGTTCGATTTATTACATTTCTCCCCTCAATTTTTTTATTTTTATATGTCAATTATATATAATTTATATATGACACGAATAATAATTAAATTAAATATAAATAAAATATTTTTTAATATAAATTCGACACGAAATCGACTCATCGGAACAGTATGTGTATTTTGCAGCAAGTTGGCCTTTGGTGCAGCCTGCAGAATGATAGTATTTGTACTTTCATAACTCCCCTACATTCTCCGGAGGGCAAAGTTCATGATTGGTATGATAGTGTCCATGCCATGCGTGGTCTGACACGTGACACATGAATCATTACATTTCTTCTCCTTTTTCAGCGCAAAGACATGAAACTAAAATAATGTTGAAAAAGAGGTGTTTTTCTGTAATTTATGATTTTAATTCCAATGACTGTCTGATTTAGAGCTGAGCAATGTCTTCTCTCTCCAAGACTTTTTTTTTTATGAAGCTCAGATTCCAACCCACATGAAAGAAAAAAAAAAAAAAAGCATAGTAGTTGACTAACTGCATTGACTCTAAACCTTTGTTTATGTTTGATCTAAATGCATCTTGCAATGGACAAAAAGAAAAAGTTAGAATAAATAAACTAATTATTATGGGGAGTTGTGTGTAATTATCCGTTCATATGTCATTTTTTTTTAATGGGGAACAACCATTTTCTCTTACTGTATCTTCTCCATTTTTTTAAATAAAAAAAGGGTAGGGACAAAAGAGAGTGTCTAAAGACCACCTTGATAGGCCCTCATCGGTAGAATCATGAGACCCCTAACTGTGTCCGTTACTTCTCTCGAGAAAGAACTTAGTTAGACTAGCATAGCGGTCAACAATTGAACTTTAATGTAGACTACAAGACTCGAACCTTTAACCTCAAGGTGAAAAGTTCAATCGACACTCCATTCTACTGGACTCCCCCACTCAGTGGTTCTTTGACTGCATCATCACGTTGCCATGCAAATTTCGGATATCTATACTATTACTAGAGTTGTTAAAATATAATACGACTTGTTAATACAATACGAACACGACATTAAATTAGAATGTTTGAATCTTTTTTAAAGTCACCGGTTAGTAAACGAGTAGACCCGACACGACACGACTAATAAATGAATCAAGTATGAGTGAAACCAATGAAAAGAAATACACGACACGACTTATTTATATGTTAGTTATATACGATTTATACACGACACGAATCAATAAACGAATCGAATATGGTTAGTGTTTTTTGACACGAACCCACTAAAACTCGACACAAACCTATCTCACCTGACATGATTGACAAATCTAAATTTTACCACAGGGGTTTGTCGTCATTTCCATTATTAGTGGCTAGTAGTATGTAATTTTAAGTTTAGTAGTAATTTTTCATGTTTTTTTTTTATTTAACCACCTTTAACTTTTTTTCTAAGCACATTTAATCGTCTAAATTTATTTATTTGTAATTGCTTTTCATTTCCATATCTTTCTCTTTCTTTCTATGTTTTGGATTTTGGGGGTTCCACGGGAGACTTTAATTTAGAACTTATCAATCGCTAATCACAGGTAAGGTTAGGTATTGACTTTGTACCTCTATAAAATTGAATCCTCGATTGTAATTTAAATAATTTATAATCATTAATTTATAAAATAAAATAATAATTAAAAATAATTAAATAAAAAAATACACACATGATGAATTTTTATTTAATTAAAAAATAAAAATATGGTACCGAAAATATGATTTTCCTTAGGGGACTCTAGTTGTCACTTACCCAAAGAAAACAAAGTTTGGTATAGTAGCTGTAATTTTCCCAATGAAAACTAATACCAAATTGGCTTTTGTCTTGGGAGTTACTTTCATGGGAAATGGGGCTTAATAAACTTTTCTTCAAGAAAAGTTTGAGTCACGGGAGATTTGTTTTTCAAGAATATCTTATTTTTGATGTGAATAATTTGTCTTTGACTAGATTAATAAAAAAATTAGTCGAAATGCGCGTAAACTGATCCGAACACACCTGACCGTTAAAAAAAAAAGAAAAGAAAAGGTCCAGTACCATTTCAAGCATTAGAAGCCAATCTAACTAGGGGTGTCAAACGTGTTAAGTTAGGTCATTTCGTGTCGGGTTAATTTCGAGTTTGTGTCAAAAATCTCAAAACACAAACCTGACCTGTTTAATAATCATATCGAGATGTATAAACAGTAACATGACCTAACTATTAAACGGATTACTCGAACCCGACCTGTTTTACATATTTAATAACACATGTCATTTTCAAGTTAACACATATAATATGACTTGTTTAACACACATAACTTGTTTCCACACCTGTTCATTACTATTAAATACACCATTCAATAATTCATCCAAAATTTCAAATAATTTTTTCATCAATAACATATCACATCTTATTAATGAAATTAATAAAAATGCATTCAAATTTCAACCCAAAAATTAAAAAAGAACTATACTATTATAATGTCATAATAATATTAAGAACTATAATGTCAATTACCATAGTAGAAGTAATAACTAATAACTTAATAAGTAATAATGTTAAGATCATATCAGTTATCCATAATAGGCAAATTATACTGTCATAAACGGGTTTACAATGAGTTAGTTCAAATTCGTGTCCGAATCATATCAACCAGTTTAAAATATATGGGTTAATCAGATCAAAATCAGGTTGACCTGAATTTGACATGATTTTTTTTTTCATGTTTAGGCATATTGACCTGTTTTTACCTATTAATCTGTTTAATTTCGTGTCTAATCTATTATTTTCGTGTTCGATTCACGAAGAAAATTGACATCCTAAATCTAACCACTAAATTTTGTCCTACCTCTAATCCCCTCCTTTTGCAAAGTCAGTTTTGGGTTTGCATTGGAATGCACAATGAAAGACCCTTATTGATACAAGTGCACCCCAACACACAAAAGGATAAAGAAATAGTCCACTATTCATGGAATGACCGAGACTACAATAGCCAATTATTATTTTTAATTAAAATTAAAACATAGCACCCGAAAAGTTTTAGTATTCTATTCATTTTATTTTATTATTTTCACGATATCGACGACTATAATTCAAATGGTTAAACATAGCCTTAATATAAAGTTTCATTAATACTATTGAAACATAATTTAAGAATATAATTTGATAATATAATACATTGTGATCATTAAATTGATAATGAATTACATTTAATACTGATACCTATTGATAATCTAACCTAATTGCCACAATAATTATGTCTCAATAACATTGCTAATATTGTGTCATTCACTTCCAAGTTGAAATTCATTACTTTAGGGCCATTTGATTCATGCAAAAAAAGGTGGATTAAAGAGTGTGATTGGAGAGGATTCAATGGTTGGTTTAATGGTTACCGCCCCGCTGTTGAATTTCATGGTAGCGGAACCTTGTTTTAAACTACTATTCAAAAAAAAAAATGTGGGATTGGAAAAAATAGTCCAAGAGCTCACATAATCTATATAAGTAAAGAGATTAAATATTTGGGTTATTGTTGACCCAATTTGAATAGTGGATTTAACCTCATCTATATGGTTTTAAATAAACCCATTTGAGGGGTGGCATAAAAGAAGATCCAAATTTTTTCCATTGGGATTAGGACCTAGATTAGTAAAATATCCTTTTATTGAACAAAAATTGAGTTGGATGAAGGCCATTAAAATAAAAATAAAAATATAATAATGTTATCTTTGCAATAACAAACATCTGATTTATGTCATATCCTGGAGCCTATATATTTCTTCTATTCCTATCCAATAATTTTCAACATTTTTAGGGAGTTAAAACAAGTTGGATTGGACAAAATTAAGATGGGTTCCACTCAACCCATGTTTGGAAAACAAAAAAATAGTGTTGGGATATCTCATTTGGGGTTGTCCATTGGCATTTATCCATTGCAGGTGGGTTTTCTCTAACTCTTCTAGGGGTGGATTAAACTTGGGGTCAATGAAATTTCTTGTAAAAAGACTTGCACCACTTACTTTTCAAAAAGTTGGGATATCCATGAAAATTTAAATGTGTTTATTAAACATGAGATTGATTAGAAATTACCTCTTTTTTCCAAGTCAATACAACAAGTTGTATTGATGATGTTATATTGAAAAGGATAAAAAAACTTAAATCCTATCCATTCTCACCTGGTCATCTAAACGCCACATCTTTAGCAATTTTAAAACATGGGATAGTATAGTATTCTTATCCAACCCTATCCCAAAATTCCAATCGAATGTTTCTGGGTTGCTCTAGAGGCCGACGGGGCCCAGCCCTAATTGTCGAATTAGATCATTTTACCTCAACTTTGAGGCCCAATGACGTGTTGGTCAATCATGGAGAAAACACGGGAGAGATTTACTAAGTGGGTCTTTCTTTACAATTATACACATAAAAATTGTTGGACATAATCTAGAGGGGTTGCATAGGTTAATTGAAATTAAGGCTCGGACAATCACATATTTTAAACCTAAACGACATCAATTACAAAATTCAATAATGAATTTATTAATTAGCCCTTTGCTCCAACAAGAACAACCCGCTATGTAAATGAATATATGATTGTACAGACAATTGTGAAGGAATACACAAAATTAGACTTATTGGCCTTAAAGTATATAACTCTTAATGATAGGTCATTTAGTTCTCATCTTCCTAACTCTATGTGTCCAAATACACATTTTGATTTTTTTTTTATTTGACAGATTTGTCCTCCCTTAAATTATGCATATTTCATTTGACAGTTATTTTATTTTTTGAATTTTTTTTATATATATAGATAGATTTCCTATTTTAATGGAAGAATTATATTATTAGAAGATTTGCATCTAACGTTAATTCAGTATATCTCAACCATTTTGAATTATTTTCTCATTATCTTTGCCTAGGGGTGCAACTAGGGTGGGTTGAGTGGGTCAACCATAACCCAATTTTAGATATATAATCTTCAACTCTAACTCGACCTCAACCCGAGTACTGCCCGAGTTTAATTCGGGCGGACTCGGGTTGAATTTGGATTACTTAATTTGGGTTGATTTCAGGTTAAAAATCGGGTTGAGCTTGGGTTACTTAATTTGAGTTGATTTTTTGAAGTATAGATTTAATTTTTTCAAGTGATCTGAGATGAAGGGTGAGACGCAGATGAAAAGAGAGGAAGGCTGAAAGTCTGAGATGACTTAGACGAGTGACGATTGAGAGAGGGAGGTTAAGAGAGGGAGGAATGACGAGTGAAAGAGGGGGCTGAGAGTCCTAGATCAGATGAGAGGCGAGTGAGAAAGAGATTTGAGAGTGATGGAGGTGCAGGGGTAAAAACTTGAAATAAAGTGAAAGTCTAGACTCTGAAGAGTGAAGATAAATAATAACCCTAGGTAAATATATTTATGTATATTCGAGTTGAACCCGATAACCCGAGACTTACCAAAATTCAATTCGGGTGGGATTTTTTTGCCTAGGCCCAACCAAAATATTAAAAATTCTAACCCAAACCCTGTTTTTTTTTTGAGTTGGGCTCGGGTTAAATTCAGGTTGGCTTGCCCAAGTTGCACCCCTATCTTTGCCATAAAAAATATCATCATTTTTCTTTTTCGAACTAACAACCATTATCGTTTGGAAAAGCTCTCACAATGAGAAAGTTTTTCTAAGAAATGATGTGTTTGTTTGTTTGACGAGGTTTGATTGGGTGTCTTGTGTTGTTGCAGATTTCAAGTATAAGAAAGGATCGGACTCTATTTTAGTGGTGAACAAAGATGATTATGACTAGTGCAAAACAAAGAAATCAATCAAGAAGATGGAGGATGGTGATTCAACGTTCAACTTTGATTGATCAGGTCTTTTCCACTTCAGCAATGGAAATAAATCAAATTGTAAGAAGGGTCAAAAAATAATTATCGTTATTCTGGCCAAGAGGAACCGCCCCAAGTCTCCATCATCTCCATCTCCCTCTCCGGCTGCCAGAGCTTCAGCACCGGTTAGTCACACTCCGGTAGCTAAACCTCCCAAAGGGTCGACACTCGTGTTCCCCTCTCCGGCTCTGACACCTAAGTCACCTTCTCCATCAACCTACAACCCAGTGCTTTCTTCGGCTCCTACCAAGTCTCCTTCATCACCTTCTCAGAGCAGAGTGACAATACAGTATTGCAATACATGTGATTTTACAGTCAATACCTAAATAACTTCAAAATGTAACAATACAATGTTGCAATACAGAGTTTAATATTATAAATCCCTAATTTCTAGTTTTTGTACATCCACACTCAACAAATTTTTTTTTTTAAAAGTGATTCACCCAAAACCAAAAAAAAAAAAAACCCAACAACATTCACCAAAATAAACTAGGTCTCAAGAATTTTCTACTACGATATTTTCACGAAACTTAAAAATGTATTAATACACTATGGCAATAACAGTTTCATAGTGTGGCAGCAGCCTAAATATAAAGAATAATAATAAGATTTCATAACCCACAAATGCAATTTAGACGTTACATTAAAGTGTGACACCATAGCGTACCTTCAATTTGACTAATATCAAATTGTTCAAAAAGAAAATTAAATTCATAGAGTGACTTAATAAAACTAACACATCAATATCCATATCTTAAGGAAGCAACACATACCCACAAGCATGTCAATTGAAAGAAAAAAAAACACATTTCAAACATTATGGTTGTTCCTTTCATATAGAGTGATAAATAGTGTGACGCTATAGTGATACTTCAATTCATAAACAATGTGGCTTTATAGTGTGACTTCATAGTATTCTTTTTTTTTTATAAAACTTTTAATATTAACACATATATACGTGACCAAATTAAATCTAATGCAAAATCAAAATTCTTTAATTTAGTACTTTTCAAGATAAGATAACTAAAATTCCTTATTTTTAGTTGTTAAATTTCAAAAGGTTTTCAAAAACTTTGAAATATATCCCTAAAAAAAGGAAATAAGGGGATGGGAAATAAAGAGAGACCGACGGTTATGGAGAGAATTTATTATAAATTTTGGTTTTTTAAAACCGTTTTAGGCAACTGCTATATATTAAAAGGATATTCGAGTATTTCTTCTATATCATTAAAGGATTTTTTTACAAAAACATTTTTCACTATGAATTTATCCACTAATAAGTCTAATTTGGTGTACTGGTTTCCAAATGACTCATGATTATATGTGCAAATGTCAAACCCAACAATCCAATCACTCAATCCTTCGATCCCACCAATTTGATGAATGAATCAAGTAAGGCAATTAATGTGACAATTCATCAAATAATTCATCAAATATTGTGTGATATTGCAAATGTGTGTATGTGTGTGTAAGCGTGGAAAATCAAGTATAACAAGAAACATCCATAATACAAGCAATTTGAATCCTCCTCAGAAAAAATTACGAAATCAATACATGGTCTACCTAAGCCTAACCCACTACTCTAAAGTCAATTTACAAGTACTCGAGTCTTATACTTCTTACATTTCCCATGTTTAAATGCTCATTTTCGTTGTAAATCTCTCATCCAAGTTCACCCATCGAAGTTGTGGTAGCTTCACTTAGACGCACTCACCGCAATAAACCGTCTAGGCCTTGAGCAATCTTCAAGGCTCTTCACCCAAGAATCTTGGTATGCATAGACCAATGTGAGTTTCGTAGAACTCCAAGTAAGATCTTCTTTTCCAATGTGTGACGTTAAATAGGAAGGATCAAGATGATTTTGCCTTTTGGATTTTAGGGATTTAAGGTTGTTCTTGAAGCTATCTTGAAAGATTTGGGTCTTTCTCTATCTCATAAAGGCTTACCCTAAGTGAAAACTATAGCCCCCTATATTTAGATATTGAAAATAGAGTTTAATTGGAACCCACGAAAATTCAGATTCGCGATCGACTGTTCGAGTAGTGAGAGAACGGTCAAAGGGCAATGGTTTTTGAAGTGAAACATGAGTCATTCAAGACTTCCAGGGAGTAGACTGCTCGAGCCATCTCCACTAGTTTCTCTAGTTCAGTCTCCCTAAGTATTTAGAGACCGGTCTACTCGAAGATGAACGAGCCTAGGGCGGTCCTACTGGATTTTAAGCTAGAAACCGATATATGACTCATTTTATGTTTTCAAAATATATTTAAGGTTTAGAAAAAAAAAATTCATGGAAAGCTAAAGAATCATTCACGGATATTCCCAAATCCAATTTCATTGATCCTAACTAGTCTAAGTCTAAAATTAAATCAAATGTTCTTAAGTCTCTAGGTCATTACCTTTGTTCCAGGCTCTTTAAGGTACATTAGAGATCTCTTGATTCGTTTTTTATAGCTTGAATTTCATTATTCCTTGACGCTTGCGGAACTTAATATTTCAAGTATTATGATTATGAAATTAAGTTGAGATTTACAACGATACTTCACGGTATTAGTTAATTACAATCAACTTCTTAACAAATCATTTGGTAGAGGTACAACTAAATAGATTCAAATCATATTAAGAAATAGTTAAAAGAGAAAAAATGAATGGAGATTGGATTGGTTTGTAGTCAATCAATGAAGAAGAGGCAAAATGATGATTGGAATTATTTACCTAAAAAAAATGATGATTGAAATTGAGAGGATAAGGAATCTTTTGGTGATTTCTTAACCAGGGCCTCAACTAAAGCCCTTGCTCATTCTTCTCCACTTCAATTAGGTATGCGACTCCAGCAAGTTATGCAGATTGAGAGGCTAATTAGGATTGTAACTCAAGCTATTGAACATTCAACTTGAGTTGAATCCACTCCCTTCAACCCGGTTATTGTTCATGCCTACATTTTTGAGCTCGGGCTTCATTCTTGCGTTTTATAACTTGAGTTGGAAGTAAGATTCCATTCACCTTAAGCATCAATTTAATTCTCGATTTACACAATTCGAGCTAGAAGTTAAGGTAGATCCCAAGAACTCAAGACTCAAACCCTAGTACTATTTAATTTCAACCAATTTTAGATATTTTTACCTCAGCCCAACTTTTTTTTCTTTGTTCCGAGGTGTTCGGGATAGCTTATGCACACCTCGACTAATCCCATTTTCGGTCCGGTTAAAGGCAGATCATCCATGTCGGAACTAGGTTATTTATAAAAGATAAATCTCTCATAACCTGATTTCAAGGAGTTGCAAAGATGCGAACTTAAGACATCTAAATTTACAGTTCGTCCCTCAAAATTTATTATCTAATATTTTTCTGGTGCTTATACAGTCTGTTATTAAGAGAATTTAAAAAAATAAAACCTAGTATTGATATAGATCATAATCCGATTATTCTTGAACACTATTTATGTCAGAGGAAGCCCAAAATATTATTGAATATTGTAATCGGATTATTCTGATATAAATCTCTTATTAAATATATCAAGGCACTCGACCAAATATTATTAAATCATGTTCATCCCTACGTTCTATTTACTTTCTTTTCTAGTTAACACTAAAAGTTTTTTATAATTTTATGACTAGAATAAAATAATAATTCTTAAAATATGTACTTCATTTCACGCTGGTTCTCATATTTTTCAACGATCTTACTTTGGTACCTAGCATTTTTAATTTAAGTGGAGAATAGTTCAATCGAAAACGATGGTTGGGCCGCATATTTTAAGAATCACTAATGTATTTTTATATACTAAGAGGTATCTTTGTAATTAATGTATTTTTTAGGGGTTAAGTTATAATTTTTTTGAGGTGGAATTTGTAATTTTAAATGATATGATCAATCATGAAAGGTTGAGATCGATATCGATAGTTCATGATCGGTCATGAATTTATGTGTAATCGATACATGATAACTCATGACCTTCTTTTTAATAATTGTAATTTCTCATACTAAAATTATAACTTGATCATAAAAAATAATAATCGCCGATACGTAGTAGGTTTTTTTTTGTTTTTTTGTTTTTTTGTGCTAGTAGACAGACTTCCATTCCATTTCCATCAATTACCAACCAAACAAAAGAATATTTAGGAGAGAGAAAAGGGCATTTTGGTACATATGAGATTCCGTTTTACAGGTAATTTCGTTGGACGGACATGCACGGAATAGTACATTCTTTCGGCTACCTCTTTTTGGGATCTTCCGAAGTTGTCACACAATGAAAGCCGTATATTAGGCAACCTCCCCGCTCTTTTCTCTCTCTCTCTCTCTCTCTCTCTCTCTCCATATCTATGTTCCACCCCCACCCCCATTCTCTTCTTTCGTTCTTCTTTCTTTGACTGCTCTTGATTCGTTAATTTCCCTTTCCAATCGGAATCTCTCTCTCTCTCTCTCTCTCTCTCTCTCTCTCTCTCTCTCTCTCTCTCTCTGTGTTATTATGAGCTGATTTCGATTGAAATAATTCTTCTGCTATGTCTATTTGAATCATAAAAGCAATACAGACCTTTTTGGGTTCTAACCCAATTAGGATTTGGTCAAACTTTACGTCCCTTTTTTCTTCGTGTCTTTTCTCTTTTTCTTCATTGGGTATTTATGGGTTTTGAATTTGTATTTCTGGGTATTTTTCCTTTTCTTGGTTAAATTTGTGTTGGAGGGTCTTTGGGATTTTTCGCCTTCTTAGGATTTACCATTCATTTTTTATTATATTTTATTGGGTTTTGGGGTTTCATTGGCAAAAAAGAGATGGTTGGTGATAAGAAAGTTAGGGTTCTGAATTGCTGAAAAGTCAATTTCTTTTTTTTTTTCCCAATATTTTTATTGGTCGGGGTACTGGGGTCAATAGTGGAGGCAATTGTCATTGCCGTCTTGGAATCGGGTTGTTATATTTGGTTTTTGTAGGATTAGTTGTTTTCTGCTTCATTTGATTGAGGTTTGACCTGATGAAGCTTGTTTTTTTCTTGCATTGTTATTGTAGAATTTAAGAATCGGCTACTTGTCTTGTTTTGATTTAATTGTCTGACTTGTTAAACGAATTTCACATTTGGCAACCATTGATGATGATGATGATGATGATGAAAAGTTTATAGTTTGTGTTGATCAAGCCTTCCTAGAAATTACCAACATATCATTTGTAGCTGGGTTTAGTTTCTTTTGATTGGTTTACTTAATTTTTGTCATTCGGAATTTCAGTTGTTACTGTAATTGTGGATTTGGACTATTTGTTATACTATCTGGATTGTTGAAAATGGATTCGAAAACAAGTGAACAAGGTGGAGATGTTCCAAAAACACAGAATTTGAACGATCAAGAGGGGGGTTTGAACTCGAAAATGAAAGGAGTTGGAAGTCTTAGCGAGAAAAGTATATCGACGAAGGGTCCAGGAAATCTTGGTAGCAAAGATATGATATTTAGAGCTGATAAAGTTGATCTCAAAAACTTGGATGTTCAGCTGGAGAAGCACTTGAGCCGAGTTTGGTCAAGAAGCACAGAGTCCCAAAAGCCTAAGGAAGTTTGGGAGATTGATCCATCTAAGCTGGATATAAGATATCTTATAGCTCAGGGCACTTATGGGACTGTGTATCGGGGTACTTACAATAACCAAGATGTTGCAGGTACAAACCCTCTTTTCCTCTTTATGAGAATACATATTTGCTTAATCCTCTGCCAACTGTCAGGGAACTCAAAGGGTTATTGTATGATTCCATACCCTTCTCTCTATCTGGGGCAATTGTTATTTTAATTTGAGCCATGATCTTTGTTGTAAGTTGCGAATAAACTTAGCTGTTGCTCCCTATTTGCTTCATTCAACATTAGCTGCATAAAATTATGCAAGTGCGTATAAAGCACAATTTATGGATCTGGTTATCGTCGTGTGTCCTTGGTAGCTGTCACTGTGTTATTTATTCTAGAAATTGCTTTTTTTGCCTGTTTGAATTACAAAGCAACAAACCAAAAGGGCTAAGAACAAAATTGAAGGATGTCAATTATCTCATTAGGTTCTGGTTAGACATACAGAAGTGTTGTTTAAGGTAAAAGAAGGAAAAGTAGGACAACTCCAATTGTATGAACTGCTAATTGTAAAGAGCACTTCTGGCAGCTTATTGTAACAAAAAGAAGGGGCCGGCCTAGTGCACGAGCTCCCGCCACTGTGAGGTTTGGGAAGTGTTTTCTTATTGTAATACTGCAAGCATTTTTAATTTAGTTAATTGGGATGGACACATTGCAAACATTAGTGTTATTATTGCAGGGTTATTCACAACTGGAGCTAACTAGTTTGCTGCCTTCATAGTTCAACTATTAAAGCTGAGAGAAGAGTACACACAGATTAGTCATGGAAGACAATATTAAGAGTGTGAAAGAGCAGTAGTTTGAGCACAGAGGACAAATTTATAAATGTTACTCTTTTGTAAGAAATGGGCCTTGACCTGGCAGTTTTCTTGTTAATTCCTATAGCCGTAGGTCTAAGCTCCTGTTCTATAGAATCTCTTCAAATCACATAACTTCCTGTGACTACACTCTTAAAAAATAAGGAATAGTTCTTGTAGGATTTCAGTTTCTGATTCCTTCTGTATCATACTGGCATGCTGCAATTTCAAGTTTTAGACACTGTCATACTGCAATTCGAATTTTCTTTGCATATGTTGTTCCTTTAGGAGAAAAAAACTGTTGGAGTTACAGTAATATATTTCTTGTACATTTGTTATAAGCATGGTTAAAATAAAGAATAGGAACTTTCTTTATGTTTGAAAAAGAAATTTGGGTGTTTAGAAGAGCATTTCTCATCAAAACAGTCATGCCCTTCAAATCTTGTTGCAGATGCATTTTTTTTCCCTTCTCCCTGAGGTTTCATAGCTCAGGCATACACGATAGATAAGCATTCAATATATGGCTGTTGTAGGATTTTCTTTGGAGACTTCATTTTTTCTGATGGTCTTTCATATTTTGAATGTGCTTCTAAGTAGTTGTGTATGCTGTCTAGCTTCTGTCTTATGGTATTTTGAAAATGAACATAGATGTAATTTTTAGTTTTTTTAATGAGTCCTCGTATAAACACTACGAAGCTTAATGTTATAACTTAAGAATTATTGATAGTTATTCAAATCACATCTTATAACAGTATTGGCTGTGCTCTAATATAGCAATGAAAGCTCCCACGTCATGCTTATGTGAATCATAGCAATCCTGAGGCATTACATTGGAGCTAGAAACATCATTTTTGTAAGAGTGATTATTGATAGTGTTGAGAAGGACAGGCTGAAGAAATATTTGGTGTTAAAAACAAATGCAGATGGAAAATGTAACCAGCTGAAATTTGGATTCCCTGTAAAAGATTTGCAAATGAAGTGTGATTGGGTGATGCGGTGAAAGGAAAGCATGCGTTTTCATTGACATTGACTAATTATTTTTCGAGTTTGCAATCTTGTGATGCGGACAAACTACTGATATGTGTCGAACTTCTTTAAGTGCACTCATAAAGAAAGCAGCATATAAATCAAGCAGTGGAAATTAATAAAATTTTGAAGCATGTTTGACATGAAGTTGTCTAGTTGTTCAATATACCATGGATGCATGAGAGCCGCTTTTGAGAAACTGCAGCTAAATTGGCTGCTATTAAAGCTGAATGCACTTTCTTTTTATTAATGGAACAATATTCCTTTGAGGGTTTGTCTATTTCCCTTTATGTGTGAGTTTATATAGAGTTCCTTACTGTACTGTTCTCTTTTATTTTAATAGTGAAGCTGTTGGACTGGGGTGAGGATGGCATGGCCACAACTGCTGAAACTGCTGCTTTGCGAACATCATTTCGGCAAGAGGTTTCCGTTTGGCATAAGCTTGACCATCCAAATGTCACAAAAGTATGATTTTGAATCCTCAGTTTTTTTTCCTGGGCAAATTAGTTGTCATTAGCCTGAGCATTATATGTGCTTTTCACAAAATTTATTTCCTTTTATATGTTTATCGGCAAGGAATTCCCTCTGTAATTTTTTGCTGGGCAATCTAAATCTTTTTCTGTTGACTTCCCTACTGGTAAATACTGATGACGATTTTACATATAATTGCTTGCAGTTTGTTGGTGCTTCAATGGGGACTTCGAATCTTAAGATTCCTTCTAAAAACCCTTCCACTGAAGGTTATATTAACCTACCATCAAGGGCATGTTGTGTGCTTGTGGAATTCCTCCCAGGCGGGACACTGAAAAACCTCTTATACAAAAACAGGAAAAAGAAACTTCCCTTTAGGATTGTGATTCAACTTGCTTTGGATCTCTCTAGAGGGTGAGTTTCTATTTGAAGTATATCTAGCTGCAGTTTCCTTTGATGTAACGGTTGTGTTAATTTTCCAGATTGAGCTATCTACATTCAAAAAAGATTGTGCATCGTGATGTCAAAGCCGAAAATATGTTGCTAGATGCTCAGAGAACTCTAAAAATTGCTGATTTTGGTGTTGCTCGTGTTGAAGCTCAGAATCCTCAGGACATGACTGGTGAAACTGGAACCCTAGGGTACATGGCCCCAGAGGTAAGCATGCTTTCTGACAAGCTATCATGGAGTGAAAACAGTTCTTCACCAGACATAGTGATGTGGTGACAATTGACAAGTATCTGCCCATTCTTAAGTGTCCATTGAGTCTTCTTTGCTGAAGATCTCCTTCTTTTTCTTCCCTTTTCCTTTGCTTTATGTTCTTTAATTCTTTCTTCTTCCTGCTGGGCTTATGGAGTTGGAAGACTACATGCACACCCTTAGCTATGCAACAGTTATCTCACCCACCTCCACCTGTTGGGTGCTAAGAAGCATGGACATGGACACAAGACACGGATATGACACGACACGGACACGCCGACACGATATTTCTAAAAAAAAATAGTACACTGACACATTGGGGACACGTTACAAAAAATTATATTTTATGTATAACATTATATAATTTATTGCAAATATAGTGATAATGATATACAATTCATAAAAGATTCAATATTTTATGATAAGTAAATCTTATGTCTAATCATTTATGCGAATTTTTCGACTAAAACATCCTCTTAATCGTCAATAATCATGAATTTTTTTTTGTAGATAATGTGTACTTAATATATAATTTAAATAATTGCTCTCATTTTCTCAATTATTATTTTTTAAAACTTTTATGCATCTTTTATTTTTATTATTATATTTGGAGTACAACTTTAATATGTCTATTGTTGGTAATTATATGTTCTCAAATTTTTAAGCTTTGTTAATCACATTTCAACACATATTTATTATTTAGTAGTAGACAAGATCTAAAGAAGTGTCGGATACATGTCCGAAATTAAAATTTTATTATTTAGTTATGGACACTGATAAGAGAATATCGGACATGTGTCCGAGAGTGTCCGTGTCCGACACGGATACGTCACCTTCTCGAGAGTGTCCGTGCTTCATAGGTTGGGTGGGTCTCTCTGCTAAGCCACAAGGCTGCATCATTTGTGGAGCAAAGCCCTTGAAATAACATCCTAACTAAAGCTTGTTGGCTTCTAACGGGTCCCAAAATAAATCAAAAACTGGGAGTGATGCCTACTCGCATTATCATGATGATAGAGGCTGGGTTGGGTGGATCTGAAATTGTGCTGCATGGTCCTTTTTGGTGGGCTAATAGCAACATTGGCTTCGATTGAAATGGAATTTATGTATACAATCAAACCATGTATTGCTTATTATCATACTATTTCAGACATTTGGACCCGAAAAAATCAGACCTAATTCGATTTAGAGTGCCATAATTTTTTGCCCTCTCTCTCTTGCTCTCATATATAGAAGAGACATTAAGTGATGTACTTTTTGTAGGTTCTTGATGGCAAGCCATATAACAGAAAATGTGATGTCTACAGCTTTGGCATATGCTTATGGGAAACTTATTGCTGTGATCTGCCTTACCCAGATCTTAGCTTTGCTGAAGTTTCATCAGCAGTTGTTAGGCAGGTTGGTTGGCAAATTTATCATGTCATTTCACTCTGTAATACTGCATATTTTTTGCTAATTGATGCATCAATTCATGTACTAGCAGTTGATTTGTGCGATGCACGTTGAAAACGAATGCAGAACACATGATTTTTCTTGATAAAGTATGAAAAACTCCTTATTGGAATTGCATTAGTTGTAACTCAAAAGTAAAATTAAGATCTCATGAATTCGACAATTAGCAAAAAGAGAATTGTTAAGTTACAAAGTGCTTATTGAGGTTTATAAATTATTTATAAACTAGCAATAATCTCGTGCCTGAAGATACTTTGCAATACCAAAAAATGAATATTGATTGTGCAATATTTATATTTTAAATAAAAATTTATTTTTTATTTCTTTTTCTTTCATTACACAATCTAAAATTAAAGTAAATAGAAAGAAAATGAGAGATAGGGGAGAGAGACAAAAGAGGTAGGTGCGGATTAATGAAGTTGTTTAATATTGGGGAGTGTGTTGGTTGAATTGTCTGACATTGGGGTCGTGCAGAAAAGATAATGTTTTTTGGCGGGAAAATTGTTTTTGAGATGAATTTTGTACCATTGGGAGTTTGATATTATATATCTATATTGTCAGAATTTGCGGCCAGAAATCCCCAGATGTTGCCCAAGCGCCTTAGCAAACGTTATGAAAAAATGCTGGGATGCAAATCCAGAAAAACGTCCAGACATGGATGAGGTTGTGAGGCTGTTGGAATCAATTGATACAAGCAAAGGAGGAGGAATGATACCGGAAGACAAGGCTGGTGGTTGTTTTTGCTTTGCTTCGGCTCGGGGTCCGTAACTCATTTATATCTGCCAATAACTTTGTTTTGTGATGCCATCATCCATTGAAATTGTTGGAGTTTTTCTTATGAATGCTATAAACATGGTTTTGAATAGTTCATAATAATCGATTATGAAGTTCTTCATCTTATGTTTGATCATTTGCAAAATCATAATCTAGTTAAACACTAGGTGCATCATGATGGATACACCAATCTTGTAGGATCCTTTGTTAGTTGTGAAAACACTAGAAATCAAAATATTGATCCCTTTTTGTTGATCTTCAGTAGTATTGTTAACTGACTTTGAAACGCGGTGGTCCACTACGACAATCCTTTGCAGGTTGCCCTTTTGAATTGTGATAAATGAACCTGTGTTGGTTAGAACACAGTCCAGAGAATAGAATCAGCAAAAATTTGCTGGTTTTCAGTGTGCTTCTTCCCTTGCATTCTCTGTGGGATTGCAATGCCTTGTGAACAAAACCCGGTGAGCTTAGTGGCAGTATATTTTGCTCGCGTTGGAAATTTGCAGAATTTTGTTAGTATCAAAGACGCAGAAGTATGGTGTTTCTGAAACCATTTTCTGTATGATTCTGGTTGTTGGGTTTATTGGGTATCTGCTTTGGCACCAATGCAGACTCATTGGGATGCCTTCTCTCTCTCTCTCTGGTGGTATTGTTTTCGTGCCTTGATTGTGTCATGCTTGTGTATGGGTTGTGCCAAAGATGTTTGCAAAGAAGTTGAATAAATTAAAATACAACATTACCCTCAAACTAATTACTATGTAGCTGTTGGAAAAGGTAATTTCAACCATTTAGGCCAAAATTTTGAGATATAGCGTGTCTTTGTCCGTGCCCGTGCCCGTGACTTTGCAATGGTTGTGCTCATGGGCCAATCTTATGCCAACACTAATAGGCCAGGGGAGACAACAAAATAATTTATAATTGTATAATATACAATTCATGTCGTGTTAATTTCGTATTTGGTAGATTCGTGATGCGTTTTTCACAAGGGAAATGCTATTTAAACCTAATTTGGAGACCTAATCTAGGGACCTAATGATGTACAACCATTGGATTGGTTGTGGGCTCCATCTAACATTGGAACTCACAACTAATCTAATGGTTGCATTGAAGCCACATCATTATGATAATATATTTGTATATAAATGACTATTTTACCCCTTAACTAATTTGTATATATGAGGTATATATGATATATAAGGGTATAAATGTCATTTGCATGTTAAACCCCTAAACCAACATATGAAACCCACCCCCCCTGGGCATGTTTGGTATGTTTTTTGGGAGGGGTTTGGATTAGATTGTCCAAATCCGGGTTTGACCCAAAGATGGGATTCAAAGATGGGATTCAACATTTAATGTTGTCCATACCCATGTTTGGTATGCGCATGGATATATGACTATTATGATAATATATTTGTATATAAATGACTATTTTGCCCTTTAACTAATTTAATCCAAACATGGGTATGGATATATGAGGGGTATAAATGTCATTTGAATATGAAACCCCCAAACCCACGTATGAAACCCACCCCCCCCCCCCCCCCCAATGGGTTTCATGAAACCCATGAACATGGGTTTCATGACCGGGCCAGGACTGAGCCGGATTTCAAACCCGGGGATACATGCTTACTTACCAAACATGGGATTAAGGGGGTTTAGTCCCAAACCCATGTTCCAAAACCCCCCCAAACCCACATACCAAACAGCCCCCCTTGGGTTTCATGACCAGGCCATGAGCGGGCTGAGTTTGAAATCCTATCCATACTTCACACATACCAAACATGGGTTTAAGGGGGTTTACTCCCCAACCCATGTTCTCAAACCCCCCCAAACCCCCATACCAAACAAGCCCTAGGTCTCCATATTAGGTCCCCAAATAAGATCCCTATAGCATTGCTCTTTTCACAAATCATCCAAATATGTCTTTTCCTAATTCCATGCCAATCCATGGGTCATGTCTAAAATTGCCATGGTATACAATGCCATAACATGATTAAGGAAAAAATTTACCTACACCCCTTCTAATTTAATAAATATTCAAGAACACCTTCTATTATCCAAAATATCACTGACACTTCTTTTAGTTTATATTTAACCCCTATCATTAAACCACTGTTTCTAACAAAAAAAAATCATCTAAAATACCAAAATTACCCCTACATAAACCCAAACAATCTTCCTACATAAAATTTAAGCCGATTAAAATTCATTTTTCTACGTATTAAAATTTGAGTTGATTAAAATTCATTTTTTTACGTATTAAAATTTGAACCGATTAGGACCGAAGTCCTACCCAAATGGTTGGAGTCCTTTATAATGGAGTAGTTGGTTGATAGTTCGAGTTCCCCTTCTCCTTTCCCTCACCCTCCTTTGTAGTGTAAAAAATATCGTTGCATATAAAAAAAATAAAAATTGAGCCGATTAAAATTCCATTCAAACTGATTAAATTTTATTTTTTTACGTATTAAAAATCGAGTCTATTAAAATTCTTTTTCTACGTATTAAAATTTGAGTCTATTTGAGCTCTACCTGAGTTGTTAGCGTCAATTAAAATACTTTTCGAGTCGATTAAAATTTATATTTTTTTATTTATTAAAATTCGTGTCAATTAAAATTCAATATAAGTTGATTAAAATTCATTTTTTACTTATTAAAATTCGAGTCGGCTAAAATTTATATTTTTTTATGTATCAAAATTCGGGCCAATTAAAATTCAATGCGAATTAATTAAAATTTAATTCGAGCCAATTATAATTTTAATATGTAAAAAAATATAATTTTTAATTGACTCGAATTTTAATACGTAAAAAATAAATTTTAATTAACTCAAATCAAATTTTAATCGGCCCGAACTTTAATACGTAAAAAAATTTAGAAAACATAAGATCTTATTGAAGATATGTCTATCTAGAAGGGGTGTGGATGAAATTTTTTATAAAATATATGAAAGACAATTCAATAAAATTGCATTCTAATTAACTCCGAGAGAGTGTTAGTGAAGATTTAAAAAATAGGAGTGATATACTTGAAGAGATATAGTAAACTAGAATGATTGTAGTTGAAATTTTCCCAATGATTAACATTCCCGCCCTCTGGCATCCTGGTGCTGTGGACTTTGGAAGTAGTTCCCAAAGCTCAACCGTATAGAGGCAAACCAAGCTAATAAGAGACCCGCCAACAGTTCGATACTTTCTGTATAGGCAGTTGCTGCCTGCTAAATTATACAAAACAACCAATGGCCACCACCAGCCTTTCTTTTTCTCCTCTTATCTCCACCACAACCACCACTACCATCACCGACAATGTCAGTCTTGCAACCCCAACAGATTCCGAACCCAAATTCACCAAACTTCCTTCTGTAATTGGGTCGCTTAAATTGTGCAAAAACATGGATGAAATCAAACAATTACACGCCTACATCACAAAGAAAGGCCTCAATCACACCCCAACCAAACTAGTTGCGAAGTACGCAGAAATTGGCACGCCTGAAAGCTTAGAATACGCCAAAAAAGCTTTTGAAGCATGTAATGACAATGAAAAAACTGCTAATAATCGCTACATGCTGAATTCTTTGATCAGAGGCTCTTCTTCAGCTGGATTTTGTGACGAGGCTATTTTGCTTTATATAGAAATGGTGGTGTATGGTATTAGGCCTGACCACTATACGTTTCCGTTCGTTTTGAGTGCCTGTGCGAAGGGTTTGACATTCTTTGAGGGAATTCAGGTTCATGGGTCAGTTGTGAAAATGGGTTTAGAAGAAGATGTGTTTATACAGAATTCTTTGATACATTTTTATGGCGAGTGTGGTGAGGTTGATCTTGGGAAGAAAGTGTTTGACGAAATGTGTGAGAGAAATGTTGTGTCTTGGACTAGTTTGATTTGTGGATATGCAAGGAGAGACAGGCCTAAGGAGGCTGTTTCTTTGTTTTTGGAAATGTTGGAGGAGGGTATAGAACCTAATTCGGTAACGATGGTGTGTGTGATCTCTGCATGTGCAAAGTTGAGAGATTTGGAGTTGGGAGAAAGAGTATGTGCTTATGTTGGAGATTCAGGGCTTAAGGTAAACACAGTTATGGTAAATGCACTTGTTGATATGTATATGAAATGTGGCGCCATTGATAAGGCAAAGAGGCTCTTTGATGAATGTGTTGATAGAAATTTAGTTCTTTACAATACAATTTTGTCGAACTATGTCCGCCAAGGGATGGCAAAGGAAGCTGTTGCTATTTTGGATGAAATGGTACGACAGGGACCACAACCGGACAAGGTTACTATGCTGTCCGCGATCTCAGCTTCTGCTGAGCTAGGTGATTTTTCATTGGGAAAGTTATGTCATGGTTATGTTTTGAGGAATGGGTTGGAGATTTGGGAGAGTGTTAGCAATGCCATTATTGATATGTACATGAAGTGTGGCAAACAAGAATTGGGTCGCAGAGCTTTTGATGGAATGTTGAACAAGACCATTGTCTCATGGAACTCTTTAATTGCAGGTTTGATAAGAAATGGTGATGTTGAGTCTGCTTGGACAGTGTTCAACGATATGCCAGAGAGAGATATTGTGTCTTGGAACACCATAATTAGTGCTTTGATACAAGAGAGCTTATTTGATGATGCAATTGAACTTTTTCGTGTCATGCAGAGTCGAGGAATAAAAGCAGACCAAGTTACAATGGTGAGTGTTGCATCTGCCTGTGGATATTTAGGAGCTCTTGATCTTGCAAAGTGGACCTATTCTTACATAGAAGAGAATGAAATTCCATGTGATATGCGGCTTGATACAGCTCTGGTCGATATGTTTGCTAGGTGTGGCGATCCTCATAATGCAATACGAATGTTCAATAACATGAAGGAGAGAGATGTTTCTGCTTGGACTGCAGCCATTGGGTCAATGGCCATGGAAGGAAATGGAGAACGAGCAGTCGAGCTTTTCTATGAGATGCTCGGGCAAGGGGTGAAACCCGATGAAGTCATATTTGTGGCAGTACTGACAGCGTGCAGCCATGGAGGGTTAGTAGAACAGGGCAAACATATTTTTGGTGCAATGCAAGAAACTAATGGAATTTCCCAACAAATTGTCCATTACGGGTGCATGGTTGATTTGCTTGGCCGAGCAGGGTTGTTGGATGAAGCTCTTGATCTCATTAAGAGCATGCCTATGGAGCCTAATCATGCAGTTTGGGGGGCTCTTTTATCTGCTTGCAGAGTACACAAAGATGAGAAAATGGCGGCTTACGCAGTTGGGATGATGAATGATTCAGTTCATGAAAGGACTGGGATTCATGTACTTCTTTCAAACATATATGCTTCTGCTGGAAAATGGACTGACGTTGCCAGAGTGAGGCTTCGCATGAAGGAGAAAGGGATTCAGAAAGTACCCGGATCAAGCTCAGTTGAGGTTAACGGAGTAGTTCATGAGTTTACTTCGGGTGATGAATCACATCGAGAGATAGCCCTTATTACCCCAATGCTACATGAGATGAACTGCAGGCTGAGAGAGTCTGGTCATGTTCCTGACCTAAGTAACGTTCTGCTAGATGTGGATAAGCAAGAGAAAGAATTCTTGCTCAGCCGACACAGTGAGAAACTAGCCATTGCCTTTGGGCTCATCAGTACCGGTCAAGGGACGTGCATTCGTGTTATTAAGAATCTTCGGATGTGCTCTGATTGCCACTCGTTTGCAAAATCGGTGTCCAAAATATATGATCGGGAAATTGTCATTCGAGATAACAACAGGTTCCACTTTTTCCGGCGAGGGTTGTGCTCTTGCAGTGATTACTGGTAATGCAAAAAGAAAAAAGAAACCATATGTATCATGTCTATAACAGCTGTTCATTTTTTCAACAAGTACATGCTATGTAAAGAAAATTTGAATAGTTGCTCCAAAGTGTCAATGGGGTATGTCTTGCTTCTCTCCATAGAATATAGATGGATGTTGTGGCATGTATTATAACACACACTCTTGCATTCAGAAAATTGAAGAAGAAATTGATGAATAAAAAAGCATTTGTCTCAGCCGGAATTAATATTGTACAGTCTAAAACACGTCTGCAAATGTTAGCATCTGATAATCCAACAAGCATTAACGTGGGAACACAAATGACCTAACTGGATGAGCTTCGCAGTTGTGGGAAAATGGGATCGATGAAAGCATGATGCATGGGGTCAGCCAGCCAGAGCGTAGCTAGATGATGATGAGATGAAGTGAGCCGGTGAACTTCTTCAATGAGCCAGATACTGGTTTCAGCTTTACAAGGATGAATAATTGTATCCAATGTCCTGTATTCATCCTCAGCGCCAATCCTCAGTTGATCCCAATGTTTTAGTCGAATGTTAGTGAGGTAATGTAGGGGTTGCCCATACAACTGCTTAATGGATTTCCCTAATCCTGTCCATGAGGTAAATGGAATTACAGAGCCACGGTGGGATGGTATAGGGATCTGCTTCATGTATTCTTGATACATTTGAGCCCTTCTCATCACTGCATCTGCATTATCAAGGACAATTTATGCAACAGTGGCAATGAGAGAAAGTAGGGAAGCCCGGTGAAGAATTTAAGATACTATCATCACATAGCAACCAGGAATCAACAAAGGAATGCAAGCGTCCATAATTCTAAAAGAAATTTAGTTTCAAATTATGGATGTGAGATTGATGAGATCAACATTTACACATGAGCTGAAGTTCTTTAGGAGATTCCTACACCAAAACCAATTACTAAATCAATGATCATCAGCAACTCTATCTCTCACATTTTCTGCATATTGATTCATATGTAACATTGGACAAGTTTCCTGAATGGAGAACTTGAATCGCTCATATAGCCAGCCTCATAATCAGCTAAACAGAAGTCACAACAATTTGAACATAAAAACATAATTTGTAGAAGTTCATAAAAAAGAAACATAAATCGTATTGCTCTCTGATAGGGCTACTTGCACAAAAGTTTGATAACTGTAAAACTACTAGGCTAAGAAGTGATGCCAATACCTTCAGATATCATTTCTTTGGCAGGTTCATTAATTTTCAAACTATTCCCTGACTGCTTCCCACCGATATCTTCATCTTCGTCAGAGGAAGAAGATTCATCTGATGATAAGTCCACTTGATCATTAAATGGCATTGGCCTCTTCATGATCTTTAATATGCAATCCTGGGAAGAAATACCACATACCGACGTTCAGAACAACAAAACCCTTCAGAGTGTTGAGCAAAATATTAAGTACACAAATATATTGAAACCATAACATTGCAACACGATACACACACAAGCATGCCTGCATACCAAACCTGAGGAAACACATAAACGAACTGAACACAATAAACTGCCTCCCATCAAACCATAAGCATTACTATAATTAAATTCACAATATGGAAATAACAAATATATTCAATTGGCATGATTTTTGATACCAACTATATATAGTGCACGCATAAACATTGAATTAGAAAAAAGGGCGTTCACCAACTTTTCAAACACATGAGGAATTTAGGATCATATTGTTAGTTCTACATTTATTTTGCATTGAGGCAATGTGCCTCAGCCCAAAACAATATCTCCATTGAGTTAGGTTTCCTTTTTTATGTTTCCAATTATTTCCATTCACTTCCAGCTTTTATACCAAAAGATGTGCAGTATCTGCTGCATTATTATAAATGCCCCCTCTTTCCAAACAAGAATATTCAAAGTAATGGCCCCACGTCATCTTTTTTGAACATGGAACACCGAGAAATTAATAAATAAGTTGAGTTAGGTGAATGAAAACAATATAAGAGTAAGTGAATCCCACACAATTCAGTAACTATCCCTCCATGTAATACAACCACCATCCATGTCAAGATTTCAAGAAGTGTGACTCACTTTGAACAGTAGTTGCATTACCCGTGGTAGGTGCTGACCGTATTGGTAGCATTGGTTCTTGGAACATTGGCCATTCTCGGTGATGGGCATGTGGTGACACGTATGGTGATGACGTGATATCACTGTTAAATTCAAGATTTACTCCCCCAAATCACACACACACACACACACACACACAAGCAGCATCATAAAATTCACTACTAAGATATAATAGATTTAAGCAGTAGCAATCGCAATAAAGATGGTAGGTGTACTGTACAAGTACCACGAATAAAACCCAACACATTCCAAAGAAATTGAGTAAGTGGTAATTCAGCAAGAAAATTCCCAAACGAAATCAAGCTGACTGATAAACAAGATTTAATCCCATTTTTTTTTTTAGTAATTTCAACTGGCGAATTTGAAGTTCAAGTATATGATTAGCTTGACAAGTAAGTAGTATCCCATATCACCCTGAGAATCTTTAACTGCAAGGCATTCAAAATAAAAAAAACCCTAGGTTTTGAATCTGAATAAACAGGACTTACAATGAAATTGAAGACCTGAATAGAAAGATCGGAGAGCGAATCTGCAGAGATTTCCGATCGAACACCTTAAAAAATCGAAGATGAGAATAGCTGAGAGGACAAAATCTCTGTAAGTCTCTCTCTCTCTCTCTCTCTCTCTCTCCGTGCATGCAATGGGTAGATGAAGGCGTATGTTGGGAGTATAAATTTTGGTGCAATATACGGTTTCTGCCAATGGGGCAAAGAGCTGAGTTGGAGCATTTGGAGGTAATCTCGGATTCTTCTTTTAAAAAATAGGAGAATTACACCCCCACTCCCTGAAGTTTGTCACTTAATCACTCAGATCCTTTGACATTTGAAATATTACACACAGACCCCCTGAAGTTTGTACGCGAGTAACACTTAGACCCCTACTGTAAATATATCAGTTAATAAATTACATCCAGATCCCCTAAAATTTATAAATATATATTACTTAGATCCTTTAAGTTTAAAATGTTATACTTAGACCAAAAATATTTCAATCAAAAATAAAATATCAAATATTTTAAAGTTTACAATTAAAATTCATGTTCTATTGAATCTTTTATTGAAAAAAAATCAAAAATAAAAATTCAATTTTTTCTTAAAAAATCGTGATTAGTATATAATTAAATTGTCTATTGAAATTTAAAATACCAAATAACCTCAATTAAAGCTAAAAGATATTGTGTCTATTACAGTTTGACCCCTTGTTTAATTTTTTAGTTTTATTCTAATAGATAGTGATGGGCCAAGCCCAAATGGCCTAATTTATGTGAAAAGACCCAAAACCATACTGAAGCCCAGTTGCAATTAAAGGCTCAAACTTATGAAGACTCAGGCCCAATAAGACTCAGGCCCAATAAGACTCAAGCTCAATTAAGTGCACCATGGAGCTGCCTCGGCTTAGCTACAAAGATCCAGAGAGCACCCTTACCTTCTCTACCACCTTGGAAGCAGTCAACTTGGACCGAGTCTTGTGGGGAGCTCCTCAACGGCCACACCCGTTGAGGAGAATCTGCAAGTTCCACTAGGATAGCCAGATATTTACCACTTAATAGCTCCACTCTGTTGGAGAATGACTATAAAATGTAAGCCCCACCAACACTTGGGGGCATCACCTTCTACAGAGCATAAAACTCCTCTTCCTCTCCAATCTATAACACTCCGTTCACCGGAATTAATAAAATACCGGCAACTCTCTGCCATTCCAAAGTGGACGTAGGTCGAATTGACTGAACCACTATAAATCCCGTCTCCCTCTACTTTTATTATTGCTTAATTTCTAAATTACTTGACTAGTGGTGTGCAAAGTCAATTTTGTGCATCATCAGTTTGGCGCCGTCTGTGGGAATCGACAAAATTCTCATTTTTAAACATTCCATTTACTGAACCAATGACAATCACTACCAGGTCCATGAACCAACATGAAGACAATCCTACACGAGAGGAGGAGGTTGCTCCTCCAGTTACCAACCCTGTCCCGAACGCTCCAGCACCAAATTCTCAGCAGATGTTGGAGACCATGCAGCAACTAATGGCCCAAAACCAGCAGATACTGCAACTTATGCTCGCTGGACAAGGAGGAGCACAACTTGGTGGAGCACAGCTCGGAGGACCTCAAGGAGCTCCACATCCTGAGGGCCAAGGAGCTCCGCACCCTGCTGCTCCACACCTAGGCGACCCTGCAGGGCTGGGCGCCCCCTTTGGAGTCCCTCTGGGCGCCCCACACAGGGGAGCCCATCACGAGGGATTTCCACCTCCTCCTCCTGCTTCACACGGTGGAAACCCTCATCTCCAAGAAGATGAAGGCGAGAATCAAAGCATGGAACATGGGAGTCACTTCCATGTTCATTCCAGAGGAGCCCCCAATCATTGGGATGAGAAAATCAAAGAAGTACAAAATCAGCTAGGTGACGTCTTCAATGCCATGAAGGCGCAAGGACCTGAGACTGTGGACTATCTTGTGAGGCGAACTGACACGCCTTTCAAGCCGGACGTGGCGAACTACCCCCTCCCTCAAAAATTTAAAATGCCATCCGTGGAGACCTTTGATGGTACGAAGGATCCACTGGACCATCTGGAAACTTACAAGACCTTGATGCAGCTGCACAACGTCCCTGACGAAATCATGTGCAGGGCGTTCTTAACCACCTTGAAGGGATCAGCGCGACAATGGTTCGCCAAACTCACCCCGGCCTCCATAGGCTCCTTCGCCGAATTGAGCAGATCTTTTGTGACACAGTTCATTGGTGGACGCCGCCAGCAGAAACCTGTCACCCATCTGCTCAACATAAAGCAGGACCAAGATGAGAGCCTAAGAAGCTACCTAACTCGTTTTAACGAGGGGGTTCTTCAGGTCGAAGAGCCCGATGAAAAAGTCAGCATGACCGCCTTCCTGGGAGGCCTCCGATCATCGAACTTCCTTTTCTCCATGATGAAACGCCCATGAAAGAGTATGCCAGAACTATTGGCAAAAGCTCAAAAATATATAAATGCTGAGGAAATCAACAGGTCTAGGCGAGATGAATCATCTCGCGGATCGCCAAAAGCCAGACCTGCCTCTGCACTGTTCTCAAACAGGCAGCCTATCTCCAGCTTAGCGGCTCTCTCGCGGGTCGCCAAAAAAGCTTAACATATCTCTGCTATGCTCTTAAGCAGGCAGCCTACCTCTGCAATGCTCTCAAGTAGGTAGCCTACTTCTGCACTGCTCTCAAGCAGGCAGCCTACCTCTGCACTGCTCTTAAGCAGGCAGCCCACCTACCTCTGCACTGTTCTCAAACAGGCAGCATATACCTCAAGCTTAAGGACTCTCTCATGGGTCGTCAAAAACTCGGTCTTAAAAGGCAGGATATTGAAACTCAGGTAGTCTGCAACCCGAGGGACTACATTAGATTGAATGTCAACAATCTCCATTGGCACCCAACCTGAGTACCCTAAACCTTACAGCACTCCTCGGGCGCCCAAACACCTCTCAGGCGCCCAGACCTCTCAGGCGCCCAGCAGCCTCAAGCTCGCCCAAGGTAGCCCAGGCTCGCCCAAGGCACTAGCCTGCTCGCCAAAACAGCCCAAATCAGCTCCGCCTCGGCTGCACGCCCAAGGGGCTGCTCCGCCTCGGCTGCACGCCCAAGGGGCTGCTCCGCCTCGGCTGCACGCCCAAGGGGCTGCTCCGCCTCCGCTGCTTGCCCAAGGGGCTGCTCCTCCTCCGCTGCACGCCCAAGGGGCTGCTCCGCCTCCGCTGCACGCCCAAGGGACTGCTCCGCCTCCGCTGCACGCCCAAAGGACTGCTCCGCCTCCGCTGCACGCCCAAGGGGCTGCTCCGCCTCCGCTGCACGCCCAAGGGGCTGCTCCGCCTCCGCTGCACGACCAAGGGGCTGCTCCGCCTCTGCTGCACGCCCACGGGGCTGCTCCGCATTCCCTGCACGCCCACTTGGGTTGGAGATCTTGCCAAAACTGCCCAAAAGCAAAAATGCATCGTGTAAGGGAAGAGTCATCTAGCAAAGGAAGTCTCCACCACCTAAAACTCAAGATGTAAACTAATGCCCTCTTCTCCAAGTTTCCTTGGACACAGGGGCATTGGGGGGCAAATGACGGGCCAAGCCCAAATGGCCTAATTTATGTGAAAAGACCCAAAACCATACTGAAACCCAGTTGCAATTAAAGGCTCAAACTTATGAAGACTCAGGCCCAATAAAACTCAAGCTCAATTAAGTGCACCATGGAGCTGCCTCGGCTTAGCTACAAAGATCCAGAGAGCACCCTTACCTTCTCTACCACCTTGGAAGCAGTCAACTTGGACCGAGTCTTGTGGGGAGCTCCTCAACGGCCACACCCGTTGAGGAGAATCTGCAAGTTCCACTAGGATAGCCAGATATTTACCACTTAATAGCTCCACTCTGTTGGAGAATGACTATAAAATGTAAGCCCCACCAACACTTGGGGGGCATCACCTTCTACAAAGCATAAAACTCCTCTTCCTCTCCAATCTGTAACACTCCGTTCACCGGAATTAATAAAATACCGGCAACTCTCTGCCATTCCAAAGTGGACGTAGGTCGAATTGACCGAATCACTATAAATCCCGTCTCCCTCTACTTTTATTATTGCTTAATTTCTAAATTACTTGACTAGTGGTGTGCAAAGTCAATTTTGTGCATCATCAGATAGTATAATTATATACTAACTATGATTTTTTTTTTAAAACTAGATTTTTATTTTTGATTTTATTTCAATAAATGACATAATAGAACATGAATTTTGGATGTAAAATTTATGTTCTATTATGAATGACTTAAACCCCTTGTTTGATTTTTTAGCTTTATTCCAATAGATAGTATAATTGTATATTAATTACGATTTTGTAAGAAAAAATTAACTTTTTATTTTTAATTTTATTTCAATAAATGATACAATAGAACATGAATTTTGGTTGTAAAATTTAAAATATTTTATATTCTATCTTTGATTAGAGTATTTTTGGTCTAAGTATAATATTTTAAACTTAAGGGGTCTAAGTATTATATACCTACAAACTTTAAGGGAGTCTAAGTGTAATTTATTAACGGATATATTTACAACAGGGGTCTAAGTGTTACAGGCGTACAAACCTCATGGGGTCTATATGTAATATTTTAAATGTCAGGGAGTCTGAGTGATTAAGGGATAAACGTCATAGGGTCTGTGTGTAATTCTCCCTAAACAATAATATAAAATATCCTAAGAGAAACTCTAAAGATACTAAGTTAAAATAGTTGGTCAAAATATACTTTTTATATTATTTTAAAGAATCACTTGTACTAGTTCACTCTAACAACATTTTCTATTTTAAGTAACTTCAACTAATCCAAACATATATACACATATAAATAGAGGTGTAGTTCTCTCCAACCAACCCAAACAGACTGAAGACAGAGAGTAGGGGTGTTCACCTTATCCTACGGATAGGAAATATGGTCTTACATCTTCCTACCCAATACTTTGCGGAATAAATTTTTTTTGGCTTACCCTACCCGATCAAGTGTAGTATTTCCACCCGAATTTTGTCCAAATTAATCGGATAAGAAGTCGGGTAGGAAATCGGGTGAATATGTTTTGTAGTTATTAATTTTTGAATCATTTTAACAATTCAATTAAATAGTCTGTACTAATTTAACAATGCAATAAATCAATAACACTAAAATCTAAAACAATTATAATAACAATTTAGAAATCATATACTATAATTTAGATTCTTAGAAAATTATATACAAAATCTCAGAAATCATATACTATAAAATCTCAGAAAAATTAGAAATCATATACTATGATCACAGAGCATAGAGCCATAATATCTCAGAAAAACCACCAATAGCCCTAAGCAAAACTATCAATCATCGACGGGAGTACCACCTGAGACAATCGATTCGATGAACAGAGTATTTGGGACCGTCGATTCGATGGCATCAATTTGCCCCCAAACAGCCAACTGAGTGAGAGAGAGAGAGAGAGAGAGAGAGAGAGAGAGAGAGAGAGAACACATGGCCTTATAATCTCAAAAACCATAGTATTTGTAGCCCCAATCAACAGCTCTAAGCAAAACAACCAACCATTGATGGACATGAGACCATCGATTCAAAGAAATTATTACCTGGGACCATTAATTCGATGACATCGAATTGCCCTCAAACAGTCAACAGAGAGAGAGAGAGAGAGAGAGAGAGAGAGAGAGAGAGAGTACCTGGGAGGCTGGGACTCGAAGAGAGGCTAGAGAGCACTTAGAGCAAAGAGGGCGAGAGAGTCGAGCTACTGAGCTATGAAGTCTAACAGAGAGGGTCAGCTACTTAGCAGAGAGAGGTGAAATGAGGAGGCGATTAAGGTAGGGTAAGAATACAAAAATTTAATGGGTATTCCGCATTCCTTTCCGATTTAATTGAAAAACCAAAAATTCTTTCGCACTCCTATCCTATTTTTTATGTTAGCCGATCAATAGGGTCGGGTAGGGTAGAAAATTACGGATAATCAGAAATTTGAATACCCCTAACAGAGAGAGAGATAAATGGGGTTTTTGGTGGAGTTTTAGTGGGAGCCGAGAGAAAGAGATGGGGTTTAGTGGGATTTCGGTGGTATATATACACACACACACATAGAGAGAGAGAGAGAGCGAGACTGCTCCATATCTGGGTGATGAAACCTTGGAAGAAGACGATGCAGAGCAAACCTTTGTGAAGACGATGAGGAAATAGATATAAAAGAGAAATAACGAGCGAAATTGGCTCACCAGAAGTAACGACTGAAAAGGGGGTTAGGTAAAATAGCTAGTGGGATAAAGAGTTTGTTGGAGAGAAATTTTATGAGTTAGCTCTTTAAAATAGCTAAGACGAGGTTTTTAAAAAGTCCCTTGGAGTTGTTCTTAGTTGGTTATGAGGAAGTAATTCTTAGAACTATTCAATCCCTTTAATTTTAAGTCGTGTTTGTGTCAGGGATATTTTTGTAATACCCCTATATTTAGCAAGGCTTGTCAATTGTGTCAAAAAATGCTCTATCTATATGCGATTCGTTTATTAATTCGTGTCTAATGAATCGTGTCATATCGAGTTCGTCTCATGTTTGAATCGTATATAAATAAGTCGTGTCGTATATTTTTTAAATTGATTTCACCCACATCCGATTCGTTTATTAATTACGCCGTGTCCGGTCCACTTATTTATAAAACGAGTGACTTAAAAAAGATCCACACCATCTAATTTTATGTTGTATTCGTGTCGTGTCATATTTTAGTACTAGCCATGTTCGGCCAGCCGGCCAATATTGGAAAATCCATAGCTTGGGCCAAGAAGTAGGTCTGAGCCCAAAAATTAGCCTGACATTTTGTGAATCGGTCCACTGGCCATAACACTAGCCCAAATGTCGATTGGAACCTGTCTGTGTGGCCATGTCAGGCTTACTTGCTGAATCGCTCTCTTGAAGGCTAACCTGAAACGAAGCACATTCAAACTGATTATTCTGAAGCTTTCTCTGGGAGATTATTACCGGGTACATCTTCTTTCTTTCTGAATATGTGTGTGTGAGTGTGCAATTTGTGTTAGTGTGTGTTTGTTTCGATGCTTTAGTGAGACTTTTCTGCTGAAGCACACTCAAACTGATTGTTCTGAAGCCGCCTCTCGTAGATTATTACCAGTTATATATTTTTCCTCTAAAAATGTCTCTATGTATGTTTGGGGGGGGGGGGGGGGGGGAGGGGGGGAGGGGTGTGCGTATGTATATGTAGTTTGTGTGTTTGTTTCGATGCTTGAATGAGAATTTTTCTGCTAAGAGAAGAGAGGGCATACCCACATAAGTTTTCTGATTTTAATTTCACCAGCTCGCATTTTGACAATTATTCTTTGGCTTTGTCAGTGTTGGGGTTGTCAAACATGCTGTCAAAATCGAAACTTTCAAAGGATTTTTGGCTTTTGGTTAGTCGAACAAAGTTTAATTGGTGTAAAGGGGATACTCAATTAATCACTGGAGTGCACAATAGCTTATGCCATTCATTATGCACCATGGCTGAATCACCCAAAGTTGATGACTCACTCAATATGATTGAGTCACCTGAGCTTCCGGCTTGGGTTAAATTTTCTGAGAAAGGGGACCCAGTTGTTAGTAGTTCAGAGGAGGATTTTGTGCTTCCCTCAATCTCATATTGGATTGAGAATCACAAGGCTCGCGATCAAAAAGTTGATGGTAAAAGCAGGGTGATCAATGTTATTGATATTGATGCTGATAAGATTAGTAAAATTCTGAAGACTTGTTTTGAATCTCCTGATTCTACTATCCAAGCTTTAAATGGCTGTGGTGTGAATGTGTCTGAGAGTTTGGCTGAGAAAATTTTGAAGAGATTTAGCAGTGATTGGAGACCCGCTTTTGGGTTTTTCAAGTGGGCTAAATTACAAGTGGGTTTCAAGCATTCACCTGATTTATACAACTTGATGGTTGATAATTTGGGAAAATCAAAGAAGTTTGATCTCATGTTGGAATTGGTGGAAGAAATGGATCAATTGGGAGGGTATGTCACATTGAGCACAATGACTAAGGTCATGAGAAGGCTTGCCAGGGCTGGTAGGTATAGTGATGCAATAGAGGCATTTAGAGGAATGGAGCGGTATGGAGTGAACAGGGATGTTGCAGCAATGAGTGTATTGATGGATGCATTAGTAAAGGAGCATAGTGTCGAACAAGCTCAAGATGTATATTTAGAGTTCAAGAACCATATACCTCCAGATCTGCATACTTTCAATATTTTGATACATGGTTGGTGCAAAGCTAGGCAAATGGAAAAAGCTAGGGAGACCATTGAAGAGATGGAAAAAAAGGGGTTTTGCCCTGATGTGATAACTTATACTAGTTTTATCGAAGCCTATTGTCATGAGAAAGATTTCCGGAAAGTTGATGATATTCTAGAGGAAATGCAAAAGAAGGGGTGCTCTCCAAATGTAGTGACCTATACAATTATTATGCATGGTCTGGGAAAGGCGAAAGAAATAAATGAAGCATTAAAGGTTTATGAGAAAATGAAGCAGAATGGTTGTGTTCCTGATTCTTCATTTTACAGCTCTTTGATTCACATTTTAGGTAAAGCGGGGAGGCTAAAAGATGCCCATGAGGTTTTTGAGGATATGTCAAAGCAGGGAGTTGCTCCGGACGTGCAGACATACAATACCATGATCAGTATTGCAACACATCACTCACAAGAAGAGAATGCTCTGAAGCTGCTTCAGAAAATGGAAGAGAGTCATTGCAAGCCTGATGTTGAGACTTATGCGCCCCTCTTAAAGATGTGCTGCAAAATGAAAAGAATGAAGGTGCTTTCCTTTTTGTTGAGCCATATGTTTAAAAATGATGTCAGCATTGAGCTTGGAACCTATTCTCTTTTGGTTCGTGGGTTATGCAAGAGTGGGAAACTTGAACACGCTTGCTCTTTTTTTGAGGAAAAAGTGCTCAGAGGATTTGTTCCAAGAGATCACATGTATAAGATGTTGGTTAAAGAACTTGAGAGGAAGGGCATGGGTAAAGCAAAAGAACGGATTGAAGAATTGATGTCAAAGGTGAAAGGATCAAGTCATTCAACTAGGGAACTTGTTTGGACTCACGATAAATCCATTAATGCTCTATAACCTTATCCTATATTTTTTCCAGAATTATGTTGTCTGCATTCATGGCTAATCCCAGCTAATCATACGTGGATGCATTGACTCTAAGAATAAAGGCTATTGCTCAACACAAACTCCCATTTACTGCACTTCATAATTTGAGCACTTTTTGGAGGACATCATACTGCACTGAGCCAATAGTTCAAGAAGCACGCCATCTCATCTGGGTGATTTTTGTGTCATTAAAGTATGATTTTATGAGGTTTTGAAGCATCATCCACATGGTTGGGAATGCCAAATAGCACTGCCAGGGAAGCTCTTTGTAGAATTGCTCCAAGTTTTTGCACTGAACAGCTTACAAAGTTCTTGTTTCTTTTGCCCTTATTCGGTTATTCCTAATCAAAACTTTCTAGCTTCATGAGCAAGATCACACACACCACTTTTTTCAGCACATTTTATAATTCTTGTGTTGCTAGTTGAAAGGAATCACTGTATGAGATTGGAAAGAAGTCAAATTTTTGTATAAATTAATTTCTTGGATGCCTTTTATATATATATATATATACTGTAGCATATGACGAAAAGTTCAATGCCTTATGCATGCTGCCCTTTATTTTGATCGGTTATTTATATTTCCCTTGATTAAGATAGCTAAGATTTGTTGACATTAGAATACGCAAAAGGCGAATTTTCTTTTCTATTTTAAAGAAGTTTATTTACAGATGACCTTGCTATAAATCTGTTAAGGTTTGAGTTGCAGGACAACAGTTATATTGAATCTGTAGACAAGTGTATTGCCAAGTAAAGCTAAAATTAGATTACCTTAACCTTTTAGCTGAGAAACCCATATTTTCATTCGATTCGATAAAATTCTTCCTGGATATTGGGTATTGTTCTGTTTTAAATGATCCGTACGAGTCCCTTGGACATTGTATTGTCATGAGTGTAGAGCATTTGATGATCCACAAGACAAGAATGTATCTTCTAGCCTGGCTCATTTTTGTAACCTTTTGGTACTAGCATTTGCTTAGGTACGAGTCTTCTGTGGAGCTTGAAGGCCATGTTTATCCTCTATTCCCGCATGACTGATCCCCTAGCTCCATCTGTTAGGTTGCAAAGAGTTCAGGCCATTCAAGGAAGCTAAGCACTGGGCACCCTAAGAAGGATTTGAGTGGCCAGTTTCTGGCTAACCTGGACACCTTTAGGCCTTTAAATATCCATGCTTTAGCAATCAAGGAACCACCAAACTTGAAATCACCATTGTTACATGAGCAAAGGCCCTGTCTGCTGCAAGGTCAAGGAATGGCACCAGGCGAGAGTACTGCTATGCCCCCACTGCTCTGCGGCTGGTCCCTGGATTATGCAAAAGAATCGAGGCTGGGACGTCTCGTCCATATTGGTTCCCCCTGCCTATGTTCCTTGTGGGAAAAGAGTAGATGTTGTCAACAAATATGGTGCCTTAGTTGACTACCAGAGGCCATTCATCACCGATTTTTTCTCAAGTTTGTAGCTAATGCATATGCAATGGCATAAACAGCATATAACAAAGAGATCTTTAACTCCATTATGTACATATTGTCAACTTGAAGCATAGGGGCATTGCCTACCACCAAAAATCTCATGTACAACTGCTACATGAGAGAGAGAGAGAGAGAGAGAGAGAGGTCCAACTTTATGCACATCTTCTTCCAATTGCATGACTAGAACCTGCAACTATCATGCCTTACATATATTTCAAATTTCAAACTTCACAAAATATTACAATGATTGCCAAAGTATAATTGGGGGAAAAAAAAAGAATTAAGCAATGAGAAGCAACAAACCTATATTCAGAAAAAGGGGGGAAATGAAGAAGCAAGAGTGCAGGGCCCTAAATTTGGTGACAATATATCTGAGCAGCTGAGTTTGAAATGCCTGTCTGCCTATTTTGAAGCCACCTCATCATCCAACTCCAGTCAGAGCAAGAAACAGAAGAATAAACATGAAGAAAACGTAAACAATGAGGAATCTTCACAGATGTTGTCTCAGGTCCTGTGATAAGAGAGAATATGAGCTAATACGACGGGGTAATCTTCTTGCCCTTGGTTTCTGCCACCCAAGTCTTTCCAAGAACTCTTCAATCAACCTAGAAAATAAATGGCTAAGTAGAAAAAGATATCAAGCCATACTGAGACCACCCAAACAGAAAAAGACCTCAACTTCACTCACAAGCTGCAGATAGCCTTCTGTGAAGATGCCAGTTCACGATCTGGGAAGCTATCTTCCAATCGAAAGCTCAACCAAACATAGAGATCCAAAACCTTCAACAAAATCACCAAAAGAAGAACAGTAACTTTACCAGCAAAACCCACCAACGCACTTCAGCCGTAAAAAGAGAGAGAGAGAGAGAGAGAAGATAACAATGGACTTGAACCACTATTTGGAATTTTTTTTTCCTTTCAAATTGACACCTTTACCATCAGCTTCTTCGTCTGACTGAATATATACAAAGTTTACCAACTACATAGCAATATGGTAAAGTTGAGGAATACATAGAGCTCCATTAATAAGGAAATAATTCCAGAAGAACACACATACGAAAAATTGTGATCGTCATCTAATTATATGCTTTTCTTTGAATTGTCACTCATAATGGAAAGAATATCATACTATGGAAAAGATAACCACAGTAATTCTAATTAACCACTAATATAAAAATCAGGACACAGCCAATAAGAAATCAATTTTCACAAGCTATTGCTTCTTAATTGTCAATTTCTCATCCAACAGGTTTCGAAACTATTCAAGAATCTGACGGACACAAAACCTTTCTTGGTGTATGTCAAAAATGAAAGGGTGTAAGCTTCTTATTCTCCTTCAATGGGGTGCTCAGATGAGGCACTTATACCAACTAGAAAAAGAAAAAGAAAGGATATAACTTTATCTTCAAATGTCACAGAAAGTATATCAAGTCTGTTCAAATTCAAGAAGATGCCAGAAGCACCATTTGCCGAACTCAGATTTAAAAGTTCCACTTATTGAAATTTGGGAGTGAAACCTTGTGCCCATGAAAAATAGATGATAAAAAAATAAACCTCCTATAGAGCAAAACAAACTAACCTTATGAATGGATTCAAGCTCCTTTAGTGCAGTTTGTGTTTTTGGCACCTGAAGTGTTCCTGGAGTAAATATTTCTCGAAGCCGAACAATGCCATTCTTCGAATAATTTTGTGCAAACTAGCTCACAACAGCAGGGTGATTCTATTAGCTTCCCTCCCAAGACCAAGCATTCATGAAATACTCAAGCAGTAGGAATAAGTCTTACCTGCGTAAGACCCTGAGATGATATGTCATCATTCATGTCAACAGGACTGCACATGACAACCAATACTAAGTTAAATGTCTGACCAATTGGGAAATTCAAATAAAACAAACCTAACTTGCTGCAAGTTAAGTAGAATAGGACACTGATTCATGCGTGAAGAATTTAAGAAGTGGGAGGTTAATTTTGTGAATGTAATTGATACGGCATAAGGTGGTTACTTTGAGGTGTCCAGAGTTTGGGGGTTGGGGGTCCAGCCTAATGATTTCTTAAAAAATAACAGCAACTTTAAAGGGCCAAAACAAAACTTTAAAATCTTGGAGGGGACCCGCACTGGAGAGTCTATGCATAAGTTCTCTCCTGCACTGATTTAGTCCATACAATTCTAGCACATTTCATTTATGTGTACAAACTTCGTTTATTGCAAAATCAAATAGATGGTACCATGTGAAACAACTAATAGGATTTGCAGTTTAGTTACATATTCAGCTGATAACATGACGATATAAAAAACTCAAGCCAACGGAAGTCCAGGCCATTCTCTGTCTCATATACTGTGGACATGAACATGGCAATCGCACAGAAATCTGTGTGTATGCCTCTGCACAAAAATATGACAACACCTTCAAAATTCTTCCACCAATTCTTCTCCCCCTTACCTCTCCTCGTTTGGTGAAAATTATGATGCAAGGATAATCATCCATGCAATTGTAATAAAAAATGCTTCTGGCTTACAAGCTTTATGTTTGATTAGTTATCACCCAACAGTTAAGGTCCGCAAAGACGGATGAACTAGAAAGAAAATCTCAATCAAAGCTTCAAACCAGAAAACTAGATATGCAATGAGCCCCAACATGGGCATATAATTACTTTGAGTTCCAAGCTGTATTGTTTGGAACATGACATTAAACTAAAACGTCTGACCTTACTTTTTTCGCTGGATAAGTCACATCAGTATGTACTATCTAAGTTTGCACTGGTACGTGGTAAAGTACTAATTTCATAATACTTCTTTTTGCTAGACAAAAAGAATATTCAACATTAGCTCCCACAAAGAAACATGAAAACAGCACGGAACCCGGTGTATCACTTAAATAGACAACTTTATAACGGTACAAATATATTACCTGATACAAAAAAGATACTTATCATGCAACCCAAGGGGGAGCTCATCAATTACAGCAGCAACTTTCTGTGGTCAACACAATGTGATTAGCAATTATAATAGATAAGAACAATACAAACTATAGAACATCAAAAAGAAATAGTCTGCTTATCGAAAGGACCAAATAGAAGATGGTGGGTTGGGGGTTGGAGACAAAGAAATACATACCAACATCTCTTCACAGTTTGCAAGAAAATAGTTTGTTGATAATTTGGCTTTCTCTACAAAATCCTCCTGATAAAAAAAAAAAAGGGAAATTCTTTATAAGATTGTGGAAAGGGAAACAAAAGAAAGCAAGGCCAACAAATTATTATGAAACATGAAGCTGCTCCATATGTACGTAGCACAGTTCTCAATGATAAATAATTAATATATGATATCAGATGTTAGCAGCAAAAGCAGTCTTTATCTCCCCCAACGGCTGACTTTGTCAGGCGCCTGCGCTGTGACCATCCAGCCTTGTGGTCCAATCTGACTCACCGCAGCCAGTGAAGGCCAAGAAATTCCTGGCCACTCTCACAAGCGAAGAATATACATATTTGGCAAAAGTGCAAATGTGAAGCATCCTGATGTGATGTAGATTATGTCCTAATAAGCCATATTTTTCTTTCTATTTTTTCTACTTTAAATTTACTAAATAAAAACAAAGCAAGCTTTGAATAAGAAAAGGGTGTGGCCAAGATATACAGTTTGTGAATCTTGACGAGTCGTACCTGAGTAGTGAGAATGGATAGACAAGCTTAGCTCTAACTTGGATTGCACAAACGGTCCACACTATGATTACCAAAGACGGACATCTCTCTATACAGGATCCCCTTAAACAAGGACCATATCCTAAGTAGCTGGATGCTTCTATAGAGAAGTGGGACCACACTTCCTGCATACGGTTGAATCATGGTCAAACTGCTTACACTTCGATAAGACACTATGCAGCATGGAGACTCGAAAATTTGAGCTGTTTTCATGTCAAACTGTCACATCTTGGACTCCCTAAAAACTGGTTTAACCCCTTCTGGACATGCCAATGGTGAAAAATAACTCATAACTTTTGACACATGTTCAACACTTTGAGAACGTTGCCTGATACATGACCTATGTGGCAGAAACACTATTTTTCACATAGCCTGTCGAACGACAATCTTAGAAACAGGACGAACACACACCGAAGTGTCCATATCTCACTTTGTTTTTCACAAACAATTGACATAACACAAATGGCTGCCACAAGTAAAGCGTGCCAAGGAACATTCTATTTTATACAGGTGTGCTTGATTAGCCACCTATAATGATATAATTTTTTTTTTTGGGAGGGAGAGGGGGAGGGAAATTTGAATCCTTGACCTCAAGAAGGCAAAACCTTCACAAGATAAGGAATACCATTAGACCAAAGACCCATCAATCACCTATAATGATATAAATTTTGTTTCTTTTCTACCAAAACCAAAGAAGTAAGGACATGGACAAGAGATCAATTACCTATTAAATATATAAATATCATGTGATAAAGTAAATATATTTTAATAATAAAAATTGAATTCATCATGCTCTTAATTCTAACAATTCACATAATGATATTAAATTAAAAATACAATATCACATATAAAGATACACATTCATCATAATCCATGATTCAACTATTAATAACTATTACAATATCCATTTTAGAAAATAACCCACTTCATAATCCTAATTTTCATCAATTTCAAAGAGTCCCAATTTCATAAACTCATTTTTTGTTACATTACTTTCATATAGAAAGTTTATTCTAATTGTATATAATTCTGTTTGTGTCCAAAATTACGTTATATTCATTTCCTATGTTCATGTAGTAATTATAACTCTTTTCATATTATAACGTTGACCCATATCTCTTTAAAATTATAAAAAAAACTTCATTAATTATAATTATAATTATAAATTTACTTGACAAGTTTTCAAAATTTTGTAAAAAAAAAACTCGAAACGTGTCCCAAAGGTATCGGTCACGTGTCCCCAACATGTCAATCACATGCCTCCAACGTGTATGCAAAAATTTAACAATAAAAAAAATTGGGCACTTATTTTAGTGTGTTCGATATCGACACTTTGACCAAAATATAGTGTCCGTACCTAAATGAATTAGTCATTAAATATCAAAATTTCAATAATTTGTTTCGCAATTTTGTAGGTGTTTCACAATGTATCGTGTTGGGGTGTTTCAGAAACAAGTTTTCAATTTTTCCTACGTTTCTATTCAATTTCCAAAAATGTTTATGAAATATTGTCGAAAAGTTTCCATTTCTAGATTACCAAAACTATACACCAAAATGAAATTTTAATCTGTTGCCACCTATACC
Organism: Ilex aquifolium; assembly: GCA_951799425.1. NCBI lineage: Eukaryota > Viridiplantae > Streptophyta > Magnoliopsida > Aquifoliales > Aquifoliaceae > Ilex > Ilex aquifolium. The sequence continues at coordinate 28,999,191 of OX637401.1, forward strand.
TTTTTAAAAAGAAAATTTGTGTCAGTGTCGCATTGTGTCTAGTCTTGATCTTTTATACAGATCGTTTTGCATGGACCGAAATGTGGATAAAGTAAAATGGTTGAGTTAGCTAACTCAAAACCAATGTAAAACATCTCTCATATCTCCAATGAACATGAAACTTGAAAAGAAATGCATGAATTCTGATGATTTTTCTTTTAAAAAAAAAAGAATAGAAAGAGAATATAACTCTTAATGTAAAAGTATAAGTCGTTACTTTTGCATATATTTGAATTCCTCGAGCTTCTGCATAATATGCAATTAAAGTTACCAATAAGACAAAAAGTAATCAACATGTTTGTCTTCTACAACATGTTTACATAACACAAATATACAAATCAATGTTGTGTCCTTATCATATCAATATCATACCTTTTTTGATGATCTCCCCCCCCCGGCCAAAAAAAAAAGCTCCCCCTTTTTTTTTTTTTTTTTCTGTGGGTGCAAACAAGTAGCTGTAATTTTGTTGAATTAACATAACTGTTAAGATCATATTTATAATTGACTAATTTCGTAAAGTTTTTTTTGTAAATCTTAACCTATTCCATAATTATGATGATGTTGAAGATCTAAAAGAGTAAATAGAAGGGAGGAGATTGTACTTCAAGCTACATCAAGAGATTCTCCATATGCATCTACTTGCTTAGGACAAAGGTAATGACCTCGAAACCTTAACACCTTTGGTTTAATTTATTAGACTTAGGTTGATTAGGTAAAAATAGAATCAGTGATTGATCCATTAATGACTCCAAGAATCAGTGATTTTTTTATGTGTCCTTCGTGGAAAACTTGTAAGATGTCCCATACTTCTTTGGAGGTTTCGCAAGTAGCTATCTTCTGGAACTCGTTTGGTGTCACGGTATTGAATATCGCATTCAATTTTTTCGAGTTCCACCCCGACAATGACCATATCGAGTCCATAATTGAAACATGGAAGCCAAAAAAACGCACATGTACTTGTAACAGTAGAGATAGAGAGATCACCAGCAGGGAACAAAAGGCGCACGAAAAGATATATAAGACATACAGAGTGTGAGCTTGATGCATTAACCTACCAGTATCTGATGAAGACCACTTTTTGGATGTATACGAGAATACATAAACAAGAAATCAAAGGTTGGAAATAATCCAGCACGCTGCATCACAAGACGTGCCCTCTTTAAGTGAATATACAGGTCAATTAGTAAAATCAAAAACAATTTAACATCCACAGGTGGCAAGAGTAAAAGAGGTTTTAGAGTAATCATTGTTGAAAGCAAGTTAATCAAGTGCATATTCTCAACAGCAGACAGTCCAAAGACAATTCAATTACCTCTAGAATGGGAGAGGGGGAATTCAGTGATGAATGAAGTAAGGGTAGATCTTCTGCATCTAGACAAGTCACTTCACCAACAGGAAATTTAGATCCATACCTGCCAGCTCTGCCTACAAGGAAAACCCATGAACCATACAAAGTCTATAATTCATCTTGTCCCCAAATAGAGCAAAGGAATAATTAACAATGAGGAGTCAAATGCTTCAGCAACCTCACTGATACAGAACATAAACAAAATAGCACGACAAAAATAAAAATCAAACAGAAACAACACATATATGCTGCATTTCTCTTGGAACTCTCCCACTAAAGATGGGTATACTGCCATTTGAAAACCCTGAAACTATAACATTAAACACCAGGCACATGTAGAGGAAATACCAACGAGGCTCTAAGAACTGTTACTCCCAATTTTAGGATGTTCTCTTACATTTCCCTATACTTAGAGACACCTGAAACCAGAATTTATATGCCTCATCGAATTGAAGTGGCTGATACGGAAATTCATCCAGTGGATATGAAAATGTACCCGCAATTTGTTTGATCTCCGGCACTGTGAGTTCCCGCTTTTCCACACCATCAAATTTCTCCAATGTCGAAAATATGATTCTAGAAATGTTAAGATTGAGACCCATCCCAATTGCATCACTTGCTACAAGAACATCAAATTCACTGCTTGCATCATTGAACATTGTAGCCTGCAATCCTAAACAACATATTAACTCAGATATTGCTTCATATCAAACATAGAAAAGTCAAAAAAAGGTCCCACCCAGAACACATAGTAAGCATTCTAAAAAGTATATAATATATCAGATATGATTTGCATTCCACGAGGGAGGAAGGGGCAAAGAAGAGGAGGGAGGGAGAGGTCAAAAAGGATTTGACACGTTTGACTAGGACAGGTGACCCGAGTAGGAATTCTGCTTCCAACCCATGGAAATCATAAAATTAGGAGTAGAAAGTTCAAGAGATGGTACTGCAAATAAAAATGGGGAGCATAGAAGAAAGTAATTGCAAGGAACTTTCTTGCAACGGGATGCATATAATTCTCAAAAGATATACTTAAATAGTGGAAACCAATACCTGTCTTGTTCGAGTCTCTGGAGGCAGTGAACCATAAACTACAGAACAAAGATGCTTTCCACCATTTTCAATGTCTTTCTGTGAAAGTGAAAGAAGATAAAGGTAAAGGAAGAATAAGTCTACCATGCAAGTGATAATGCATCATTGAGCAAGTAATCCAGTAAAGTACAAGGTTACTGGTGTGAATTATTTCTTATTGCGATTTAAAATCAAAGACCTGTGAAAAGAACCAGCCAATATATATATTTCTTAAAACCAAAAGCATGAGAAACTCAGCACAGTTTAAGAATATTTAACAAGCATAACACAATGTAATTTAAAGCAAGAAAAAATATGATTGATCAATTAGTTCAACTAATGGATCGTTGGCCCTCCAAACTCAGTCACATCATAAACCACTTTCCAAGGCACCATCCATATGGGTGCCAACTTGAACAGGCTCTCATTTTACTTTTGTTTTGCAAGAAATCATTCCCATAGATTCTTAATTTTTCAGCTTTACTGTGCATGATTTTCTATTTAGTGCTTTAAGATATGTTTTAGGTCGCCTGTTTGAGTAATGATATTACAATGACCCCTAGGGGATTAAGATGCATTTTGGTGCTACAATTGTTCTTTCTAGTACTCTATAGTCTATACTGCATTTCATTTACAGAATTGATATTACAATGACCCCAGGGCCCCCGAATGAGTTTTGTTGCGAGAATTGATCTTTTACACTCCGTACGATCTTTTGTTTATAAATGGATATTACCATAACCATCGTTTAAAATAAAGCTTAACTGACATTTGATGCTTGCATAAGTATGTTAAACCCACTTTCAACTATATTTATCACGTTTATCACAATGGGTCATTGCCAATGTAGCTTGAAACATAAACCAGGTCAGGGACAAAACATCTGTAACCAAGTGGTTATATGCATGCTTTACAGAAAAGAAGGGTGGCAGGCAGAGAAGAATTGGACAGAAATAATAGATACATATCAAGTAATTGCTGACCTTCAATCTGTATATCTCCTGGCGTGAGAAGGTGACAAGGCAGTCACCAGTTCGTATGTTTGAAAAAGATCCAAGAGGAACCTTCAAAGGAACAAGAGGTGAAAGCCTCTCATAACATTGAACCTAAGGAAAACCACAAAACAAGAAAAATAAACGTTAGATGTGGTACGTGATCAAATATTAAGGTAACATCTATGAAATAGCTAAAACAAGCAGCTACAAAGTTATGCTGCATATTAGAATAATGTATTGGTAAACGTGATTTCCAAGACACAGTTAACTACATGATTTAATCTTCTTGATGCCATTTTTTTAAAATTTGGACAAAAATCGACAGAAATGATTGAAATTCCAATTCCCAACAGTCTTAATGCTCTTTTTAAAACTTTTTAGCACTTCATTACAAATACTTTCTTTTTTTTTTCCCCCATTACTAATAGAGCACAATTCCATTACCACAACATTGTCTCTTTTTTTTTCCTGTGGATAAGTATTACCTCAACATTGTCACCAGTAACTTTAAGTATTTCCTGAACTAAACGTACAGCAGCTGGATCTCCACAAAGGTGAAGCTCGTTGGCAGAAATTCCCAATAAAGCACGAGTGAATGAAAAACCCCTTGTCCGACACCCTAACATCTGTAAAACAGAAAGAACCATGATTACACAAAAATACTGGACATAATAATGATGTATGAAATCAAATATGCACTATTTACATACAAAAGTATTTAGTTATTGGGCAAAAATCAATATACTTCTAATGTCGAATCAAGATCAACTAGGACAAAAATAAAGCATTGGGTCGAACTCTTATTCGGTGTCAAGGTAATAACTATGAATAGTCATCGACTTCCGGGTAAGGGTAGAAGAATGGGACCCGTAATGGGACATACAATGCATTACAATTTACAGCCTTATCCCCCTCTATTGGAATTTTAGTGATAGGCTCTATAGGAATTGGATGGTCCTATTTGGTCAAATACCTGGCAACAAACTCCTATGCTCCTTTCATTATGGTATTTCTAAACAAGTTCCTGGATAACAAGCCTAAATGTTTTCTTATTGATAATATCGATATTGATGATAGTGATATCTATGAAGATATCAATTGTGACCTTGATTCAAATTAGCAAAAACAATGTTTATTTGCATAATATGGATTCCAAACATTCATGATCTAGATGTGCATGAGTCGAATTACCCCTCAGACTATTAGTGGACCATTTCTCCGAGAATTGTGAAAGATATTACACTAGAAATATTCTTGTTATTGCTTGGACTTATATTTCCCAAAAAGTGGATCCCAATAAATTAAATATGTGCATTAAGATACAAAGGCTTCATATTCCAAAACAATGAAAGCACTTTTTCACTCTTTCATCTACTAGCGGATTTCACTTGAAAAAGAAAATATTCTATATTAATGAATTCAGGTCCAAAACCATGAGTTCCAATGCACAAGATCATGTAGCACTTACCAATGAAGCCCTATCGATTAGTATTACATAGAAGAAATCAACTATAGACACTTAGATCCACTCTTCATAGACAAACTTGGGATTTGCGATCCCAGGTAAGATTGATTTAGAATCACGGGATCCTTTTCTATCAGAAAAGAAGTTGTAGCACAAAATGTACTTCAGAGTAATTTTTCCATAGATCCTATATCTATCTATATGAAGAAGAAATCATATAACGAAGGGGAAAAAGAAAGATAATTGATTCAGGCGTAAAGTGGAAGAGTAATCGTTTAGGGGGTTTCTACTAGGTCAATCTTTCGTTGTTATAAAATATGTGTATCAAAGCTAGAAGGACAAATCATAACTTCGAAAATTTTCAGTGGGATGATAATGGAGATTTTGTAGGCTTTAAAAGGAAAAAAGGAGTTTCCCTAAGGCAATCACCGAATGGCAAACAATCCTAATTTTAAGTAATTTACCACCTTTAATCATGCATATAAAGCAGATCTAACCTGAATATTTATCTTCGTTTCTTCCACACAAATGTTGTATTTCGGTCAACATAAAAAGCACCATTTCAAGGATAGATCACAAATCTTATTGGAAAAAAACTTGTATCCCACATCAGAAGATTAGAGCCACCCAAGGTTTGTTTATATGGTTGAGGGATCTGTCCATACATCATAAATTGATGATAGGTTGGATACCTCTAACATGATATCAAGGTTGAGACTTGGTGGCTAGTGCGCCAATTCTCTCACCCATTTTGAATTTCTTTGCATACATATTTGATTGTATGTTTGTGAGCTAGGACCACGTGAGGAAAGGTGCAAAAAGAGATTGTATCACACACCAAAAGGTTAGGACCATTTACAGTTGGTTTATATGGTTGCTCCACTTATTACTAATTGGTTTGATGTTGTATGCATCTGACACTTACGATTATAACAAAGGCATTTTTTTTCCAACCAAAACTGTAACAAAGCAATTGACATGCCTGAATCTCGTCAATAACAGCACAGTCATATTCAGCAGTTACATCAGCCATCTCAACTGTCACGGCCTTGTGCTTTGCACCATCAACTTCCTCTCTTTCTTGTCCCGTAATGAGAGCACAAGGAACTTCAGCCTTGTTCAACCGCTTTGCCACCTCCCATGCCAACAATCTCAAAGGTCCACAATAAATACCTGTAGCAAACAAAATAAATGTAAACATTTTAAGTAGTTCATTAATACATCTCTGGACTCTGCTAATGTTCCTAAAACATATATAGGAAATACTTGAGGAAATCAAGGTGATATTGTGATTTACAATGTACCAGAAGAACTGGACTCCAGTTTCTTCAGAGCATGATGTGTTTTACCACTATTTGTGGGACCTACATGTAAAACAACATGCCGCTTCTTTTTTCGAGCGCTGGGGTACCATGTATGAGGCCGACTACAATTCAGGAAAACAAAAAAGGGATCGAGTATCATGATAAGTATGGGCAAAAGACGAAAAAAGGAAACAACAGAAAAATCAAATTTTATTGTGAAAACTTGAAAACCAAACGATAGTGAGACAAGTATTAAATTTATCTTTTTGGCAAAAGATACCCATCTATTCAAATGCATGTTAAATAATTGCACAAAAAATATTTTTGTCTTACAAACCAATTAGTTGCATATCTAGAAACACAGGACAAATGAATTTCTCACGTAAGATCTGTAAAATCAAACTTCATTGCACCGCTGGAACTGCTGAACTGCCTTAAGCAACCACAAATCTCAAATGAACTGCCAAACTTCAGTTCCCAGGGAACCCAATATAGCTCCACATTATCTGCCCCACAAAAAAGGGTGAGGGAAACATAAAACAATGCAATTGGCTAAAACAAAATGCAACAATCATGCAAGTGGATACTCCTCTACTAATAAAAACCATATCATAAAGGATTCAGAACACTGTTCACATAAAATCAGCAAAGACACAATAAATTTCCATAAACATAAACCAAAAGGAAAGCATCTTGGTTATGTAACCACTACCAACTTTGTTCTTGTTTATGTAGCCACTAGCCATACTTAAAAGAAACAGGAGAATTGCACTCATCATTATACATTATTAGCATAGAACATCATCGCTACAAACCCAACAAATGGTAAGATAGCTGAATCAATTCTCTATACAAGCTACAGGACACCATATCTATTCTAAATCTATTTCTGATCATCCCTCTATTAACTACTAAAACCCAAGCTCTTCATGACTTTCTAAAGGCCAGCAAATACAGAGAAACAAAACTTAAAATAAATTTAGAAACTACAAATGGTGGAAGAGATTAGACAATGATAACAAGGGCAGGGTATGAAATTTTGGCACTTGTCAAATGCTCTCAATCTCATCCTCGTAGAGACCTCAACATTCAAGTCATCCACCTTCTTGGTGGGACTTGAGACTTTTTCTTCCAAATCTTCTACCACTGTGGTAGGACTTAGTCTCTCTTCAACTTCACTCTTGAAAGTATCTCTAGGGGGAGAGGAATGGGTAGGTACAATAAACAATAAAAACACATGAGATTTGTTGACGTGAAAACAATCCAAGAAAACCCCCAAGGTAAACCTAATCCACAATCCCACAGTTAATCTACAAGTACTCGAGTTTTATACTTCAACCAATACCATGGTTAAACGCTCATTTCCTTCAATAGATCTCACCACCAAATACACCCACCGATCTCGTGGATAGCTTCACTTAAACCCCCCCCTGACGGTTCATTTGAACCTCGACCATTCTTAGGACGCACCCAAGAATCTCGATATGCACGCCTTTAAGTGGGTTTGCTAGAACCAAGCAAGTTCTTCTTCTCCAATGAATGTCCATAATTTTAATTAACCTATTAATCCCACGTGTATAATCTTCAGGGACGATCCATTCCGCACAAAGATATCGTGTTTATCCTTATATCAAAGACCAGTCGTTGGATTCGTGTTAACCAAGCAAGTATGAAAAAGGCAGAGAGGAACATATTCCAAAATCTATGGAAAATGCTTCCCTTATTCTTTGTAATCAGTTGCATTTTACAATGAGTGAAGAACCCACATTAGAAATACACAGCAATTAGCCATCCGTATTCAATAAGGGAAGTTGGAAAAGATTTCAACTAATAAGTGTTGTTAGCATGTATGATAAGAAAAAATGGAATGGCACCTAAACGACTCATCAACCCACAAACATACCAGAGTCGAAGCAGCATGAATTAGAGGGTATAAACTAAACAACTACTACTCATCTTATAGCACACTTTCAAACTTCATAGTCGTATATCATTTTTCTCCTTTTTTTCTCCCAAAAATGGCATTCATTATGTGGTGGGTGTGCTCTTAAACATATATGCAAAGCCAAAATTGTTTTCACAATCACACATATAATCAACTAGTACGTAACTTACAAACAGCATTCCTCAATCACAATTACACCCAAATCAATAGATAGATTACCACAAAAAAAAAAAAGACAACTTTTGTCCATTTCCTCCATTTTCTAGGCAACCAAACACTTTGAACTATTATAAAGAGCAAGAGCATTAGAAAGTAAGATGAGGGCTCTGCAGGTACCACGTTGGAGAGAACGAGAAAGGCCTAAAAGTGAGAGTCTCCGACGAAGAAGCAAAGAGGCCATTGTCTAAGATATACAATTCTTGGCGTTGTTTTGACGATAATTCAAAGGAACATCAAAGGGAGTTTGAAATCATAGGAAAAACAAACGGATTTCAAGGAAAACGAGAGGTGGGTCGAAACATCGGAGGATTGTGGTACTCATGTATTCATTCTCTCGTTGTTCCTTGCGTGTGCTTTGATACGCTGACTTCGGGTTGCGCGGATTACCTACCAGAAGTTCAACTCCGCCGAGCAAACAGGCCCATTAGGCCTAATTCCAAGTATCGACCAAGCGTAAATTACACTTTAACCCCCTAAACTATGAACTTAATTTCACCTTTACCTCTTGAACTATTACATTTTCACAATTTCTAATTAACTACTTAAATTATTTCACACTGCCTCAAACGCAAACGTCCGTTATTTTGTTTGATGAATATTGTTAATGTGTCAGGACAAAGTGAAAAAATCACATAGTTCGAAGAGTAAAATAAAACAACTTTTAGTCAAATTTATAACAGGTATTAACAATTGGAGCAATATAAAATTAATCAAATAGTTGAAGTGAAATATAAAAAATATAATAATTTAGAGGACAATGAGAAAAAATAGTCATAGTTTAGACGTTCAAAGTGTAATTTATCCTATCCACCAATTATTTTCATGGCCCCTTTTCTTTAATTTTCCTGTTATCATCGGATACGAGGAAGTTTATATGTACACAGTTTTATTTATTAAGCGAATAAACTATTTTCGTCAAGTTTGTAATTTCTAAGTTATAATAAAACAATCTTTTTCTTGCACTTAGACCTGTCCTTATATTCCAAATAGGTAAATGACTTGAAAAAATACCCCAAGTTTGAAAATCAACCCCATGTAAAAAGATTTTTGTAGACAATCATGGTCCTAGCCCGAGTGGCTTCTGTTTCAAATTTTGACAATCTTTTAGAGTCAGATCATAAGAAATTAATTTTTTATGAATACCCTAATTTCGACGTGGATGATCTGTCTTTGACCGGACCGAAAAAATGATTAACCGAGACATGCATAAAATAACCGAGATAACCATGACCAGTGAAGGATTGAACTAAACCCCCAAAAGAAAGTGGTATCTAAGTCATTTTCATAACCCCCAAAAAGCAAACCCAAAACCAAAAGTTTACTAGGTGGCTATCATTGTAGAGCCCAAAAGAAAACCAAAGCCCAGATTTTCCACCAACGATGTGGTCCAAAACTTGGTCCAATAGGTCCGCCAGGTGCAATAAGTTGATCATAGTGAGTTCAAATTAATACAAGGTTTTGCATTCGAGTTTTAGAAATAACCACTCAGTACATAGGAGTAATGTTGGGTACATATATCTCATTTGTAATGATGGAAGTTTGATGCACTATAATGGGAGGAGGGGATGAGGTTTGAACCAACAGTCACTTACGAGCAAGAGTGGAACTTTTTTAATACTCCTTCGCCTCTTAAGTTTTGTGCACTAGACGCTGCCTTTGTATAAAAAGAACCATTGTTTGAATGACTAAGATGTGATCCAATAATCATAGGGAAGTGGATTCAAAGTCATTTGATCCTATTACTTCTATAACAATCGATAAACCAGAGGTTTAAGCACACAATGTTTTATAGTCTTGCAAAAGTGATTATAGCTAGACTGAGATAAGGTTACACCTAAACCTCAATATATCTATCAGGAGGCCCAGAGAGCTACATGGAGAGAAAGATGTATATAAAGAGCCACGAGCCTAGGGCCTGTAATAGGGCTACTCATTGGGTGACAGTATCTCATCTAACCAGTTCCCTTCCGCTAGACTGGTTAGGCTTCCCTCCTGAACTTAAGGCTTCCCTTCTTTCTGACTGTAATCAGAATTTTCCTACTTAATATATTATCTCATGCTCTTGTTCTGATAAAAAAGAGGCACGAGCCTCATGATTTGACATACTAACTTGTAGTTTAATAGAAAGTATCGTTCTTCATAGAGTACAGTGATAAAAAATTTATATAATCGATTGTAAATGTTGAAAAAAGATTTTATTGAGTTGAATTGTTGAAGTCTCGTGATTTGGCAGGCAATTAGGAAGGTGATAAATGCTTTAATTAGAGGTGTTAATTTGTGTTGTATCGTGTGATCTGCGTGTTGGTATTTTTGTTCTGTGTCATTGTTATTTGTATCGTGTTTGTGTTAAGACTCAAGAAAAAAAAATATTTAATATTTTTTAAGTATAAAATATTAATCTAAACTATTTATTTTGCGTATTTAATAATTGTATCAATTTTATAATCGTGTTGCGTCGGCGGGTCAAAGTTAGACGACCTACTTAAATGTGAGGTATGGCTGCCACTAGTTTCAATGAAATGAGTGGTGACTAGCTCTTATGCTCTTATTTTCATTGCAGCCTGTAAAACCTACAATTGTCTCAGCTCATTCATGTCTGAATTTAATGCCAACGAAATTTAGACCAACCAATTTAATACATCATATATGATGATAGCAACCCAACAATTTATACCCATTGTTGGTTCTGACCATATTCTTTTTAAAAAATTATACTGACATTCCTCGATATTTTATGATAATAAAACCGATAAAAATCCTTAATATTTTAGAATTAGCACGAGCACTCTTAACATTGGTTGAACGAGGATAAAAATTGTGATTTGAATAACATAAAACTTCAATATGGGGGTCTCTGTTAATTTCTCGATTGTCAAGTGTCATCCCATTATTTTACAAAAACAAAAGGGATGTCGGTATAATTCATATATTCTAATAACGTTATATTACCGTTATATTAAATATTTAGTTTTGATATGGAATGTCTACATCAAACAAATAGCATTGTTCAATCCGAATGGGTAACTCAAGTGGTAACAGAAATTAACTATAAACTCAGATGTATTGAGTTCGAATCTTGGCAACCCTTTGGGGCCAGATTTTAAAGGATTTATCTCTCATGAATACCTTAGTTTCGATGTGAATAGTTTGTTTTTGATTAGATTGAAAAAGAGAATTAGTCGAGATGCACATAAACTAACACCCCTAACTGCTAGTCCGAATACTCCTAAGTGTTAAAAAAAAATAGCATTGCTCTTAGAGATAAGGACATGTGAAGAAAGCGTCAGGTCATTTTGAAAATTCAAAGACCAAAACAGCCCTGAAACGGATAGAAAAGGGTGTAAGAAAGAGAGAGAAAACTAGACAATGAGGCCGTAAAGTAAAGCAGAGAAAAAAGCACTAAAGAATCACAAAGAAAAATGGAATGTTGTCTTTGACTGCCTCGTAATTCTTGACCAATGAGGGCAGTTTGGGAAACAAAAGGGTGAAACTAAATCTTCTTAGTATACTTTTTATCTTTTTTTGACCTATTTTGATATCTTATGTGGGAGATATGCTAATCAATGCTAATGCTTTGTTGTCTTATATCATAACCTCTGTCATCCAAGTTCAAACTATGGGATTTGTAGTCACCTTTTTGTAATTATTTTATAATGATTGTCTTAATTAGAGATATTTCTTCATGTGTAATGAGATTTGATTTTTCTTTGACGTGAGAATCGTTTTAATCTCATCTATTTTGAATTTGTGATTGCAACTTGAATTTCGGATGAAAAAAATCAATCGCAAATCACATTACCTAGTTTTTTATGTGCATGGTGGGACTTGAATTCAGGACGTATAGATTTCGTCTCACCCCTTGTTCAACAGCTAAAACATGTGTGGTTTATGAGGCAAATTTTACTCAAAACTTAGAAATAGATTTTGTAAAACATTTCAAACGGGCGTCATGTAACACATACATTACTAATTAGACATGACCCTACTCTTGCATCATATGGTGTAACCGTCTAACCTATAATATAAAATATGACAGATTTTAATAAGTTCATTCGACGGTCTCAAATAGACTCACCAACTACCACTAACATTTTTCTCAAAATCATTCACATTGCATTGTACCTTCAAGTATAAGTTACCCATACTGTTAAATAAATAAGTAGATAAGTATTTTACAAGAAACGTAGTTATTTGAATGAGTTGAGTACATTTTTTCTATTTGGTGAGTTATTACTGAGCGGTTATAAAACGGAATAATACTCTCGTGGTGTCACTTACTCCACCCGAAGGATACCACCAAAGACAAATTAAAAAACGTGAGGCAAACTCAAATTATTCCCTGTTTTTACATGGACAAAAGGCAAAATCAGACAATCCAAAAAACAATTGGGCTATACTGATATTTGTTGGTCTGTTCTTGGCTAAAAATCATAAGAACATTATGTCTTTGTTGAATCCAAGAAAATGGTGTCATCTAAGATACCATTTCCATGGCAAACTTTGCACATTTGAGATTCTTTGTCCAACAAGGGGACAAAATTGATTCCGTATATTGGTCCTTCCACCATTAGTCAATTTAGTTGTCACAATCCATTTTTTTTAATTATCAGAGTGTTCAAATCAGTTTACACGTATTTCGATTAATTTTCTCTTCGATCTGTTCAAAAATAGACTACTCATGTTAGGATTAGAGTATTTATAAGGGATAAATTCATCATAACTTAGCTCTAAGGGATTGCCAAAGTTCGAACTCAGTATGTCTAAATTTACAACTTAACTCTATTGCCACTTAAACTATTCTTAAAATTAGTTGCCACAATCCTTCAGCTATTGGGCCCACTGTTCCTTTATTTTACGCCTCTTATTTTTCTTAATTACTTTTGTTAAAAGAAATTTAAAATGGAAAAAATTTATTTAAGTCCCATAACGGTATCAAAATACCACTTTTGGGAAATGTATATTCACTTTTCATCCAATAAAAACATGTTGCGTGTAAATTTTCTATTCAATCAATGGTTGTAGATCATTAAAATTAAAATTAACCATCTGAATATAATAATTTTCCGTTTATTCTAACGGAGAATTGGATGGAATGGGTTAGATGTTATGAGTATATAGGTAGAAAGTTGTAATTGAGACAAAATAAAATTGGAGGATAGATTTTAACAAGTGTCAAAGTTTAAGGGACCTCTCTGTAATTTGTCTAATACCCCATTATATGCTGGTGCACGTAATACCCGTTACTTAGAACAATTTATTAGTACAGATGGAAGTATTATGTAGTGGTTTAGAGTGTTCGAGTCCCAACGATGCTTGACAATAAAATTGATATCTAACTACATTAATTTTAAGGCTTCTATATATTTATTTTATATACATACTAGCGTGCATTCTGTACGATGCACGAAATTTATTATCTCGTCTTATCATCACCATATCACTAAATCCTCACTAACCCTAATGTTATTGGATAAATACCTATTAGTGTGTTAGAATAATATTTTTTTAAAAAAATTTGAAATAGTTAAAAAAATGATTAAAAATTTAAATTTAAAAGAGGTTAAAAAGATATATAAAATAATTTGATCGGAATGATGTAATTAAATATTTCAAAATTTAAGTAATTATGCATTTAAGGAGGGAAGTCTTCTCAATATCTCTCCTCTCTAATTTGATTGTATTATCTATATAATAAAGTACAATACAATTCAAATTTCAAAAGATAAACAAAATGACTTTTGCTATTCGCAATTGAGATCGCTTTAAATTTTACTTTACAGTTAATCTAACGACTAATATTAACACCCTAAATTTAATAGGAAAAAATAAGTCTCTAAGAGTGTTTTTAGAGTGATTTTTTAAAAATATTTGTAGGAATTATTTCTCATAAATACTTTAAAAAAAATAAAAGTGTTTGAAACTGTCCCACCATCACCTCAACCACCACCACCCCCACCACTCCACCACCATCACTGCTTCCCCCACCCCCCCACCACCGCCACAATCACTATCGCCACCCTACCATACCCACCACCCCACCACCACCACCACCTTCACCACCACCACCGTCGCTGCCACTACCATCACCACTTCCATTGCCCCACCACCACCATAACCACTATCACCATCGCCCATCACTACCACTACCATCACCCTACCACCATCACTACCACTACCACCACCGTCTCACCATCTTCCATCGCCCCACCACCACCATCCCTAATTACCACCGTTTTCGCACCTTACCATCACCGTTACTATCTCACCATCACCCCTATAATCCCCACCGCCCCACCACCACCACCATCGCCAACCCACCACAGCCACCCCCACTATCGCCACTGCCCCACCCCACCGCCACCACTATTGCCACCCATCACTGATTGCTACCATCGGCATCCATGGCCACCACCCACCACCATCGTTATCTTATTCTTATATTTATTATCATTACCATCATCATCTCATTACCACCGTCGCTCACCGTCAACACCCACCACCACCCATCGTCGCTCACCATCGACACCAGCCACTGTCACCTACCCCACCATGTTAAACAATCAAGAGAAATACAAGAAACAAGAAAAAGAGAGGAGGAAGAAGAGGCTAGAGTTTCATTGATACTGCATAATTCTATTGAATACAAAGAAGTAGTTTAACCTAAATACATAGAGACTATATATAGTCTAAATAAAAGAAACTGAAAAGACATGAATAAAAGACTATTCTACCCTTAATAAACAAAATAACCCTATATTTCTTAACACACCACACCTACCACCACTACCTGTCATCGCCCACCACTACCTGTCATCGCCCACCACTACAGCCACCCACTGTCACCTACCCCCACTACACTTACCACTGCCATCATTCGCCACCACCCATCACACTGTCACCTAAAAGCACCCATCATCACCCACCACCACCATCATCATTGTCCATCACTACCGTCATCGTTCCACCACCACCACTGCTAACCACCATCACCGTCGTCCACCACCACCATCACCGTTGTCACCCACGACTGCCACTACTATCATCGTTACTCAAAACCCACCACCACCATCATCATTGTCACTCACAGCTACTACCACCACCACGGTCATCGTCTTACCCCACCACAATCATCACCGTCTCCCACCATCACCACTGTTGCCCACCACCACTACCAATGTTTACCCCCACTACAATCGGTGCTTAAATTTCTTTATCTCTCTTCTATGTTTGTGATTTTGATTTTGAGTGTGAATACAAATATGTTGACCATTTTTTTTATTAGTCTGTACCTTCAGGCATGAGAAATAACTAGTATATCTATAATCTATAATATAAATAGAGCATGTTTCAATAAGTCCATTTGACAGTCTCAAATAGACTTATCTAACGGCCACCAACATCCCTCTCAAAAGCATTCACATTAAATTGTTCTCACCCCCAAATCCATCACTTCTCACATTAAATTGTTCTCACCCCCATATCTCAAAGGCTAGATTACATGGTGCTCTCTCTTAATTTTCAATCGGAAATGACTATACTTCTCATGATGTTTCGTCATGTATAATTTTTCTTTGAATTTGCATATAGTGAATCAGCATTAATGAGTAAAAAACCAAAAATACACTAAGGTCTTTGTCTCTCCTCCTCACAATGAGGCAAGAAGAAAATGCCCAAATACCACTTTGTAATCATGCCCTTATTGAATAACAAAGTGTTGATAGGTCTCTAGATACCATTTTCATGAAAATGCAGCATCAAGGTTGTCAAAGCTACAAAAGAAATGAATAATCCTTATAGTAGGGGCCATTTCTCTTGCCCTTTTAGATACTATTATTAACAACTATGGCCCATTACTCTTATCGCTTTTTTATACAACTCTTAACTTTTTATAAGAATTAAAATTTCGTTTCGAAACAATCAAAACAGCTGAAATGTTTTCATTTTTAAGGATACCGAAATGAATAAGTGATGAAATCAAAATTCTAATACTTCGAAGTGTTTTTGTAATGTTTTGACATATTTATATAATTGTGTTGAAATGTTTCAAGACATTTTGGTATATTTCGATCAATGTTTTAAAAAAATAATTCTTGTTTTTTTATTTTTTTTCTATTATGTTTTTGAAACAGGTCGAAACGTTTTGATTTTCTAAGTGACCGAAACAATGCATCGAAAATAAAATTTTGATCTTGACTTTTGAAATTTTATATGTTAAAGCCGTAGAATTTGGTTCAATGGCTGAATAAAGGATAAGAGGTCAATTTTCACGTTCTATATGTTCGAATCACCAAGTCGGATAAAAATTTAGGTTTAACTAATGAACGCAAATAGCAAATAGCAAATAGTAAGTGATTTTGTGCATCTGATATATATGTTAAAATTACAAATCCAAAAAATATGTCGTTACGACAAAATCTCTCGTAAACAAAAAGTTTGATTATGTTATTCAATGCTCACTCTTCTTCACCTCTAAAGATTCCAAGACTCCCATTAGAAGATAATAGAACAAAGAAGGATGATGTATTAGAATTTCTACAAAAGAGAAAGCACAGCACCCACCACTTCCTCAGACATATTGATTTTATTTGTTGATTAGATAACCTTGATTTGAACAGAATAGAAGTCTATTCATTATCTCTTCTTTCAAAATAGACTAACCGAAGCATTGTGATCGCTCTTATGTAATGTAGGACTACTTGATCCACACTCTTCTGAAAGTAGGAAGCATATAAATCCACAAACAACTACTATCCATCAATCGAGGCAAGTGTTTCATCAATCACTGTTGGAAATACCAATCCAAAAAATAAAGTTAATGGTAGGATGGGACATGGACTAGGTTACTCTCTCTTAAAACGATTCGCTCCTTTTTATGAAAAAAAGCACGATGCAGAAAGTAATAACACGTCGTTCCTATGATAAAACAATTCAGACCGATTATTCAGATGGATTGAGGTAAACTAATAAGTTCAGATATTAATGAACTCTATAGAAAGAGATATCTATTGGAACATTACTCTTACTGATGTATTAATAACAAGTAGATTTACGCTAGAAGAATTAGTAATGTGTCAGGAGAAATTGGTACAAAAAGTCGTGGATACACTTCTTGATAATGGAATCCGCGAACAACTAATAAGAGACGATCATAATCAAATTTATAAGTAGTTTTTAGATTTAATTGAAGGCTAAGAGGGAAGATTTTGCAAGACTCTGTTTGGCAAATGGATCAATTATTTAGGGTGTTAGTCTAATTAACTGTAGTTTCACTTCGATTTGCATAATTGAATGAAGTAGAAACTTCACAAGACACTTTTCTAATTTACTCATAAAACTTATGTAGTAGATGAAGAAAATAAAAGAATTGAAAATAAGTATTTTTGGCCTCAAACATCTAATTATATACGATAAAGATGATTATTGAAATATTCTATTATATTTTTGGCCTGAGACATAGGTCTAGTTACTGACAATCTTCTATTTTTTTTATTGAAAAAAAAAGGGGTGGGACAAAGGGAGAGACCACCCCAATAGACCTTTACTGATGGGATCATGAGGTTTTTGACTGCACCCGTTACTCCTTTCAAGAACGAACATAATTAGACTAGTATAGTGAACAACCACCAAACTCCAATGTGAAATATAAGACTAAAACCTCTAACCTCATAGTGAGAAGTTTGGCTGGTACCCCACTGGACCACTCCACTCGGTGATTCTATTTTTTGTACTCATGAAAAAAACTATTATATATTGTGTCACATCTCAATAGTCCGTTTCAAAGTTATATACATAAACCTAACTTTGTATATGAATCTCATATTCTTTTAATTGAGATTTGCTCGAACCAGGTATTATTTGAGCTTCTGATTAATACGTGTACTGGTGGTGGTTGTGATTGTGATTGTCTAGAAATGATGCGAGTTCTGTCAATGGGTCGGGTTTTGACTGATCTAAATTCGATTTTAAAAATTTGATTTGATTATCTGACAAATTTCATTTTCGTGTTTCATATCCGAATTCGTTAACTTGTGGGTGCAACATACAATTATTGTGGCAATTTCTTATTAGATGTAAGTACCACATGACAGTGTCACCTGCTACCTTATAAGTACACAATATTTTTACTAGACACATAAGATGGGAAACTTTGGCATTTAATTTTGGCAACTAATATACCCATCAAACCTTCAAAAGGTGATTCAATGGTTAAGTCTGTTATTTGATAATTCAGAGGTTTTAGGTTCAATTTTTTCTCACACCCTCTAAGGGTCAGCCACCCTTATTCATTAGGGATATACTCTAACCTAGCTCAAATCACGGTAATAGTCGTTGAGTTCGAAAGAGTAGTTGGTACACTTCTTAACACCCTGTAGTCTAAAGAAAAAAAAAACCCACAAAAAATATATGACAATGAGGACAACCATATGAATTTATTCAGGTGTTCATCACTAATTTGGGACCCAAATGGCTTGATGGTAGTGGAGGATGCACTGGTCAGTGGAGAGTTTATGAAGCATTCCATTTGTGCATGAGACAGGGTTTATGGGACCAGAGCTTGGCACATCCGCCGGAACCTCAATTAAACTATTAGTTACAATATAATGCTGATCAATTGCATAGGCCAGTCAATCATGAAGATTAGGAGCGGGCCAAAAATTATAAACTCCCATTACACAAATTGTTAGATGTCAATCTTTAACTATTGAGTCAGGTTATTGTCAAACAGAACTGATTGATTTTTGACACGACAAATCTTATTAGCTAATGTAGTATGAAGAAAACCCATGAGATTTTTTTAAAAAGTATTTTGAATCGCTAAAATGGGAATATTTGCGAAATTAGAGAATTTTTAATTTGATGTTGTAAGCATTTAATCTAGTAGATCTTTAGTTTATGAAAAACTTATTCATTGTTGTTTGATGTTGTAAGCATCTAATCTAGTAGATCTTTAGTTTATGAAGAACTTATTCATTGTTGTTTTAGTTTAGAGCGAAGAACGTCATTGGTTTTGCAATTACAATTCGGTCAAATAACTTTGATGTTATGAGTTTGAATATGAGGATAATCACTTTGTATAAATAATGCCGGAAGCTCGAATTTACACCTAATCTATCCCTCCCAAACTCCCATTAATAGGACTGAACTTAGGGTATGTTTGGTATGAATTGGATTTAAAAGTGGGTTTTGTGAGGATAGTTCAATACACCTTCAAAGCCCGTATTTGTTTTAAAATTTGAGCCTCATGATTCATACGATAAATGAATCCCTGATCACTCTCGACCCGTAGTGAATAGTTGATTGCAACCCACAAATGGGAGTTTCATGAAATCCATGGGGGGTGGGGTTTCAAAAGTGAGATGTTAGATTTGTAGATAGAAAGACTATTTTACCCAAAAATTTATTCTTCTATTCACCTAATAATAGACATTTTTAGTAAATTGGATAATATGATTTGACATGAATCCATGGATCTCACAAGTATTTATGTTACCTACCAAACATAAGATTGTATATGATTTTTTTTTTTTTGAATCCCATATTGAGGCTAAGTTTGAGAAGGTTTTATAAATTCAATTCAAACCCACCAAAAAATAAACATAAAACATGCCCTTAGTGTTAATTTTTTTAGGTTGCATTAGTAGGTCGAATTATAATCACTTGACACAATTGATTAATAGGTGGAATTACAACCAATTAGTACAAAATATAAATGTGAAATAACATGACCCGAATACGCCACATTAGCGCCGTATTGTCACCTTCAATACTTGGTTAAGACCAGTCAACTAAATAAAGCTTATAGCAGATGCTTTTTCAGAAAACATGGAAACTAGTAAGTGCTCGCCGGACGGCTGCATGGGCACCTACTTGCGTGTACCCCGAGGATGAAGTTCCGGACGGCTGCCGGCGGGACACACCATACTACTAGTGCTACGACCCCCCGGCGGCACCCCCACCCCAAAACAATTAAGCGCGGCGGAGGAAATTATGTACTATTCATACATACTTATGTAGAGGTAGAATAACCACCAAGTGGGGTGGTCCGATGGGATATTGGTCAAACTTCTCACTCTGAAATTAGAGGTTCGAGTTTTGGAATTCACATTGGAGCTTGGTGGTTGGTACTTTACTAACCTAACTAAGTTTCTTCTCGAGAAGTAACGAGCGGTCTCATGATCCTACCAGTAATAACCTATCGGAGAACTTTATTTATTGACATTTTATAATGGAGAATATTATTGTTTTTAATTCGTACGTTAGAGTTGTCAATATATGGTGTCGTGTGTCGTGACATATTGTGTGTCATGTTTATAAGTTGTGTTGTGTCAAATTTATTGAATTTATATCCAATTCTTTTATAATTATGTAGTCGAGATCGTTTCGTATCCGATTTGTATTATGTTTAATCGGATTTGTATTATGTACAACTGAGTTTGTATCAATGTATTTATTAAATGAGTTCGACTGTTTATTACAACGCAAATCGTAAATGTATATAACCATTCTTAAATCATATAAATCGAGTAAATTAGAATTTTTCTTACGAGATTTAAATATATGATCATAAGTAAATAATCTTAAAATCTTTTCATTCATAGTTAGAGGTTGTAGTAACTTGTAAGCCCTAGAACTCTAGAAATCTAAAAAAAATATAAAAAAGGCAATGTAGGAGAAGGATCTCTTTATTCACACACACAACTGACAATTCTTTCTCCAAGCATATCTTACAAAACACAACACAACCCAAGAAAAGATGAAGCAGAATAGAGTGGAAACAAAACAAAAAAGCTAAACAAAATCAAATATAGTAGGACTGACTCAGTGACTAGTACTAGTACAACACTTGTTTACTTTATCTTTATTGCCTTCTTTAAAACTGCTTTAACTTTGATGTTTTGAAGACCAGATGGCAAGAGAATTTGCAAGCTACAAGGGGGGAGGAGGGCATTAATCCAGCACCTCTACACTTTGCTCACCAATGGGTAGGCCTTTGCTTACCTGACCGAGTCGTTTTGTGCCTAAAACTAAAGAGAAACGACATGCCCGATTGCCCCATTGTGTTGGGACGGCCTTGGGTTTTGTGTAACAGAAGGAAGGCCTCTGTGTGACTCTCTGAGAGAGAGAGGCAGAGAGAGAGAGAGAGAGAGAGAGAGATAGCACTTTATTCTGTTCAAGTCCAAAGCTTTGCTGTTAGCAAATTACTAATATCGAGGTTGTTACAAAAAGAAAGAGAAGTTCCCTCTCTCTCTCTCTCAACTTTCTCTCTCCATGTTTGGCACATTGTCTACTTCTTAAGCCTCAGAATCTAATCTCACTTCCACGCATGAAAGTGTTGTCTCTCTCTAATCTCTGTGATCTAATTTGACCGAATCTTGGGTCTTTGTTCTTCTTTCACATAGGTGTATACTTGTGCATGAGAAACGCCCGTTCATATCATTAGAAGAGTAACCCAAGAGAAAGAAACCACCTTGTTTGGAGTGTAATGCCAAGAATCTAGATTTCGAGAAACTAAAAGTGGTTCTTCTAATTAGCTGAAGTAGAAGAATCCCCATTTCTTGTTTGCTCTAATTTGGTGAAGTATTGAGCTTATGTACACAATTTGAGAGGCTTAGGAAATTTGAAGAAGCAAAGGAGAGAGTGTAATTTTCTCTTTTGGGATTCATTTGCTTGCGTTTCTGATATTTTTGGTGATTCTGGGCAAAACCCAGAAATTGAGGGAAGAGGAGGGAGGGGAAGACAGAAGGAGAGCTGCATGAAGAAGTAGTGAAACAATGAGAGATGAGAATTCCAAGAAAAGCAAGGTTTTTTTTTCTCTTTTATCCCTCATTCTTGTGTAAACTTAGTCAATGAGACCATAGAGAAATCTCTAACAATTTCAATATTATGCTTACTTCTGGGGTTTTCTTTGCTGAATTTTCTCTTCTTTTTGGTGAAGTTCTCTTGGTCAAAAAACCTGGTTAGGAAGTGGTTCAATATCAAGGGCAAAACAGAAGAATTTCAAGCTGATGAAGTTGTTTATGGAGGTCAGTATCTAATTTTCCTTCTGGGTTCATCAGAACTGGGGAAAGAAAACAAAATTATGAAGTTTTAATCTTGTTTGTTTATCACATAAGATTGATTTCATGTTCCTGAGGTAAAATTTCAATTTCAACTAACCATATTGTCCACAAGAAAAATATGCTTATCTATGTCTTTCAGCCTGTCCTCTCCTAGAACATTAGTCAGACAAAATTTACAATGAAACTGTTAATATTGTTGATTGGCTAATCTGTTTCTGTCTTAATATGGGAATTCATGTACTAATAACTCTATTCTTTATTTAGGAGGTGATGTTGAATGGAGGAATAGTTTCTCTGAGAGGGAGCCATGCACACTCAAGAAAAGTAGAACAGGTTTAGTATCACAACACCAATAATTCTCAAGGACCCTTGTAAATTTACCAAAAACACGATCTGTTATAAAGTATGACAAAGGAAAATGGAATTTCTTTTCACCTTGGATGCCATCTCATATTTGTAAATCTTCATCTCACTTGAATGCACAGAAAAATCAAGCAAGAATACAGGGCGTGTCCGGAGAGGGAGAGGAAGAGGGAGAGGGTATCTTGATCATCCTCAGATTATAAATGTACAAAACCATAGGTTTGTCTCTTTACTCGATACTCTTCCTGATGATTTGGTTCTTTGGAGTTAGTTATCAATAATGTTCATGTTCATTTTGAATGGGGGCAGCATCTTTGTAGGTACATGGAATGTGGGTGGAAAGTCCCCACCAAGTAATTTGAATCTAGAGGACTGGCTACATGGCTCACCTCCAGCAGACATTTATGTACTTGGGTGAGATTTGTTAGATTTAATCTGATTTCTTCTTTAATAAACTTTTGCTAATGTTTGTTTTTTGCTATTTCAGATTTCAAGAAATAGTTCCTTTGAATGCTGGTAATATTCTTGGTGCTGAAGACAATGGCCCTACCAAAAAATGGCAAGCTTTGATTCGGAAAACGCTGAACAATCTTCCTGCAACTAGTGGAGGAAGTGGATGTTATACACCTTCTCCCATCCCTGATCCAGTTGCTGAATATGATGCGGATTTTGAGGGATCAAGCAGGCAGAAGGCATCATCCTTCCTCCATCGCCGATCATTCCAGACACCACACAGCTGGCGAAAGGACAATGACCTATCGATTCCACAACCTCACCTTGATCGGCGATTCAGTGTCTGTGACAAGGTAATCTATGGTCATAGGCCAAGTGACTATGACTCTAATAGCAGATGTGGTCACAGGCGTAGTGACTATGATTCTAGTAGCAGATGGGATCACAGGCCAAGTGATTGTTCCTCAGGTCGTAGGCCAAGTGACTACTCTTGGGGTCAGAGGCCAAGCGACTATTCTTGGGGACAGAGATCGAGTGACTATTCTTGGGGACAGAGATCGAGTGACTATTCTTGGGGTCAGAGACCAAGTGACTATTCCAGATGGGGCTCATCTGATGATGATTATTGGCCTGGAGATTCACCTAGCACTGTGTTATTCTCACCAAGGTCTAATGGTGGATATGCACCGATGGACAATGGATATAGAATGCCAGGGCAGTCAAGGTATTGCTTAGTTGCAAGTAAGCAAATGGTTGGCATTTTCCTCACGATTTGGGTTAGGAGTAATTTGAGGGAAAACGTTCGGAACATTAAAGTATCTTGTGTTGGCAGAGGATTGATGGGTTACCTGGGGAACAAGGTATCATTTAATGCACATAAAGCTAGTTTTGTTTATGAATTTCAAACAAAGATGATAAAAGGAAGTAAATGAGGCAATTTCATGCTTGGTTTTGCAGGGGTCCATTTCAATCAGCATGTTGTTGCATCAAACTAGCTTTTGTTTCGTTTGCAGTCATTTGACCTCGGGACAAAAGGAAGGTGATGAACTAAGAAGGAATTCAGATGTCATGCAGATCCTTAGGAAGACGAGGTTTCCACGAGTTCATGGCATGGGTGACGAGAAGTCCCCAGAAACAATCATTGAACATGAGTAAGACCCTTTCTTTTCAACGATCCATTCACTTCTAAATTTCGGAACACAGCAAAAAAAAAATTCCTGATTAGTATCACTGTACCAGTACTATCATTTCACTGTTGTTTCCTACCATATGATATGAGTCTAATTTTTGGTCCTTGTGTTTGGAAATATTCTGATCTTCTATGTCTTGATCAGTCGAATTATTTGGCTTGGGGACCTAAATTATCGGATTGCCCTCTCTTATCGGACTGCTAAGGCACTTGTTGAGATGCAAAACTGGAGAGCACTGTTAGAGAAAGACCAGGCATGAAACATATTTCTAACTGATTCTTCTCTGTTCCTCTAGTTTATGTCTAAACGCTTATCTTTGTTTCTTCTACTTAGTAGATGATATTCAACTGAACCATCAATGCTATTCTTGCAGTTACGGATAGAGCAGAGACAGGGTCGTGTTTTTGAGGGATGGAAAGAAGGGAAGATATATTTCCCACCAACATATAAGTATTCTAATAATTCGGACAGATATGCGGGGGATGATATGCACCCAAAGGAGAAACGAAGAACACCTGCCTGGTAAGAACTCTCATGCAAATAGCTATGAACAAATATATGCACATGTCTTACATGCTAGATTATCGATTCATTAGTATGAAAATGAGATGCTTTGTTTTGTCTTTCCGCGTATGTTGGGGATGTTAGGGCAGGGGGATTATTTGTGCATTTTAATGATTCCTATTTTTTCTTCTAGTAATTCAAGGCTCTGATCAAAGCTAATTTCATGTGCAAAGGTGTGATCGCATTTTGTGGTATGGAGGAGGCCTTCAGCAATTATCTTATGTGCGCGGGGAATCCAGATTCTCTGATCATAGGCCTGTTTCCAGCATATTCTGGGCTGAGGTTGTGTCAGTCTCCAATCGGTTGAGAAGAAGTATGAGTTATTCAAGCTCCAGCATTGCGGCAGAGGAGCTGTTCCCATATTCCCAGGGCTACACTGACCTCTGCTTTTTTTGAAGGATGGAGGAAATAATTAAGGCTCAGATTTGGGTATGTCCTCTCTCTGTGTGTTTTTCTTTGTATACTGACATTACAAGTTCCAAGTGTTGTGCTGGACTTTCATTTGTCTTTTGATTCTGAGCGTTTTATTCATTTATTTCTATGAAGGAGCGGGCAGTTCAACTTAAGAATGCTTTAAATCAGGCACTAAAATTAAGCTCTAAGGGCAAATTACTGATTCCAAATGAACTTTTGCAACTACTTGTCATTTTACTTAATGGACCCGTGGAAATGGGATCTAACAGGGTCTTGATTCCTGTTGTAATTGAGTTTATCTTTTTTAAAAATCCACTATGTTTGTTTCATCAATCAACCAGTCGATTTCCCCATTGGAACTATTTTATCTTGTTTTCGGGTTTGGTCAGTTGTGAAGAGCCATGAGATTCCGATACAGTATCTCTCAAGAAATTGATTTATGTGTTGAATGCTCAACATTTGGAATTGCTGAATTCTGATTTGAAACACTGTTTCGAAAGCAATCAATGTACTAAACATTTACTTTAGAAATGTCATCTGAATTGGTGCTTTCCTTTGAAATGTTTCCTAAGCTGAATTGTCACACATTCCCATTCTTATATATCTGTTGGTCCCCAGCTGCAGGCGGGAATTGCTTTGAAGAAACTCATTGTTGAAGGGCGATGGAGACTTTCCTTCACCCACTAATTGAAAAAGGTCAGGCCTCTTTTCTTTTTCTTGGTTTTGCTGCAGATTTCGTTGCTCTTGACTAATGTTACCCCTCTTTCTCTCATCAGGTGTACATATTTGTAATTTAGGTGGCTAACTTCACACGACAAGATTCATTCTTCCATTAACCTCCATTAATTTGTTAGAGAGAATTTATCATTCTGGAGCAGAATTCTACTAAGGGACTACCAAACACCAACTTTACGGTATCTCTAAGTTCCATACATGAAGTTGCAGTCCTGCATAATGATCAGGTACCATGTTTCTTGCTAACTGTTAATCATGTCTGTTCTAAGATTAAAGGCACCTAAATCATCTAGTCTCTAATAAAGTACATCTGTTTGCAGGATGAACTCAACCAAACCAAGAACTGCTAAGTAGGTGAAATGAGGTTTTTTCATTTGTAGATTCTTTATATGTAGGGTAGAGATTCATTGAGTGAAAGAGGATGAAAGATGGTCAAAATAATCATTTGGGTATTGCCTTTTTGTTTTCAATGAAGAGAGAAGTGAAGATCTGATGTATACACATTGACAAAGTTAAAAGATGTACACAATTTATTTCTATAAGCCCATTGCTGTTTCTGTTGCGGCCAATGATTTGACTGGAAAAGTGGTTTTCTTGGTTACCCATCTGCACTGTTTGTCTTTTTTTCCTTTTGCTTTTTGTGTGGGGTTAAGAACAAGCTGCAAAAGCAAAAGACAAGCATACATATCTTGCAGGTAAATTGGGAGGGAAGAAGGGATGATATGGAAACAGGTGCTAATTCATAAATGCCTTTTACTGTTTACCCTTTGTTTTTGTATATACTCTTAACTCTCTTTAGATCCCACAGTGACGACGCTACTCTAGCCACACGTGGGAGTAGGATTGTGTATATCTAAGTCTATACCTTACGGTGATGAGAGTTTTGAATAATGGCCTTTTTTAAAGACTCGAATGTGGCCATTTCTCCTGTTGTCCATTCCACTACAAAAAGACAATTCTAATCTCATTCACTGTTTTAAAAGTGTAGTTGCAGGTGTTCTAATCCTTTATTTAATTAGTTGTGCCCCCAAAAGTTGGAAGGACTTTGATGAAAAAAAACTTCAATTTCCTCAAGTGATTAATTGCATTAAGAAGCCAAAACATCTTATGAACTAAAGATTTGAACCACCTTATTGAAAAATGTTTTGAACTTCCTTAATTGTCTGACTTCTTTAAGGGTCCAAATCATCTCTATGATCCATCAATTTTTTAACGTTAATGGTAGTTCAAATGGTAATAAAGACGAATTGTAAACTTAGACGTTCTGAGTTCGAACCTTGACAATCCTTTGGGGTCAAGCCATGAGAGATTTATCTTTCATGAATACCCTAGTCTTGGCGTGGATGATTTGTCTTTAACCGGATTGGGGAGAGGATTAATCGATGTGCGTGTAAGCTGGCTCAGACACCACTGAACTATAAGAATTTTTTTTTTCTTCTTATTGCTTCTCGACTAAAATACGAAATACGATAAGAAGTTTTCAATTTGATAAATTTTATTTTTGTTAAGAAAAGAAATGAAGCCGTGATGGGTACTTATTACTAATACCATGGTACCAGTACAAAAATCATAAAAATCTACACATCTGCAGCTTCTTTGCTATCTGCTGCTGCTTGCTGTCTATGATTTTACTGAAAAAGCTTGATTTCATTATTATCTAATGTCTTCAGTGTTTTCTTTTTCTTGTGAGGTAGACCAAACTAAAAGGCACCAGGGATATTTTATAGATTTTGCAGGTAGATGGGGAAGTCATAATCTAGAGACTTTTTTTTTTTTTTTTTGAGATGTCTATTTCCACCATATCTGCAACAAACACCAGAGTGGAAGTGGATTATGCTTTTTGTTTAATATCATGTAATCATCTTAATCATACGTTGTTTAAATTCATGATTATAATACAAGTTTTAATTACAAATGTACATAATCACCTGCAAATCACGTGCATCAGTTAAACTGAAATTTCTAATAATTTGTTGGACTCGAATTCAAGATATGCAGATTTATGCATCGTCCTTTGCTCGACTATTGAACCAACCCACTTGGGCTTATGGAGTGGATTCATTTTGACATTGAAAGAAACAGATAATTTGTCAAGGCCACTTATTTTGACAGCTTCTGGGATACTCACTTTAGTCAAATAGTATTCAGATGTCAGCAATCCTCCCCTCTTGCTTGGACCAAAACTGGGTTTAACAGGCACCACTTTGTCTCTGCTATCAGAGATTGTCCTCAAACCAAAATTTTTGTTGCTCTTGGTATGAACATTGTAGTGAATGAAGCAATAAAATTCATAGAGAAGGTGCAAAAATATGAAACAATGAGTCAGTGTGTAGAGTAATGTAAATTCTCCCTGAAAAAAACTTTAACAAAAAATATTGATTGGTATTAATTTTTTTGCCAAAACATTACATAATGATAATGACAACGACGACAATGAAGATAAATTCATAGGTTTGATGCATAAAATAACGAGTAACATTATTGAGACTTATAAAATTTAATTAATTTGCTGACATAAGGATGTATTAAGTGATAAAGTATCAATGAAAAAGTTCAAGAGTTATGGTCACAATAACTTGGTGTACTCAATTGATTTTCATGTCTGAGCTTGGTGTATTCAAATAGTTTTCATGTCTAAGCTTGGTGTAGCCCTCAATAAGGGATTTCCAGCTTAGGCAGTCAGGTCTAAGCTGGGTCGTTTGTTTAGGGGGAGAATGGTAGAAAATGCAAGAAAGAGAAATTTTTTAAATTTGTTATGTGTTTGGTTAGCATGAAATGGAAAATGATGGAAAAAATAATTTTCTTTCATACTTGAATTTTCTCACAACTAACTAACTTTTTTTTCTTGTAAAAAATACAAGGAAATGCAAGAAAATTTTGATCTATAACTAACTTCCCATTTTACCCTTATTTTTCTTAAAATATTTTATTAGTTATTAATTTTTAAAAATATTGGTATGGATTTGATTAGCCATATAATTTGGTCCAAACACCTTCGTGCTGGTGCTTGTCCTAAAATTAGGTTACGAGCCACATTTTTTTTAAATTTTTTAACTTTAAATTATAATGCATATTTTTTTCTTCTTTAGACCGATTTAATATAATTAAGGATAATTTAGACAATTCGAAAATTTTTATTGCAACTTTACTTTCTTTCAAACATTAGAAATGAAATTTTTTTAAAACTTTCTTGCAATTTTTTCAACCTAACCAAATACATGCATGAAAATATATTTTCTATCATTTTCTTTTCTTTCACTTCACTTTCTATCATTTTCACTTTCCATCATACTTTTCTTTCTAACCAAACAGACCGTGTATTCAAGTGGTTTTCATGTCATCATCGTAGATGATATAAATAGTCTAAGAGGGTAGAACTCAGGTGCGCATTCTGAATTAGAATTACACAGTACTCATATTCTATCACCCTTGACTGTTGATTAATTTAAGTATCGAAGAGGATAAGTCGGATACACATCCGACTTCTTTCTGATTTTTTTCTTTGTTCCAAGAATCTCATCCCAAACTTAGTCGTGAGTCACAATTTCAAACTATTGCAGAAAATCAATCAGTGCAACAACACATTCCTAATGTTCAAATTGAATATAAAATGAGTTTAACATCCATAACATAGGACATATTTTTATAGGAGTTGGCTTCAATACCGAAAAGGTAAAAATTGGTACGATACCGAAAAACTAAAAGGGCTATATGATCGCCACCTGTACACTCCGAAACCATAAAAACCTATAACCGGTTTCATCGGCACATATTTTAAAAATAAGTGAACCCGCTATACACGTTAAAAATAAGTGATAATAGAAATTAAAATTAGTTTTAAAAAATGATAATTATTTATTATATTTAAACATGAAATAAAAATATAAGAAAAAAGTTACAATATTTGGGGTTATTGAGTGAAATTAAATTTATATTTTAGATTAAGTTAAAAATATTAGGAGGTTAGATTAGGTTATCTAAGTTCACCACTATTTTAAGTGATAATAGAAATTAAAATTAGTTTTTAAAAATGATAATTATTTATCATATTTAAACCTAAAATAAAAATATAAGAAAAATTTTACAATATTTAGGGTTATTAAGTGACATTAAATTTACGATTAAGTTAAAAATATTAGAGGTTAGGATTACGTTATCAAATAAGTTCACCACTAGGCTAAATTACAACTAAAGTTTAGCACATTTTTTTTGGCTATTACTAAAATGTTACAGTAAGGTTATATTGCCACATTTTTTTGGGTAAAATTGTCATCTTTTGGGGTTATATTTTGGGTGAAGTTAAAATTATTACAACAAAGTTTTTCACCACTAAATAAATTACAACAAAGTTATCATATTTGGGTACACATTTTTGTGTTAAATTAAAATAGGTAAAACAATTTGGAGTAATATGAAACTAATTACATAGTTGATGGTGTAATATAAAAAATATGAGGAAAAAATTGAAAAAGGGTGATAATTTAGGGGTATAAGTGAAATTTAATGTTAACCAAAAGGCAACTTGATCGCTGGTTGAGATCAAGATTAGTTTGCAAACTTAAAACCCGATCGCTACATAAGTGATCAACTTAGATCACTCATATAGCTCATATAGCGATCAACTTAGATCGCTAATCTAACCCCGATCGATCCAGATCGTATTCCCCCAAAAAATCCAACTCCTCAAAACCCTAATCGATCTAACATAATTGCATACCCTAAATTAGCGATCTAACCCCAAATCGGTGAAAACCCAACCTAATTGCATACCCAAAACCCTAAATCACAACCATCGCCACGACCTCGAACCCCAAATCAGCAACCAAATCGAATCGATCTCCACCGCCACTGCCACCGCCTTCCTCTTCTCCGAGGTATCCATTTTTTTTTTCTCACTCTCTCTCAATTTCATCATATTTCTATATACATAGTTGTCTCTCTCTCTCTCTCAATTTCATAATATTTTTGTACACATAGTTGTATAAGGGATGTGTTTTGGGGGTTGAACGAAAGATGGTTCAAAAGTAATGCAATCTTATCTTCCTCTCATCTCCATCAATTGTTATTACTCAAAAGTAATAGATAATCTTCCATGTTATTACTCTATTTTTTGACTAGATTTTTTTCTTGTTACAACAGAGTATAATGACCGAAGGCAGAAAAAAGTATAGGCCAAAAGTTGTGGATAACAATAGGGAGAAAATGAAGAGGAAGAAGAACTGTAATGATCCTCCCTCCATTGGTCCCTCATCGAAGAAGAAATGTAATCATCCTCCCTCCACCAATCCAATTGATCCCACCTGCACCAATTCAGTTGATCCCACTATTGATCCCTCATTCAATACATCAAGTTCATCAAACTCTATACCTAATTCAAGTTCATCCAACCCCATATGCAATGAAGACATATTTTTCTTCAACAAAAATTGCAAAAATCGGTATGATAACTGCTTTTATAATAGGTCTTTGTTATTGGAGAGGGGTGTTTTACTAGATCAATTAAAAGATGTAGGATGTGATGTTATTTTTGTTCTTCATCAATGAAATTCTGCAGTTGATATCAAAAAGATGGATAAAGCATATAATACATTGGTGAAGATATTTTATTCTAACATATATGATATTGATAAAAGTGATCACAAGTTTAAGTCATTTGTGAGGAAGGTAAGTTTTGAAGTAACCCCAGATTTAGTTTCAAAAATATTGGGAGTTCGCCGACCCTTCGTTCCTAACGATAGACTTACCTATCCATTCAAGAATTCTAAGGACATACCTAAGTTGAAAGATGTTTATGCAGAAATTGAGGGTATACCAAATAATTTTAGTGAGAGTGTTGACAATCCAGTATTTTTTCAGCAAGACCTTACTCCCAAATATAGGATGTTAAACCTTATAGTGGGGTACAATATTAGTCCAAGAGGACATACTGTTGATTTTGGACTTGATCGAGCTCATCTCCTGTATGCCGTTGGAAAGGGTATATGTATAGATTTACCTTGTTTAATAGTTGATGAAATTATTTCAGTACAACGTACGAAGGATAGGCGTCGATGTCTCACATTCCCAATTTTGATTTCAAAGATTATGGAGGATTGTGGAGCTGTGATTCACTCAAGCGACGCTTATTCCACTCCCATGAATCCAATTTATGGTGGGACAATAAAAAAGAGTTTGGCGCAAGGGAAGAAGAAGAAAACTCAGTAGCCACAACAACCACAAGTTGAAATCGATAATGAAGTTGAAGTTGAAGCTGAGATTGAAGTTGAGGCCCAGGATGTCCCAAATTCTTCCACATGTGGTCTTCCTCCATTTAATGATCTTCTTTCATTGACTATATTTGGACATTTGCTAGTACGAATGGACATAAAGATGGAGGAAATTGAAAATACTCAAAATGAAATCAATGAGTCTCTGAAGGTGATCGATAGTAGGTTGGATAGAATTGATAGTAGATGGGATAGAATTGAGTCTTTTTTCAATATCTTGCTATCTCGACCAACCCCACGCATTGGATCATGGGGTGATGAAGATATAAGAAATCACCTACAGCGACTACAAAAGCTAGGAGGTTACAAAAATGACAAGGTAAATCAGTGTGATTTCCGCACAATAATCTAATTTTTTGTAAGTTATTTATGAAATGAAATTATATGTTACTTATCACATACGATATTTGACATGCTTGAATTAGATTAAAGTCGCATTTGCTGAGGTGCGCTCTGATCCACCAGAAGTCAATGAAACCATCAGAGATCCAACGGTGTTTCGTCAACAAGTAGGTGTATTATTCAACAACTACTCCTAACAACTATATTTCAAATGGTGTTTGTTCAGTTAAACAAATATTTTCCATTTGCTTAGGAAATTGAAGCAAGGCTTACGAGATTAGAGGTGGATTAGACCTCCATCAAGCAAGCCATGCAGGAGGAGTCGGCGAAAATGTATACGGAGCTTAACGCAATGAAGAATTTTATACAAGAGCTTTCCGACCGACTGGACAAATTTTGCAACAAGTCAAAAGAAAAAAGTCCTCTTAGTTGATAGTGTACCGGGAGTATTTTTTTTATTTCTACTGTTTCATGAATTATCTACTGTGTTATACACTGTTACTTTTAATATTGAAATTTTGTGCTCATAACATTGGCAGGACGAAGATGTTGATTACTCTTATCCTCTTCCTCCTGAAGGTGGGTACCCTCACATCGAGACCCTACAAGATTTTTACAAGCGAAATTTGTTGGCGTATATATTGAACAACCAGTTGCCTCCAGCGTAAGTGAATTGCAAAATTTGTCAAAACAAGTATATATGTCATAATTTGTACGTGACACATGTGAATTATGATGTGACTTTAATAAGCAGGGAGGAGTTGGTGTGGTTTGATGAAAACCACTATTTTCTTAAGCGATCAGATTTGCAATCCTTGGGTGAAAAAGAATGGGTGCGCGATTCTGTAAGCATTTCCTTTCATACCCTTAATGTCTTCAATTATTATACGGGATTTAAAGCATTCACTAAATGACATTTAACTTCTTGTTCACTTAACAGGTAATAAGTGCACTGCCTTTGATTATGTCGGATGATGAAAAACTCGACAACATCACAAAAAAAGAGCGATGGTACTTGCCGACATGGTTCTTGGTAAAGTGTTCCAACTCATCTGTGTTGTGCACTGCCTGTACAGACAAATCATCTACATTTGCTTATGATTTATATGTTATGATTGTTTTTTGTAGCAACAAGCTGTTGCAATAGAGTTGTCAGAGAATGGGCTCTTGGATGATAAATTTAGATCCAACTATAGCCATTTCATTCGCGACATTAACAAATGTGATAAGGTTTGACGATGCTACTTATATTATATTCGTCATCCTTATTAATAAATGGATGTTTATGATGTCTCAATGATAATTGTTTTACATGTTTTATACTATAGATATATGTATCAATGAATGATGGGGACATTCATTGGTACTTAATTGTAGTAGATGTACAGAATAAGGAGGTCATGATTCTTGACACATTGCGTAATCCTAGCAAGAAACATCACCGGTTTACACAGGCTGTGAAAATGGTAAAATTTATGTACTCCAAGTAAATTTTGTGAAAGATGTAATCCCAATATTTATTATCTACATACTTCGTACTCGTGAACAGGTGAATGTACTACATCGTCTAATTATTGATTTATCGGAAGAGGTCACCCCAATCGACAAATGGCCTATCATTACACCAAGATGGGTGCCGATACAAAGCAATGACTACGATTGTGGAATATACATCATCGAGATGATTCGGGCGCCACATTTGGGTCAAAAATTCCCTATAAGGGTATATAGTACACATAATATTGTAGTACCTCATATAGTGTTGTTTTAGAACTGTTATAGAATGTGATTTTCTAATATGTCAATGCACATGTTTTCTTCCTTTTGTAGGAACCTAGTATAGAAACGCACATGGAGTTGGCAATCAGTCTTGTAACACACCTTGTGAACAAAAATAGGGACAAGATAATGTTTAGAGCATCACTATTAGGATGAGATTAGGGGTGTGCATCCTGGCATATTTATCTTATTATCAGTTTTTGTGGTCAGTCTAATGTATGCCAATGATTCTTGCAGATGGAGTTACACTTATCCCTTCACGAACGAACTTGTCCCTGTTGAATTTGAGTGGCTTACACTGATCAGGCTCTCACCATTCAGCGGCGTCTCTCTCCCTCTCCCTCTCTCCACCTATTTCTGCTCCTATCACAAGCGCGCACACACACACACACAACGACACACACAATAGGGCTCGATTTTTGTTTTGGGGTTTTCGCAAAACACACAGGATTCGCTGGCGTCTTCTTCTATCGAATTGTCACTGCTCACAGTGCAAACGACTGTTGGATTTGTGGAGCATTTCCTGGTGATTGGGTCATGGTTTGATTGATTTATTGTGTTTTCCATCCATTTCATATAATCGATAGCTTGAAATCTAAATCGTTACTTTCACTGTTGCTAGACATCAACAATGAATTTGTCATTGCATCACTTCTATGAGATCATGGACTGGTAAGGTTTTGAGAAAGATCTCAATCAATGTGTTGGACCTTCTTGGTGAAATGATTGGGTTGATCATTTGTTTTATTGCAGATGACTATGTTTGGTGGAGAAATTGTGACAATTTTCTGGTAAATTTTCTATATTTGTTGATGACTATGTTTGGTGTAAATTGATATGTTTTTTGTGCCTAGTTTTTGCTCATGAGTATATTGCTCGAAGCTCATTATATGCATTCTTTATTTATAATTACTCTCTCTCCTTCTCTAGAAAAGATGAAGATGTTGTGTTCTTTCCTATACTCTAGCTTTGAAATTTGGTGTCTCTTCAGCGTTATACAAAGACATTGGGATCATCAACATAATGGTAGTTTCTCATAGCCTGCCAAACTAAGTGATCAGTAAAATGCAATATTACAAAGTACATGTTTCAAACCTTAAGGTGGAAGAAGATTTACATCACTTAAAGTAATTCATTCTCTCCTGAGGCTTTTGCCTACACTTTTCAACTAAAGATGTTATCTGGACTGAAGATAAGTGTAGGCATTATCGTCAGTCTAGAGAACATTTTTAGTTGAAAAGTGTAGGCAAAAGCCTCAAGAAATAATTAGAGTTTTAACTGATGTAAACAAATCCATATATATGAAACATATATGAGACCAGTATACAAAAAAGAGCGAGGAACTCCCAAATGTCTATCTTGTATTTATTGGATTTTTCTCATATAATTTATAATTATATGCATTATTTTATAATTGAGGAAAATCCAAGAAATAAAAGATAGACACCAAAGAGTTCCTCGCTCTTTTTGGCATATTTCATATAATTCCATCTTAAGACTTGCTCATGTAGTTTGTAATATTGCATTTTACTGATCATTTTGTTTGGCAGGCTATGAGAAACTACCGTTATGATGATGATCCCCTCCTTGCTGCTCGCGAAATCTCAATTGAGAAACAGCTCACTAAAGTGGATGGAGGCATCCAAGGTAGAGGTTGACTTTCTTGATGTAATTTAACATTTTTCCTTACAATATAGATGCGACTATAGAGAACAATCAAATACTTATTGGGTATACTCTTAAAATCGAATTTTCTTTCGATCTGTAGTTGAAGGTTGGGAATAATGAATATTGCTTCCCATGTAATGGACGATGGAACTTCAACAACAAGGTATTGCCCACACAATTTATAGTATCGAGGTACAATCTTTGACTAGGAGAGAGGAAGGATAGAAGTAGAAATTGATGATATTTTTATCTTCCATGTTCCTTATTGACAAAATGTGATTATGTGGTATCACATACAGTTCCTATACTTGACAAATGTGCTTCTTATAAGATTTTGGGATTCCCACTCATAGTATTTCTCCTTATAAAATCAATGACCAGTATTTGACAAATTTGCTTCTTAAAATCATTACCAAGGAACATTTAGAAGACTTGCTGTTGAATTTTTTTGCTCCACGGAACTGCATATGGATTTTCATAGCTGCATTATAAGTATTAGTTACACTGATTGTTTTGGTGGTGTTGAGGTAAACTGTTTGTGGTATAGAAATGTTAATAGTAGTGATTCATATGCCTTCACTTTATTCTTTTTATTTTTTTTGGGTTGGGTGGAGGGATTTTCGGGGTGTGTGGAGGGGTGGGTGTGGATATATAATCGAAGAAAATTGTGGAAGTTGTCAAAGGTGTTTGAGGTGCATAAAGATTTAGTGTGATAATTAATGCAATAGTCATTTAGGATGCTTGGTGCTAGTGATGCATTGTTGTTGAAATTATATTGGCAATATTGGCTACACAACAACCCATTTTATCCTTTTGTAGTAACTATGGAGTGATGTCAGTCCCTCCTTAAGGAAAACTGACGGCGAAAAGTTTGTGATGGTGTCAAAAGAACAGTGTGAAACGGGTTTGAAATGGCAATTGGTGCTTTTCACTTTCTGAACTTCTTGGTTTGACAAAATGACCAAGAAGCCTTTTGACCCTCTTTGTAGCTATATCCCGTCAATTCTGTTGTTCACATGTTCATTGAGTTATACTTTTTCTTTCTTATATGAGTTATATTTTTTTCTTCATTGTTGAATTCAATGTGGTTTTTATTGTTTACCATTTAGCTAATCATAAAGCGTTCATACAACAATTTCTTTACCCTATGTAGAATTGGTGGAATTTTTTTTTCATTCTTCCTTTCTTAAGCCTCTTTCCTTCAATTTATGTTTTAATTGTAGGGAACTTCTCACCCAGCCCACATTGACATCTTGTTGGATGAGATGGGTTTCTCTCTTGCAGAATCTCATTCATTCACTATCTTCTGTGTAAGTTTTCTGGCTTCCAATTTCTCTCAATTTTTAGTGAAGTGTTAATCTTGTGAAATGACAAGGAAACTATTTTTGTCTTTTTCAGGTACCAACGGAGTACAACTGCAATTTAAATTGGTATTTTCATGAACGCACAGCAAGGAGGATCCAACCTTCATATGTGTAGGAGGATCCAACCTTCATATGTGTGGAAGCCCTTGACGCAGTCCCACAAAGTGAGATTATAGAGTTCTAGCAGTGCATATTGTGACAGTGCATATGTGATATAGTTACAATTAGTTAGGAGTATATTATTTATCTCCATGTAATGTAGAGTTCTGGCAGTGCATATTGTGTATAAATGATGTAATTTTTCACATGAATCTAATGAGAATAGATATTCTTCTCCCCAATATTTGAAATCTTTTATTCTCCACTTTTTGCTTTTTCAATAAAATTTGATAAAAATATTTACTTGTTGGAGTAATGTTACCAGATTTGTGGGTATTGCCTTTTTGAGTTGGGGTAAGGATATCAATTTTTTTTTTGGGTAAGAATACCACTTTTAAGGGTAAGGTTTCATTTTTTTTTTGTTGGTAATATTACCTCTTTTTTGGAGTAATGTTACAAGATTTTTTTGGGTAGTGCAGAATGCTAGGAAAACTGAAATAGAGTTAGGGTAAGAATACTATTTTTTTTTGGTAAGAATACCACTTTTTTTTTTTTTTTTTGTGGTAAAGATTCCTTTTTTAGCTGCAGTTACACACCCTTCTTTGTCAACACTTTCTGAAGGTGGCGGGAAAATGTCTTTTAATCGATGGAAAATAGGGCAAGGGGTTGTGTAATAATTCTCACATCGTGCTTTTTTGAAATAGCACTAGTACACCATATGACCATGAAATCCAGCAAACCTATTCTTACCATGTGAACATATTAATGTGAATGAAGTCATATTATGGAAAAAAAAAAAAAGAACAATCTATCATAAAACACATACCTTCAACAAGTATATCTCACCAACAACAAACTTTTACCTCTTTAGCATTGATACTATTGTGAATAAAACTATTTATATGTAACCTACATCTGAAAATGGCATGCACACTGTTATTTGTATATGTGTGCAAGCCAATTGAGATGTATGTTATATATAAGTAACTCTGACATACAGTAGCCTGGAGGCGCCTGGACGATGAAGACGAAGAAGATGAAGAGAATTTATCTCAAAAGCAAAATAGTTACACTATGTTATACGTTATGTTATATATAATAGAGAATATTGAGTCCCCACCTAACAACATTAGTTCTTACCAAACAAAAAAATGCAAAAAAAGAAAAATAATGTCAAGTCTTTGGGTTCCATTAGAACGGGAATGATTGGTAAGAATGATGAGAAAAAATGGTTAGTGAGAAAGGTTTATTGGTCACTGTAGCCTTATATAAGGAATGACTTCAGATTGTTCATATTCCTCTTCATTTTCCTCATCATCCTCATCAACTTGTTCATATTGCTCTTCATCTTCCTCATTCTCCTCATCAACGTACTCCTATGTTCTAAGCTTCGTCCTTTCTCCATTTGGTTTGATCTTTTCCAAGAAATGATAAGGCAAATGATGACACAAGGCAAATGGATTCATAAAAAAAAATAGTCTGCACACAAAAAGAAATGGTATTTACATATTTTTGCACATCAAACATTCCAAATCACCAAAATCACCCAAACAAAACCTCATGGTCAGCAAAACAAAGGCAACAAAAAAAAAATTTTAATTCAGCAAAATACAACCACCACCCCATGGCCAGCAAAACACATGCAAAAAAAATTTGATTCACCAAAACAAGGTAATTGATTCAGCAAAACATTGGCAAAAAAGAATTGATTCCAATTTATCTATTTCTGTTTATACAAAAAAATCAGTATGTGCCACTAAATCAAGGTCATAAACATTATACATGACTTCTACTTTTGTATACAAAAAAAAAAAAAAAAAGAATATGTCACACATATCATCTCCGATTTTTATCACAATTCTTTTGTTTACCACAATTCTTTTGTTGGTGTTGTTGTGCCTTACTTATGATCATGTTTCTTGATTCGTTGTATATGTGAGTAACAACTTTGAATGTTAGATCCTTCCGCATAGTATTGGATTCATCCTAAAAATAATAACCAATAACCACAGTTAAATTGACAAATGTTACATATACAAATTTAATTTAGTACTATTAAATATTAAATAAGGAGAATAACTATTATACTATAATTCTGAATTATTGATTCAAAAATTGAGCATGCATCTCCTTTATGACAAATATTCCACAATCATAGCTATTTGTTTGCCTAGGAA
This sequence comes from Ilex aquifolium, assembly GCA_951799425.1. Classification (NCBI taxonomy): domain Eukaryota; kingdom Viridiplantae; phylum Streptophyta; class Magnoliopsida; order Aquifoliales; family Aquifoliaceae; genus Ilex; species Ilex aquifolium. Next base: position 29,039,051 of record OX637401.1, read on the forward strand.
ATCCACTTCATATATGTGCTACTTGGTCAATGTTGGCGTGTAATTAGGTATGACAAGCTAAAGGACTTGATCTAATTGTTTAATCACATTTGTAACAGCAGAAAAACGGATATTGTTGGGATATAATGGTAGAGAATCAAATAATAAAATTTTTTCCTTCCCTACATCCACCACGCATTAATACCAATGTGTGTTATTGTCGTTCATAGGTATATAGATCTACATAAAGAAATATAAGGATATTAATTATTGTGTAAATGATCAATTATAAACAACAAAAAAATAAAATAAAATATTACATCTACGTACCTTATCACAGTCCTTAAAATCTGAAACGAAGTACCTTTGAAAATCAAGCAATCCAATTATTTTTTCTTGTTCGTTTCCTTGCCTTATCATTCCAAGTGCTTTTTGCTGGGTATTGAAGATAAAATATGGGTACACATTTAACCCACATTGTACATGTTCAAGATTAAAAAAGTCAAATAAACAATATTAAAAAAGTCAAATAAACCATATTACCGCAACCATGTGGGTAGATACCACCTTGACCTTTTTATAAAAGGATTAAACTTCACATCATTTGGAATAATACAAGATGCCAAATCTATTATCTTCAGGTCAAAATGTACAAAATCAATACTTGGTCAATATAAAAAACACAATAAATAAAGATGTCAATTTTTAACTCACACTGTCTAACAACAATTTTCTTGGTTTTAGAGATTCAATAAATGAATATCTGTTGGCAGAACATGTCTCAAATCTCACCATGTTTCACTGTTTCATGAAAAAAATGGATTAACTGAATGAACTGAATGAGTGAGTGAAATGGTTATACATACACATATGCAACATATCCCTTACATAGTGGAGAATTACATAATATCCCTTACCCCGTCGCCGAGTTTTTTATTTTCCTTTCCTTTCATTGTCTTCAAACAATCTTTGCTACAATGGAGAAATAACATCATCAATGACATACAAATAAGATCAATAAAACTGGTTTAGTATTTAGATTATACAAATCTCTCACTAATAAAAAAACCATGAGCTTATTGGCGATCAGATTCACTTGAGCTCTTCTTCCCCTTGAATATAAAATCCACCATTAACCATAAAAATAGTTTCATTTTTTTGTGCTAAACAATAGAACTTATACAGACTAGGATTAAACAGAACTTACATGATAAATATTCTAAGCTGAGATTACAAATAATAGAGAAGAGGAGGAGGTTATCACCACTTTAGAAGACTTGAACGAGGAACCGAAGCAAAAGAGAAGAAAGACGATGGACCGAAGCAGAAGAGAAGAAAGACGAAAAAAAGTGAAGGAGCAATCCAGCTATTCGCAGCTACTAAGCTTCTCGAAGAAGCAACAAGAATGGATTTAGGCGGGAATTGGGTTAGTATTGTGTCAAAATTTCATTCATCCAACTGTCGGTATATTATTGGCCTAATGCCAATTTTTTTAAAAATTGGTTTGATAAATTGAATATTTTTTAAATAGTTTTAGGGGTTCTTAGACGTTAATTAGATTAATTGATGGTTAATTGGACGAATTTGATTAATTGACAATTATTTTAGATGTTAATTTGTTGAATTAAGTGTTAATTGGATGGATATGAATGTTAATCTAATTTGATCAGTTGAATGGTAGATGGAAGTTAATTTGATAAATTAAATATAAATCGGATGAAATTGAATGTTAGTTTAATAAAGTGATTTTTTATTGGATGTTAATTGAATGAATTAAATGTTAATTGAATGATTTTGGATATAAATTGGATGAATTTAATATTAATTAAGTTGAATTTTAATGTTAGTTTGATGAATTGAATGTATTAATGTAATATTAATTTGTTATGTTAATTAAATAAATTAATTTTGATTGTTGCGATGATCTTCATCGGTAGTCTTGATCCCACTCTTGATCGCTACTCTTGATCGCAACTTGATGTGCATAGATCGGTCTCAATCTCTTGATCGTTGTTCTTGATCCCACTCTTGATCGTTACTCTTAATCGTTACTTGACGTGCACATATCGGTCTCAATCTCTTGATCGCTACCCATTGATCGGTGTTCTTGATCGTTAACCTGCACTTGGATCGGTCGTGATCCGATCGCTACCTAGCTCTTGATTGGTCGTGGTCCGATCGCTACCCAGCTTTTGATCGGTCCAAAAATATGGTAATGTTAACCAAAAATGTAGTAATCTTAACCAAAAAAATGGTAATGTTAATCAAAAAGTGGTACTTACCTCAAAAGTGTAATCTTAACCAAAACAATGGTAATCTTAATTAAAAGTTTGGTAATGTTAACAAAAAAAATGGTACTCTTAACCAAAAAAGTGTAATCTTAACCAAAAAAAATTATAATCTTAACAAAAAAAGTGGTCTTAAGCAAAAGAGTGGTAATGTTAACCTAACAAATAGTAATGTTAACCAAAAAATTGGTAATCTTAACCGAAAAAATGGTACTCTTAACCAACAAATGGTACTCTTAACTTAATCTTAACCAAAAAAGTGGTAATCTTAATCAAAAGAATTGTAATGTTAACAAAAAAAGTGGTACTCTTAACCAAAAGAGTGGTAATGTTAACGTATTCAATGGTAATGTTAACCAAAAAAATTGTAATGTTAACAAAAAAAATGGTACTCTTAACCAAAAGAGTGGTAATATTAACCTAATCAATGGTAATGTTAACCAAAAAAGTGGTAATAGTAACTAAAAAAGTGGTACTCTTAACCAAAAAAATGTTAATCTTAACCGAAAAATTGTACTCTTAACCAATAAAATAGTACTCTTATCTCAACAGTGTAATCTTAACAAAAAAAGTGGTAATTTTAATCAAAAGAATTGTAATGTTAATCAAAAAAGTGGTACTCTTAACCAAAAAAAGTGTAATCTTAATCAAAAGAGTGGTAATGTTAACCTAATCAATGATAATGTTAACAAAAAAAGTTGTAATGTTAACCAAAAAAGTGATACTCTTAACCGAAAGAGTGATAATATTAACCTAATCAATGTTAATGTTAACCAAAAAAGTGATACTCTTAACTTAAACAGTAGTAATATTAATTAAAAAAGTTGTACTCTTAACCAAAAAAATGGTAATGTTAACAAAAAAAGTGGTACGCTTAACCAAAACAATGGTAATGTTAATCAAAACAGTGGTACTCTTAACAAAAACAGTGGTAATGTTAACCTAATCAATGTTAATGTTAACCAAAAAATGGTAATATTAACCAAAAAAATGGTAATCTTAACTTAAACAGTGGTAATTTTAACCAAAAAAGTGGTACTCTTAACTAAAAAAATGTTAATGTTAACTAAAAAAGTGGTACGCTTAACCAAAACAGTGGTAATGTTAACCAAAAAAGTGGTAATGTTAACCAAAATAGTGATACTTTTAACCAAAACAGTGGTAATGTTAACCAAAAAAATGGTAATATTAACCAAAACAGTGGTACTCTTAACAAAACAGTGGTAATGCTAACCAAGAATACAAGAAGGATTAACCAAAAAAGTAGTACTTTTACTATAATCTCAACCTTTGTTTTAATAAATGATGATGATTTTATAATCTTTTGAATGATTCATAGGGATGAAAACAATTCTGTAACTCCATCTTCTTCTCTCTCCTTCTTCGTTTTAGTTTTTTTTTTTTTTATGAATTTGTAAGGCTCAGTGGTATCTAGTAAAAAGTGATACACTTTATCAACGGTTGGAAGTTCTTCACTACATTCATAGGGATAAAAACAACTCTGCAGCTCCATCTTCTTAAATCTCCTTCTTTTGAATATTTTTTTTTTTTTTTTATGAATTTGTAAGACTTAGTGGGTAGTTAGTAAAAAGTGATAGACTTGATCAACGGTTGGAAGTTGTTCTTTATACATCTATCGTTGATTTTATTTTTTCAGTACCATACCGAAAAATGGGTAATCGGTACCATAGTTGAACCCATTTTTATAATACGAATAATCTTGAACGAGTTGTGATAGAAGAATCATCATTTGGCAAAGATAGTCATCACCCATGTTTAGGAATGTAAAAATATTATTTAAAATTAATTTATTGATATTATTTATTAATTCAATTTATTATATCTCTTTAAGCTTTTTAATGGCAAGAAAAAAAAAAAAATAGGAGAAGAAAAACACATACTGCGTTTCGGCTGAGTATTCTTGTGCTCCAAGACGCTAAGTTAAGCTTACCTATTTGATTTGAGATCACTCTCATCCAGCACACACAGATCTGAAAAATACAGAAACCCAGAGAAAATGGAGAGTGTATTCGGATTGGTGGGCAAGGGTTTTGCTTTGGTGGTGGCCGATTCATCGGCGGTTCATAGCATACTGGTCCACAAATCCAACGAAGACAAGATCATGATTCTTGATTCTCACAAGCTCATGGGCGCTAGCGGCGAAGCTGGTGATAGGTCCCCTCCTCTCTCTCTCTCTCTCTCTCTCTCTCTCTCTCTAAGCTACAAACATGTATTGTATTATTGATTGAAATCAAGTTGTGATCTGTGTATAATCCGAAATTCTCTTTGTTTGTTTCAATATGGATTCCTGATTTGTGGTGATTTGGGTTTTTTTTTTTTTTTTGGGCTTTTTTAGAGCTCAATTTACGGAGTATATACAGAAGAATGTGGCGTTGTATCAGTTCCGTAATGGAATTCCGTTGACTACTCCTGCTGCTGCAAATTTCACCCGAGGCGAGCTTGCTACTGCCTTGCGAAAGGTATGATTTTTTTTTTCACAGGTATTTATGCTTCTATGGTTTACATTTTCTGCTGCTTACTTTGTGGTGTAATTTTAGGGTTTTTGTTTTGGGGAAAATTTTAGGGTTTGATTTATAGGAGGTCAGAGGTGTTAATTTGGTATAATTGATTCAAAAGCAATTATTTATCTTGAATGTTGGACCCAATGGATGCTCCATATGCAACTCAAACATGCATTGTGTTGTGGACCTTGTGGTGAGTACTTAACACATTAAAGAGCAGTATATCCTATGTCTTAGAGATATATGTAAATCAACAATATCATACTATGCTTCTAAGGAAGGAATGCAGGCACCTAGAAAGGGGGGTGGAATGTAAATGGAAGATGAAGTTGTAAATAATGGTGTAATTTTCATGGCAGATTTGGTATGCTCTGTTATGCTGCACTTGGGAGCATGATATTTGGGTCTTGGAAATTTTAGTAGGGACAATTAGTTTTTATTTTAGACTACGATTTGCTCAGTTGTGATAATAACATGATTCCACCAGCCAAAAGGCATTAAGAGTAAGGATAGAGAGGTGGCCAGCTCTCTCTATGTCGGAAACTAGTCAAACGCTTTATTTTGTTTTCAATATTTTTGCTCAATTGTGACAGGAAGGCCTCAGTTCCATGTTGCCAACCAGCACCAGGGGTAATCATGACACAGAGCCTTAAGTCTGTTCATGTTAGAGCCTGACCAGAAAACGCGTATTTGTATCAATTTTTTCTTCCGACTTCTTTAAAACATATATCTTTAGTGGCTTGCTAAGTATTTACTTATTTTTGATAAAGCATGGATGAATATAGGTATATGGTTATTGGTCGGTCCTATCAAGAATTAAATGTAGTCATACGATAGGGAAGAAGGGATGCCTTTTTCTAGCAGGAATGAATGGATGCTAAAGAAATTGATGTTCTGTCAAATTATTCTCCTTCAAAATAAATTTTGGTAACGACTCTGTAAGGCTTCAGGTGACATGAAACAGGCTATAGAATGATTCAGTGCTCAAGCTTCAAACTTGTTCAATTTCCGCTTATGAAAACAGTATATGCCCTTTTCAAATGTGAGAACACCATTGTTGTTGTGTGATATTTGGTTATGCCTAACTCTTGTTTGTTTGGTTGGAAATGAGCTCTACAATATATATGTGCTTCTCTTCATAGTGTGTAAAGTTGTATTAGCAGCTTCTTCTGTTCTGCTAATGGTGGTCATTGTTTGGGAATCATTATTGGGTCATTTCATTTGTAAAGGATTCAAAACACAAATCTGCAAAAAATTCCATAAAAAAAAAAGAAAAAAAAAGTGAACTTAAATCCGAAGTCTAAACAAGTTATTAGCATTTTAGTCACTGTATTGGAGTTGACATTGAATTCTTTTCTTTGTTTCTTAATGAGGTTGTCAAGATGATTGAAAGGAAAGAAGGGTGAAAATCTTTGTTCGTAGGAACTGCCTGTGACATCAAAAGTAGAGTTCTGTTGAATAGGAATGGTATTTCCGGCAGCAAAGTTTGGGATAGGGTTAGCTCAATGTATTGAAATTGATTACTTCCTATTGGGATTGACATCGATCCTCGATTATATCTCTCGAGTCTTGAATTAAGCAGCAGCAAAATGCTGTGGAATCTTCTGGATGTTTAGTTACAAAAAAAAGCATTCTTTTGGGGTCACACATTATTTTTTCAGATGCTACCTATATAGTTGTTTCTTATGTTGGCATGTTAAAATCTTTCTTATCTGGACTGTGTACGGAATCAAATATACATGGAACATGGAATGAATAATGAACTTATGTGGCCATTTGTAACCTGGCCTTTACTTTCAGTTTATTGGTCTGATTTCAACATGAAACTTGGCTGAACTATTGTATTTGGTGTCCAGAACCCATATATGGTGAATATCATTATGGCTGGCTATGACAAGGAGACAGGCCCTTCTCTATACTTTATTGATTATATAGCTACACTTCACAAGGTTGACAAGGCTGCATTTGGTTATGGCTCTTATTTCTCACTAGCCATGATGGATAGACACTACCGGAACGACATGTCAGTGGAAGAAGCTATTGATTTGGTTGACAAGTGCATAATAGAGATACGATCCAGGCTGGTTGTGGCCCCGCCAAATTTCGTTATCAAAATTGTTGACAAGGATGGAGCGCGGGAGTATGCGTGGCGTGAATCTATTAAGGATGCCTCCATTCCTGACGCCTGAGGTTTTCTTGTGGTGCTACTAGATTTTCGTCTCCCTCTTAATTCTTAGTGTCAGTTTTGGACATCTTACATGACTGTTGAATTATCAATTTCCTGAAGTGATTGTTTGATTTTGTGATATGCCTCAATTTGTTACAATTTGGGAAAGCCACTTGTATTATTTGTCAATGAGTGAATTTGGAATTAAAGGGTTCATGTCCTTTGTTTTCCCGTTTAGCTATAACCATTCAGCCATGGATGGTTAGCAGGGATCCTCATATGTTGAACAAAATAGTGAATCAACAAACAAAAAGCTTCATTATAGCCATCACAAAAGTAGTAGTAATGCATCTATTGTAGAACTGTGATGATTAAAAAAGAAAATTATATAAAATTATGATATAAAAGCATAAAGAGTCACTGCTAGCAATAGTTTTGGATATAACAACCTATAGGTCTTATCTCCACCGTGTGATGTTGAGTTCCAGCTACTAGAAATGTTCAAATTCGTAGCAGCATTGCTACCCAGAGGTGCTTGTAATGCAGCTATTGTAGAACTGTTACCTGGAGTACTCGAATTTGATGGTATGTGTACCGTGCCCGGAGGTGAAGGCACAAGCAAATTATTTGGATCAGAAGGCTGGGGTGGCTCCTTCACTATGTCTGGTGGAAGTGGCACTGTCACTGGCAGCTCTGGTGGCTTCAGTGGGGTATCAGGTGGAAGAAGCACCGGTTCTGGACTAGTCGGTGGGTGTAGTTCTGGAAATGGATCTCAAAGCAAACACGAACAAAAGAACCGTTAGCAATTGTGGATAAAGTAATTCATCATTTTGTTCCTTGGGGATGGTTGTAATTAAGAGAATCTGGATTAGGATTAGGCAAATACCTAGACATTGTGTCAATGGAGGTATCGATATATAGCAGGTCGAGAATTGCAGTGAAAGTTTGCTGCTCAAGAGAGGACTAGTAGATGCCAGCAGCAAGCACAAGCAGTAGACTCCAGCCTGAACTGCTTGATTAAGTGCTTTGCAACAGGACTCAAAGGAGAGAGAAGTTTTACCTTGATTCAAACACTGGGCAAGCTCCATGCCTATGCCCTGAAGGGAACATGCTTGCATTTGAGCCTTTACAGTTGAAGGTGAAACACACAATAAGAACACGAAAACCGAAGTAAACCAGATAAAATCCATTCCCTTTAAATCAATGAGTGAACCCAAAATCTATAAGACAATATATCAACCTCTTGAACACTATTAGCAGAGTATATGGTTTGTGACAGAATGCTTTTGCATGCTTTAACCTACTCAGATCATTCCCTTAGTGCCTTATTCCTTAACATGTTTGCTTATTCTTTGCTATTGTATGACTAGTGTTGAAGTGAGAAATCTATACAATTTGCATGAGTATTAGTATTTTGGTCTTCTCTCCTACATGTATTCTGGTTTGACCATATTCTCATGCAATTTACATGAGACAACTTGTCATTCCATTTCTGTGCTGAACAAATAACAATATCTGATATTACCTAGCGCAGTTGAAGTATGTCTGTCATAGTTTTAAGGGTCATTTTGTGATTTTAAATCGATCACGGGGATTGAATTCAGTCAATGAACAACAACATTCCCCCAACAACATTGGAGGGTAAAATTTGGTGACTGATGCACAAATTAAGCATGAACGGTTCATGAAACTGAATGGGTCAGATATTTCACTTCCAAGTGCAAATTGTGTCAATCTAGCTGGTCATGATATGGAAACTTTTGAAGATCATACTGGCCCTGATCAATCAGAATGTTTATAAACTGCCCAGAACCCTTGATCTTGGTAGTTTTGAAAAATTGCTGTGGGGGCGCATCATTATGGATATATAGACATTTTACCCATCATCTTATTCAAGAAATTCTAAAAAACCCAAGGCCAGAATTGAGAAAAAAAAACTGTTTGTGTTTCATAAGAACATTAGAACTGCAAAACAGCTCATACTCTTTAATACATACAATACCAATCGATTATCTGAACAAGCCAATAACAACAGACCGTACATCTGAAACATAATGATAAATACATTTTAATAAAGACATAGCAAACTAATAATATTTCAAGGCAAAGGCTGCTACTGCAGCTAGCAAAACAGATGGTGAGAACTTGTGGGTGGGATTGGCAGTTGACGAGGTAAGATCTGGTCGTATCCCTGAATTCTCTGTTGGAAATTGAGAACTAAATGTTGAAGGTGGCGGAGAAAGATCTGGTGTTGTATCAGCTTCCGGTGCCAAAGTTGGTGACATTGGTTCAGTATCAGTAGAATCTGCCAACAGAAAACCAAACTTTGATGTTATAGTGATGTTTTCAGGGAACTAGGTACTGTCATATTCAATCATGGAGTGAGAAAATGAAGGACTTATTAGAAGAGATTCCCAGTACCTGCAGGATTTGGAAAAGCAGAAGCTGTAGGAGACATAATTGGTCCAAACGCCTCCGGGCCTGTCAATTAGAATTAGAACCAATTAAGCTAGAGATTTTTGTAATTGAAAACACACAACAAATGTGCTTTTGGTGGTTGGACCCTGCTCACATGAGAATCGTAGTATCAAAGGAATTTGATTTTACGATACCTGGAGCTGGAATAGGGGCACTCATGGCTGCAATCGAAAAACTAAGAATCAGAATTGAAAATGTCAAAAAAATGGTAAGATTTCACCTTCGCACTGGACAGGCACTCCAGGAAGATTACAAGCACGTGGGAGAGACACGGCAACAGTTCGATTAATGGGTGTTTGCCAGGGGGCATTTGCAGTTACAAGAAGGCATAAACAATCCATGCCATTGCCCATAAGTGACCGGAGCGAATTGCAACAGTCTGCAGTTGGTGAAGTCCCTTTGTAGGTACTATTAGTGAGAAGATTCATGCAAGGGGTGAAGCTGGTGACGAGTGAAGCCATGCATGGTATCCTGGTCTGGCCATAAACTGGCATAACTTGAATCATCAAAGCAACAGCCAGAGCTGGAACTAAGTGCGAAAACGCCATAAATGTCGTGTTTCTTGGTTGTTTTTTTTTTCTTTCTGTTGTGATATTGGGGATATGTCTTGTAGAGATTAATGGAGTTGAGGAAATTAGGGTGGTGAAGGGCAAAATTTAGAGGACTGGATTGAAAAATGTGCAGATGGAGGGGGAGAGAAAAAGGAGGAAGGTATATATAGATGGAGAGTTTGAAGTACACAGAACTAGAGGGAATAACTTGTATTGTTGGGGGTGGGGTGGGGGTTAAATAGCAGACTTGGAGTTTGTTTGAGCTCAACTACCTTAACTAACTCTGTGAAGGATTGGGGTGTAGGTGACTAGTTTGTGGCTTAGTTGTCATGCTGTAAAACCATTTTGATTTTTGAAAAATATTATCTGTTTTTGACTTGGGTTCTGGCTTGATCTATAACAACTATGCATATTGATCAATTCCAGATGTTCTGCAATCTGCAATGGTGTGGCTCTTTTTTCTTTAATTCTTTCATCAGTCAAACTATCCTCAAGTCACCACCCGAGCTGGTGTTCTACTACTAAGTCGTACTTGTTTAGAGTCATTCTTCATTCTCATGTGGCTATGAAGTAGGATTCAATGCACAAGGGGGCAACGCAATTTGTTGTTTGACTTTGGTGGTATTGTGGTGAAGGACTGTCCTTTTGGATTAATAGTTATGACTCTAACTGGACATTTCATAGTGAGGGATCTTCATTGTCACGCTCAAAAGGGAAACTATGTACTGATCCTCCCTTTCCCTTTTTAAAAAAAAAAAAAAATCCTCCAAAGTCTATTTGGCATTTTCTTTAGGGTGGGTCTTATCATTTAGTTCGTATCACATTTGGATTGGACTATTTTGAATTGTGTCATATTCGAGTTAACTCCTCTAATCTTAAATCTTAATACAAAGACCCTATTCTTTTTCAATCGAATCCAGCACACATAGATCCTCGATTAATCAAAAATCAACTTCATTCATCTCCTAGTAAAACAAAATACAAAAATAATTTTATTTCATTAAAATTTATATAAAATATTAGATCAATAAATGCAAAGTATAATCGAATCAAATATTTTTTTCATATAATACCACTTAAACAAAATCGTCTTGTTAAAATTGAGTTACTCATACTTAATATTAAATTAATTAATTTTTTATTCATGTTAATTGATGGTATTATTTTTGAGAAATATTATATAACCCAAATTTATATCCCAAATGAAGGGGATTATTGGATGAGTGGGTCCTATCAACTTTTTTAAATGAGACCCAGTGATCCAATGATCCCCCTTTATTTAAGATACAAATTTGAGTTACAGATTTGAGTTACATAACATTGCTCATAATTTTTTAATGAAGATTGTCAAACGTAGCTCGAGGTGCATCAGAGTATAATAACCTTCTCCATGAAACAATGCCACGTGTCTTGTAGTGGTTGGATTTTTTGACTTTTATGTTCACCAATCATTTTGTGCCATGTGTGTTGCCTCGAGTCAGCTTTTGATTGTGCCAAGTGGCATTTGTGGCCTACAGCATAAAAAAAAGAAAATACTATATTTACGAAATTTTATTACCGAATCTTCTATTCCAAATGATGTGGCATAATTTCTATCATTGAATATTAATGAGACCCATTTAGCTGATGGTGAAAAAATGATATCACATCATTTGAGATGAAAATTTGGTAAACATAACGTTACCCATAAAATATGTCCATTGGGCTTCTTTTTGTACATATTTTATGTATACTTTGTTTTTCTTCTATTAAAGACGGAAGACGATAAGATTTGAACTCGTAATTTTAATGGATCATTTGATAAGAAAAATAAAAAAATTGAAGGAAAGAAAATTAAAAGTGATATAGTTTCCATCCTCAAAGGAACGAAATATTATTTCTCTCCTTTTAGTTTGGTAGAATGGATGAAAATATTATTTCTCTTTCATTTTTCTCTCCCTCCCATTTTCCACCTAAACCAAACAATAGAAAATTACTCTTTCCATCCAATTTTTCATCGATGAATCGCTCCCGAAAAGGAATCTATTGATTCTCTCTCAATTGGTTGGACTGTAGGTGCGATGATTTACTTTACGGGCGAGGTCTCTAGTTCAAGTCTAAGATGACCCAATTGCGCTAGGGAAAAAGAATAGCTCACCGATATGGCACACCATCATTTAACTATTGCAATTCTTTTCGTGATAGTAGGTCACATGTACAGAAACAACTGCCTAAAATATATTTTAGAAGCTCATAAAGGTCCATTTACAGGTCAACTCATTTTCTTTCACTCAATTTTCCACCATACCAAATAACTCATAAGGTTCACAGGGAGAACAATGTTCATCAAACTAACCGCTAATTTTTCAATCACTTATATCAACAGAATTGTAGAAATTATATCTTAAGATTAATGTCGCAACTAACATTTGAAAAACTCTATAATCAATCATGTGTAAAATAACCATTAGAAGTTTAAATTTTTTACAAATTTTTTTAGATTAGAGAGAGAGACGAGTGTATATAGTCTTCAGCTAATTAAGAATAAGTTTAGAATTAACTATCCACCTAACAATAAAATAAAAATTATATAAAGACATGAACTTACTCAAATCGATTCGAATCAAATCGAGCGGAAAGACATGTTACTAGTTTAAATTCAAACTTAAAAATAAGCTGATTTTATAATTTGAATGAGCCAAAATCGAGCTGGACTCAAGCCGATCCAATTATTGTATGGCTCACGTATGCATTTATTCTCGGGCAAATTGCACTTTGTTTCCTAAAAAATTTGAAGATTCTCACTTTACACCCTCAAAGATTAAATTTCTTATATTACACTCTTAATGTATCAAAAGTGTTGTAATGTTATTCTTCTGCGTTAGTTTTTCTGTCTTTAAACAAACCAAAAGACTTTTTATTCATTTGAACAAAACTCTAAAATTAAAATGCTACTTTATTTTACAAAATAACGAAAAATACATGTCAATCCTCCAAACAAGCTCAAACAATAATCCACACCCCAAAAGAATTATTCTCAAAAAAAAAAAACACACACACACACAAACTTCACTGAAAAGGAACTAGCAACTCAATAGTACTTCAAGGCAGCAATGGCTCCAAATACTGCTAGCAGAATTGATGGAGCAACACTGTGAGAAGGGTTGGCTGCAGATGGGTTAACAACTGGCCGGATCCCGGAATTTGTTGTCGGAGTCAGAGCTGGAGTTGTAACGGTGGCTGGTGCCGGGGACAATGGCTGAGGAACAGTAGAAGCTGTCAAGCAAAAGGAAAATAGTTCAGATTACACTAAGGTTAGCACAGATTCAAGTTAATGTTTGAGCATGAGATAGGGGAATTTACAACTGCTTTTTTTAGAAGAGATTAGTACCTTGAGGACTAGCAGAGGGAGCTGTGGGAGGAGCTGGAGTTGTAACGGTGGCTGGTGCCGGGGACAATGGCTGAGGAACAGTAGAAGCTGCCAAGCAAAAGGAAAATAGTTCAGATTACACTAAGGTTAGCACAGATTCAAGTTAATGTTTGAGCATGAGATAGGGAAATTTATAACTGCTTTTTTTTAGAAGAGATTAGTACCTTGAGGACTAGCAGAGGGAGCTGTGGGAGACGCAGTTGGTCCAAGTGTGATTGGACCTGTCAGCCAATAGTATAATTAATAAATAATTGAACCTTAATACTTTATGCAAAATAAATTTTGGCAGTTCAACTCTTGTTTTATGGATCGGAAGATAGTGTAGAGTCTGATATTATCGGACATCCAACCAATGCGTATCGCAAACCCAACTTTGTGATCATATTTGGTATAAACTGTGTTACTTGTACCATGGTTGACCAAAATTTTAGATGACAGAGAGCATCTTATGATTGCTTTGCACTTGTTTTATAGCCCTAATGCTAGATAACAACAGGTGGGCGTCTCTGTGTTTTTCTCTTTGTATTTTGCTCGTTTCATAGTGGAAGACTCTGGTTTTTTCATCCATCTTTGGGTTTTCCACGTAAATTTGTTTACTCGTGTACGTGTGCGTGTGATTTCTTCCAATTTTTTTCCTACCTTTATGTTATGTTTTTATTGTTTGATTGAGCTTGAGTTAAAGGAGCTTATTCCTAACATGAGAAGCCATAGACTTGGGAGAATTTGAGGTTTTATATGCTACCTGGAGCTGGTAAAGGGGTACCAGTGGCTGCATTGTGAGAAAAAAGAAGATGGAATTAGTTACTCAAAACGAATCGATTGAACACTTCAAAAAATTAAAACAAAGTATAGATTTTTATGCATAATAAAGATCAATGAAACTACAAATTCAGTATCACTGAGATGATCTGAATTATGGAAGTTTACCTTTGCATTGGAGAGGCACACTGGGCATATTACAAGCACGCGGGAGAGAGATTGCCAGAGTCTGGTTGATTGGCATCTGGAAGGGAGCATTTCCGGAAACAATAAGACACAGGCACTGTGTTCCATTGCCGGCGAGTGACCTGAGTGAATTGCAGCAGTTGGAACTCGGTGAAGTTGCATTAGAGGTACTGTTAGTAATGAAATTCATGCAAGGGGTGACAGTAATAAGCATTGAAGGTGTGCATGAGGTACTGATCTGGCCATGAACTGGTATGATCAGAACAATCAAAGCGAGAGTAAAAAGAGCGGGAATTAAGCGCGGAAAAGCCATGAACATCTCCATGGTACCCTTTCTTGGTTTTGTTTTTTTTTTGGGGGGGGGGGGGGGGGGGGGGGGGGGGGGTAGCTGTTTACTTGTTGATATAAGACAAGTGAAGGAATTTGAGATGAAGAGAATTTTGTAGCTGAGTGAGTTTGAAAATTTGTTGTCTAAGAGGGAATTTATAGATGAAGACTTGGAGCAATGAGATACAGGGAGAAAAAAATATCATAGAAGTGGTTTTGGGGTTCAACCACCTTAACTAACTTCATGAAAGACAAGGAGATTTGGTGAGCTTCAGATTCTTGTGGCCTATTGGTCACCAGGAGATTTGATCTAGAACACAAGTAGTCCCTAACATGGTTCAAAGTATAGGTCAATACCAATATGAGTCGACCGAGTGACATCTGACTCAACACCTTTCAAGACGACACCGTTACACAATACGTATAAACTCCGAGTCTTCCACGACTCGAAGGAACTTTAGAAAAACAATAAACCCCACGTCACAAATTCCATCCACAAAAATCATATTTTGATTGCGCTTTCACTATATCAACTATAGTTGAACTATTACATAATCATAGTCGATGATAGCATCATTATGTCCATCGCTATTACGAAACTGTACATGAGATTTTCATCTCATTCGACTTTTTCTTTTTTGTCCATTTATTAAGCTTAAATAGGCCAGTAAATTCCATGTTTATGATTTTACAAGTTCATAGGTCCGGGTCTACCAATCAAGTAGTTAAACCCCCAACACATGAGGAACTATTGACTGCAAGGTACCATATAAACAGTTGATTTGTACAAGTTGGTCACTCTCACTAACTAACGAAAAGTGTATAAAAATACTGAGTTTTGGACACTTAAATGGTAGGTTGCCAATTCCAAACCAAAAAATAAAAAATTTTAGGCTGCTAGATACAAAATAAACAGTTGATTTGTACAAGTTGGTCACCCACTAACGAATCATTGGTCTCTTATTATATCCTAGTCTCCCTAACCAAGCCACATCATGAGAAGTCTGTATTAAGTTTTATGGTTAGTAACCAAAGAAGGGTTGTAAAGGTCTCCAGTGTCTACACCATGGAGAGTAGGAGAAGTTGTTTACCCACATAGCCCCATCTCTTACTGACTATTGTTCCCAACTTCCCCTATATAAACAAACCACATCTCCCTCTCTCTCTCTCCACATCCCCCAAAACAATCAAACTCATATAATCAGCTCTCTCTCTCTCTCTCTCTCCTTGCTCCACAGGCATTTCCAGCAAAATAACTCATTCCACAGTACCTGTTCAAAGACCTCTGATGGCACATCAAAGAATCGAGATGGGTTTGGTCTTCGCCTTAGTGACCATTCTCTGGGCAAGAACCACTGCACAGTCGAGCGATTGCACGAACGAGATAATTAGCATGTCTCCCTGCCTCAACTACGTCAATGGTAACTCCTCGACCCCATCTTCAGGGTGCTGCACACAGCTTTCCAGCGTTGTCCGTTCAAAGCCACAGTGCTTGTGTGCAGTCCTAAATGGTGGCGGCTCATCCCTGGGGCTTAACATCAACCAAACTCAGGCTCTGGCATTACCTGGTGCTTGCAATGTTCAGACTCCACCCCAAAGTCGCTGCAATGGTAATATGCACATGAAAAGTTCTCTTTTACATCTTAACCAAGCAAATTTCCTTCTTGTGGTGAAGAACTGATAGCATTAAGATATCAAAATATAGATAATCTGCACTAACTTGTGCAATCTTGATGTGGCAGCCGCTTCTCCAACCGACTCTCCAAAGGGAACTCCAGAAACTCCAAAGACACAACCCTCAGGTACCATAATTTTCTCTCTATGGCAACAAAACCTCAGGAAGTCAGCAACTTCAGCCTTTGGTTTACATGCTTTCTCCACTGTTCTATCAATAAACGGATAGGTTCAACCATTACCAGGATGAAAAATCTTCAACTTAATTTTTACTTGTGCAGGACGTGGATCTAACACGGTACCATCAACAGACAATGGTTCATCAGATGCAAGTTCTACCAAGTTAGCAGCTCCACTGCTTTTCTTGGTCCTATTCGTTGCATCGTACGCTTCGACCTCCACCATGTGCTGAGTCTTCTCTCTGCAATCCTTGTCTCTCATCATACAGTCCTATACGGAAACATTATTTACTGTATGCCTTTGTTTCCTTCATTGAGTGCCTCATGTAATATTTATTTTTTTGTGACCTCTTCATTGATCGATATGGTTCTGTATGCCTGGAAGCTTGTTCTCTTCCCTTTAAAATAAAGACGATTCCTGCCTTATGAACTAGAACAGAGGGTGCAACCACATAACAAGGAACATGAAATGAATATGTCAGTCTAGTATAAAGTCACGAATCAAATTTACTAACATGAAAAGCAACAATGAAGATTTTCACATGTGGATGTCCCTGAAGGAGAAAATCTATATATAAAAATTATGACCTTCGAAAAGTTGCATTTAATACATAAAGAAGGCTCATCTTGAGAACAAACCTTGTACTGTGACTGGTTTGTATACAAAACAGAGTTGATATAAAATAAGAATAAAGTAAAGGTAAAATAAATTTAAACCATGACACTGGTGTTTAAAATAAAAGAAAAGAAAAGGCCAACCTCAGTAGACACAGTAAAGATCCACATGGCATCCTTGTAAAGGTCACTTATGTCCAACCACATTGTGTACGATGCAGTCCTCACCAACAAATACTATTCTTACCACCTCAACAAGCATTTGTTTGGAAAGAATATACATCAATAAAATTACAATAAGAAAATATACCGGATTTTAAACTGAGACTGATTTGGCACCATGCCAACATCCAAATTGAATCAGCCAAACTCACTAAATAACCGAACTTCAAGAACTCCACAGGCAATCAATACAGTAAAACTAGACTCTTCCTAGTTTATAGATGATTTTGAAATTTGAACTATACGTGCCAGCAATCACATCTGCAGCCAACAGCAACCATTTATTACACCCATATAACACCTTAAAAAATTAATTTCCCTGACCATCTCAACCATTTATTACACCCATATAACGCCCAAACTGCCACCCCCTCTAATTCTCAATCATCAAACCCCATCGCAATTTCTTCAAGATAAAATCAGTCCTACTATATAAAGGAATGGTGATCAAAATAGTACACAGCAAGCAGATCCTTCTAAAAGCAGTGACAATGAGAAGGGAGAATATATTTGGACTTCTCCTTATGCTTCAAACAAATGTGTTATAATCTCCATCACATCATAATACATTCGGGCCACAAATCTGAAACCTCATTTTCTCTAAATATGAAAAATAGATTATGACAATCCTAAGCCTGGTGACCTCCATAAACTTGACCATTATAACTGCCTTAGCATCAGTGCCAACCGAAAAATTGTCGACCAGAAAGAGCAAGACAAGTAAAATATAGCTCTCACTGTACAACTTGGCACACCTCAAGAACGTGATCGCGACCGCATGAATTCTTCTAGTCTCTCCCACACCTCAAGCGCTGCAGCTCTGTCCTGGTGCCGCTTGTTCTTGCTAATCTGCACAATAGTAATAGTATATGAATTTATGTAATTGACAAGATATTTAGTGGAAGTAATTCATAAACAAACATTTTAAAACTAATATCTGGAAGGGTTCAAAGAAAAATATGATCACCGATATAATTTTCACATTCCACTGCTTCACATTCTTTGCCGACTCAACACTATCATCCTCAAATCGCATGTAAAAGCCAAGAACTGCCATAAATTTAAACAAATACATTAGCTCATCAATTATATCTTTATCTCTGCACATTGCTGCACAAAATATAGCATGCATTCTGTAGTCTACCAGGACTTGGTAAGCTTTACTTAGGTCAAGAGCTAAACCTAAATTATTTATAGAAATATGTAACACTAAAGATGCCATTTAACACCTTAATTCCATCCCAAATGCGGTTTCGGATATCATAAGAGAAGTTAAATGGTAATAAGACTTTTCATCTTCATCAAGACCTAGAATTAATCTAACCTTTAAACAGATCCATCGCACTCACATTCGAAATCAGAGTATCACACATAATTCCACAATCAAATTCAGACTAAAGGCAATCCAAAATAAAGCTCATATAACACTTACTCTTGTTAAAAATCTCAACATGGTCCTTAAAAGGCCAATCCTTGAACTGCCATTCCTTCCCCAACACAAAAACCGCCACAACCCGATCCCAGTCCTCTGCCTTCAGTGCAGACGGCTTATCCCTCACCTCGTATGCCGTCACAACCCTATCCCTACTAAACTTCTTCTGCACTGTAATGCAGTCGGGCCTCCCCCCCGTCATCTGCTTTACCTTCACATCCGTCGGTATAAAAACCCCATCCTCCAAAAACTCCTTCACATTATATATTGTAATCAACGTCTGAAACGCACTCGGTACCAAAATTATCGGCACTCCTTCCCCCATTTTGCTCCCCTTAAGATTCATCTTCGCCTTCGCCGCCCCCTCAAACCCTCCCATTTCATCCCCAATTATCCTACTTTTCGCAACTAACCCATCTTTCCTTTGCTGCTGTTCCAATTTCTGCCTTTCCTCATCTCTCTTCGTCGCAGCCATCAATATACTATAGAAATCCCTATTCCCACACTCCAAAATCTGCTCACAATCTTTCAAAGGTTTTTCGATTGCTCGGAGGATTAACACAGGGTTTTGATTTTCCAAAACCCTAACTTTCGCAAAATCAGAGAAATTCAAGTCGTTTTCAGGGGGAATCAAATTGGAATCCTCGGGACGGTACTCGTCGACAAATTTAGTGTCCGATTGGGTGGCTAGGAATTCGAATTCTATAGAATCGGAGGAGAGAACTTTGCCGGTGAGGTAATCGAGTAAGGGTTTACGATCGGGGAAGGTGACGGTGCTGATACGATCTGATTTGGCGCTTTGCATGTACTCTGTGTGCTTGAGGTGGTGGTTCTTGATGAAGAAAACTAGGGTTTCGAGAGTGTACCGACTGCCATGGCCGTGTTTGGATTTGTAGGCGGTTTCGATGGAGGCAGGGAAGGTGTAGTCGGTGGCGAAACGGAACTCGTCGTTAACTCGGACGATTTTGTCGAGCTCGTTTCGGATCGTGAAGTCTCGCAGAGCAGAGAGAGGGTCCATGGCGACTGTGTGTGACTGTCTATGAGAGAGAGAGAGAGAGGGTGGAGTCGGTGGACGGAAAAGGGTTGGATTTGGGTGGAATGGCTGTTGGGGGTAAACAGTGGTGGGATGTAAATTTGGAAAGACGGCGGCGGTATTTTGGGGATGGAAATAGCGTTTTTGAGGTCCTGTGAATGAGAGTGAAAATTGGATAGTACTAGCGTTGTTTTATATGACTATGTTTTTCTGATGAGAATTACATTTGGCTGATCTTATCGCCTTTCTTGCTTTTTTAAGTTCGGATTAAACTCGAATGACACAATTCTTGTTAAAGTCAATTTTAACTTGGATTTTATTTAGACGTTATTTACTTTGGGTGAATTTTGGATTTCATTCAATTTCACTTATGTTGAACTTATATATCATTCTCAAGTTATATAACCTGAATTACAATTAGGATTCAACTCGGGTGAGTTCGTGTTAGATCTCAATATCCAACCCAAATAGTGTACGAATTTATTAGATTGAAAGGTTTGGCTTGAATTTGTTTCAATTAGTAAGTAGATTTTATTTTCCCACTCTAAATCTGAACTCGATAAAAATTAGAAATTATTCAATATGAAAATTATTCAAATTTGAATGATAATTTACAAATGCATTTTAACAATGAAACCTTAATCTCAACTCCATTTAATCAAATCATTTTTTATTTTCTTAAACATAAGTTAGTATTAATGATGGGTTAAATGTTCAACAAGCTCTAGATGTTGTGATGAGCTAGATCTGCCCTCCAAGGTACCTGCGAAGGCAAATCGAAGACCGGAAGGACTTCAAGGGTCGACCCTTCAATGGCAAAGTCAGAAGGGAGGAATTGAAGAATGAGAGAAAGCATGTATTGGCGTTAAATTCACTTACCTCTATCGACTCCCCTCTTATAAGCCATTTGGTGAGGGCATTAGTGGATCTTGCTTTGCCTATTTGAATTGAGTCAATTGTACTCCACTTGTTTGACCCAATTTTACTGATTAAGTAGAAGTGATACTTGAGTAGAACTAGTGAAAATTTTTATAGGTTAGGACTTTGCCGAACTCAAGGGTTAGAAGGATGGCGAGCTGGAGCTAATTCGAATTCCACATTTCTAACACGTGCCTGTTTTCTATTATCAAGTGTTATTCAAAACTGAATCTGTAAACTATAATGTAAATGATTTAGATTCAGATTCGAATTAAATTCCAATTCATTATCTATTTCACACCAAATTTAGACACAATAATAGGCCTAAATGGCTAAATCCAGCTATCTATATTACACTAATGATAAGTTACACACACATAAATCAAGATTCTTAATCCACCTACTACATCAAATTTTTATATGGGGAAATCAGGAGAGAGAATGCTAAACATCACCATATCAACTGGTTCACCCATAAGAAGACAATACTTCCTAAGAACACCTTCCCTCTCAAACCCAGCCTTCTCCAACACCCTAAGAGAACCTTTGTTATTGACCTCCACCACAGCTTCCAATCTCTTCAAGTGTGGCCACTCCATAAATATATCTCCAGCTGCCATTTTCACAGCCCTTGTCATAATCCCTTTGCCCCAGTACTTTGATGCTAACGCATAACCAAGTTCACCTCTGCAACTATGAATCCCACCATTTTTTGTCACCGAAACCGCCCCGATAGGCCGGTTTTTCAGGCATATTACTCTGTACCAAGGGTGAGGAACAACATTATCGATAATATATTTCGTGGCATCTTCTTTGGAAGTGAAAGGTTCCCAAGAGCAATACTTGGTTACTTTCTCATCTGTTGCCCAGACCATGAAATCATCGATGTCGGCGGCCGGGTCTAATGGCCGGAGGGTCATGTCTGAATAGCCATCTTCATCATTCACTTCTTGACAGTCCGATTTGAACTGTTTTTCTTCCATCTTGTGAAGACTTATTGAAGAAAGTCCTGAACCTTTTTTGCTGAAGAGAGCAATAGGGAGCGAATCAGGGCCAAACTTATTGATGAATTCAATGAGTTTTTGCCTTTATGTATGTATCAAAATGACATGAACTTCTTCCAAGAACTTGGGTTGAAGGTTGTGATGACTGAGTCAACCAACCTTATCCATAACACGATTTGTTTAGCCGCCCTAGTTGACTCAACCCAATGATTTATGTTCCATTTGGTACGGTCGTAAAATAGATGGGTGAAAAGTTGGAAGGATGGAAAGTGGGAGAAATAGATAAAATATCATATTTTGTAAGGAATGAAAGTAAGAACTTTCTAACTTACCAAAATCAATCCTTCCAAAATCGGAAGGTAAGTGGATGAAAAGTTAATTATTTGTGTTGAGATGTATCTTATTTGTCTATATATCTTTTAATATCTATATAATAAAGTAGCTTACAATTCAAATTTCAAAAGATAAACAAAATGACTTTTGCTTTTCTCGGTTGAGATCATTTTAAATTTTACTTTAAAGTTAATCTAACGATTAATATTAACACCCTAAATTTAATAGGAAAAATAAGCATTTAAGGGTGTGTTTGGAGTGATTTTTTAAAAATACTTTTAAATATTATTTCTCATAAATATTTTAAAAAAAATAATAGTATTTGAAACCGTCATACCACTACCTCTATCACCCCTACCCTCACCACCACCACCGCCATCACTACTTTTACCATCACCACCGCCACCGCTACCACTGCCACCGCCGCCACCACCGTCACCATCACCGCCGTTGTCGCCCTCGCCGTCACCACCACAGTCATTGCCACCCACCACAACCATCACCGTCTCCTACCACCACCATTGCCGCCCACCACCTCTCACTCCCACTACAAACCGATGCTTAAATTTATTTATATTTTCTCTATATTTGTGATTTGATTTTGGATATGAATACAAATATGTTTATTGTTTACCATTTTTTATTACACTGTGCCTTCAAGCACAGGTAATAACTGATATTTTTATATGATTTCTCAAGCAGATAACATCCAAATTTTTAATAAAATTATTTTTTTACCCATATTTAAATATTACGTGACAAATTTATAATAAAAAATTATTAGTAATCTGGATGTTGTCTGCTTGAGATACCACATAGAAATATATTCAATACTTCAAGAACTAAAATGATATAATTAAAATATTATGGACCAAAATTAGATAAACCCAATACTTTTAAGACCTCCAATGTAATTAACCCTTATATATATATGTCTTATCGGAGTAATACTAGGCTTAACAAATTATTTATTAAATTTTGTATTCCAAAGTATTATTAGATTAACTACCCATTACCTACACACCTACTCCTGGTCTAGGCTTAACCTAGGCTTTCGAGGGATTTCCTAAAATCAGAGCAATAATTGCTTTTTAATTGGATTCTTATTATACCAAGTTGGCTTTCAATTAAAGCTTTTGGCCTATTGGTCGATGGTAGGATTTCTATCCTTGGCCTTGATTCCAATCTCATTTCGCATGCCAACAAGTATTCTGAAAAAAATGATTTGGTTTCGTGTTATTATATCCCCTCTCGCCTTGAGATCAATAGGATCTACTAATTTTCACTAAATATTCAATGTATTAAAGAGTCATGTGTCTGGACAAGAATACGTTTGTATCAGGTTTAGATCTACTAATTTTTCCTAAATATTCAATGTATTAAAGAGTCATGTGCCTAGACAAGAATACGTTTATATCAGGTTTAGTGACATTAACAATGGCTTGAAAAGGATAGATTGGATACGAACCTGATGATACCTGATATGAACAGACACGAGCTCAGAAAATGAGCTCGGGTCGGGACCTCAGACAGAAGAGGCAGAGCTCATCTGGCATTGGCCAGAGCTCATCTAGTCAGCGCTAAAGAGCTCCCAGCTGAGGACACGAGTTAAGGAATGATGAAAGGACAGCAAGGTAACTACGGGTATCACTAAAAGGAAAGTAGAACCATTCCAAGGCATAAGACCCGTAATCAACCACGATCCCCTCCTAAAGCTAAGGAGAATCCCACGAAAGAAGGCAAAGAACTCTCCGTTTGAAGCCAGCCATATGGAGTTTAGGTAACTCCGGAATTATGGAGGAAGATAGGGCACGATCCCTTCGATTTAGGAGGTAATTCCGTGTTAGAGGTAAGCATGAGGCCATAAAAAGGGAGGGCAACCTCCATGGCAAAGGGGAGAGATTTTCTGAAACCCTAGTTCCCTGAGTATTCGACTGTAACACCTTCAATTCATCAATAAAGAGACAGGAGCAAGAGCCTCCATTGGAGAGTGGACTAGCCGAGCTCATCAGCCGGTGAACCACTATATTTCTATTATATTTCACACATTACACACGACTAATTAGAGCTGTCATTCCCCACTTCACGAGCCTTGTAGCTCAGATGCCATATTAGTCCCCATGCAAACTGCTCACGCCAATTAATCTGGTTCCTTAGCTCGTATCCGAAGGTTTACGCCATCAGTTTGGCGCCGTCTGTGGGAACGACTGTTCCTGTTACAAGTAAGCTGATTCCTCAGTGACTGATGGTAATAACTCGAAATATGAGCAGAAGCCAAACAAACCTACCTCGAATGCAAGATCAGCCGGAAACTGCCCACGGCAGGCAACCCGGGAACATCCAGGAGGCGAATTCCCTCATTAATAACGAGTTGGAGGCCCTGCGTCTCGTCAACCAACGTTTGCTAAAGGAAAATGAAGAGCTGTCAAAGCTCGTACAACACCCACAAGAGGCACCACCGGCCCATGAAGGCCAGAATAACCCCCCTCATAGGGAACCTCGATACTGGGACCCCCATAGAGAGGTCAGCGAGGGGGGGGAAGGCAGCCAGGCCAGGGGATATGTCCCCTACGTACCCCCTGGTAATGGCCCTAACGACGAAGTGCAAAGTCGGAACGACAGGGGTGAGAGAGGTGATTTCTTCCCTTATCCGCAAGACAGGAGAGAGCAGCACTGGGAGCAACGCTTCAAAGATTTCCAGCAAGAGCTCAGCCATATGAAGGAGGCCGTAAAAAGTAAGGCCCCGGTTACAATGGATGTTTTGGTCCAGCAAACCGAATCCCCATTCACCACGGGGGTGCTACACTTCCCTCTCCCACCAAAATTCAGGATGCCTCAAATGGAGGTCTTTGACGGATCGAAAGATCCCGTGGATCATCTCAACACTTACAAGAACCAGATGGAGCTACATGGGTACCAGGATCCTGTACGATGCAGAGCTTTTGCTATCACGCTGAAAGGCTCCGCCTTAAACTGGTTTCATAGGCTCCCGCCAGCCTCGATCTCATCCTTTAAAGAACTCTCCATTGCTTTTGTCTCTCATTTCATAGGAGCCCGGATACACAGAAAGTCGAGCTACCACCTGCTGAATGTGAAGCAGGGTCCCCAGGAAAACCTGAGGACTTATGTCCAAAGATTTAACTCGGAGACATTGAAAGTGGACGTCCCGGATGAAAAATTCGCCATAACTGCTTTCATTGCAGGGTTGGGAGTGCAATCAAAGGATTTGATGTTCTCCATATCAAAAAACCCTCAGGCAAGTATGGCTGAGGTGTTAGCCAAGGCAGAAAAATATATAAATGGTGAAGAGGCACTCCTTTCTAAGGTGGTCGGTACATCTTCACGAAAGGAAAAGGAAAAAGAAGAAAAGAGAAGGGACAGAAGCCCTAGGAAGGAAAAAGGACGAGAGAGGTCCCCAAGGAGGGACAGAGACCGCTCGCCAAAGAGGAGAGGAAATGTCAGAGATCGGCTGGGTCCCATGCAACCTGAACTACAACCCAGGTATGGGCCTCAGCGGTTTACCCCACTCACCGCTGCTGTGTCACAAGTACTGTATGAGGTCCAGAACGAGAAGTTTTTAAAATGGCCACCTAGGATGAAGGCAGACCCGGCAAAGAGGGACCCCACGAAGTATTGTGATTATCATCGAGATCATGGACACCACACTGATGACTGTATTCAATTGAAGAAGGAAATCGAGTTCTTGATCCAGCGAGGTCAGCTGCGTCGTTTTATAGCCAATGATAACCTGAACCGAGCTCTTCCGCCTCCGCCACCCCGACAGCAGGCACCTGCACCGCACCAACAGCCTCTAGGAGAAATCAGAGTGATATCTGGAGGTTTCGCAGGAGGTGGAGAGTCAAGCTCAGCTAGGAAGGCGCACCTCCGGCGGATCAGAGCCGAAGAAACTCTCGAAGTGCACGCTGTATCCAAGGCTCCACGCTTGGATACAGCTATCACTTTTTCAGATGCTGATTTAGAAGGGTGCCAATACCCCCATGATGATCCACTGGTGGTACGAGCTGTGGTGGCAAATAAAACAGTTCATCGGGTTCTAATTGATAACGGGAGCTCGGCAGATATTATTTTCGCACCTGCGTTTGACAGGATGGACATAGGAAGACAAAAACTTGAGCCAGTAAGCACTCACTTGCTGGGATTCTCCGGGGAAAAGGTGCTCCCCCTGGGTTCAATCCAGCTCGTGCTCACCCTGGGGGATCCACCTTGCCAAGCCACTACCACTGTCAAATTCCTAGTAGTCGATGCACCATCGGCGTACAACATCTTGCTTGGAAGGCCATCCCTAAATTCTATAAAGGCAATCCCATCTGCCTATCATTTAGTCGTGAAGTTCCCTACAGAAAATGGAATCGGAGTGGTCCGAGGAGACCAGCGCGTAGCACGGGAGTGCTACTTGGCTTCTGTAAAAAGGAAGGAGGTCGAGAACATCCAACTGGATGAGCTCGACATGAGAGATGAAATGGAGACAAGACCAATGCCATCGGAAGAGCTGGAACCAGTTCAGCTTGATGAGAAATCAGAACACCTTGTTTATGTGGGTTCCAAACTAAACGCTGAGCTCAAAAGACTCCTCATCCAGTTCCTAAAAGAGAATATAGGAGTGTTCGCTTGGAAGCAAGAAGACATGGAAGGAATTGATCCCTCGGTTATTACCCACAAGTTATGCGTAAACCCAACTTGCAAACCCATCAAACAGAAGAGGAGGAGCTTTGCTTATGAAAGGCAAAAAGCAATCAATGAGGAGGTCAGCAAACTCCTCCATGCCAAGGCTATCAGGGAGGTTCATTACCCCACTTGGTTAGCAAATGTAGTTCTCGTAAAGAAAACCAATGGGAAGTGGCGATTGTGCATCGACTTCACTGATCTCAACCGAGCATGCCCCAAAGACAGTTTTCCCTTACCTCGGATTGACCTAATAGTGGACGCCACTGCAGGGCACGAGCTCCTCAGTTTCATGGACGCTTTTTCAGGCTACAACCAGATCGGGATGGATCCCAGCGATCAGGAGAAGACCTCCTTTGTGACTGAACAGGGAACATATTGCTATCAGGTCATGCCCTTCGGATTGAAGAACGCCGGAGCCACTTACCAGCGGTTAGTAAATAAAATGTTCCAGAGGCAAATAGGAGCATCCATGGAGGTTTACATTGATGATATGCTAGTGAAGTCGCTGAAAGCAGAGCTCCACATCGAGCACTTAGCTGAGTCATTCCGGATTCTACAGGAGTACAAAATGAAGCTAAACCCTGCGAAGTGAGCATTCGGGGTCTCGGCTGGAAAATTTCTGGGCTTTATAGTCAGCAGCAGAGGGATTGAGGCCAATCCAGAAAAGGTTAAAGCAATGGTGGAAATGAAGTCACCATCCAACACAAAAGAGGTGCAACGTTTGACAGGCAGGATAGCTGCACTTACCGTTTTGTGTCTAGGTCTAGCGATAAATGCCAGCCATTTTTTCAAATCTTGAAGAAGGCATTCCACTGGGATTCCAAGTGTGAAGAAGCATTCGAAGACCTAAAGAGATATATGAGCTCTCCCCCTGTTCTGGTGAGCCCTCTAGAAGGAGAAATCCTCACCCTCTACCTAGCAGTTTCAGATTTTTCAACAAGTGCAGCGCTAGTTAGGGAGCGAGACAGAGCTCAGCAACCAGTCTACTACTGTAGCAGAGCTCTGAGGGGGGCAGAGGAGAGATATCCAAGGATGGAAAAACTCGTTCTAGCTCTGGTTACAACAGCTAGGAGACTTAGACCTTATTTCCAGGCTCATACTGTTGAGGTTCCAACAGATCAGCCAATGAAGCAAGTACTACACAAGCCGGAGTCCTCAGGGAGGTTGGTTAAATGGGCCGTAGAGCTCAGCGAGTTTGATATCAGGTACAAGCCAAGAACTGCCATCAAAGGGCAAATTTTGGCAGATTTTATTGCAGAATTCACAGCAGCAGCGCCTATGGAAACCACGGATTTAGTACCGGACCTTCCCATATGGAAGCTTTCAGTGGATGGAGCCGCCAATGCTCAGGGAAGCGGTGCAGGAATGATCCTGACCTCCCCAGAAGGAGTAGACGTCGAATATGCCCTCAGATTTGGGTTCAAAGCTTCAAATAATGAGGCAGAATATGAAGCCGTCATCGCTGGGCTTAATCTTGCCTATTCTATGGAAGCAGAGCAGCTGGAGATCTGCAGTGATTCTCAACTGGTGGTGAAGCAGATAGAAGAGTGTTACGAGGCAAGAGGCGAGAAGATGGTCCTGTACCTTAAAAAGGTACGAGAACTAATGAAACAGTTTGTGCAGGTTAAGGTCAGACACGTGCCTAGAGTGGAGAACTCACGAGCAGATGCTCTGGCAAGGTTAGCAACTGCCTCACAAGAGGATTTGGATAGGCTAATTCCAGTAGAGCACCTTCCAAAGCCCTCGGTAAGCATTGAAGAAGAGGAAATTCTGTCAATTGAAGCTCAGCCGAGCTGGATGGACCCCATCGTAGAGTACCTTCAGAATGGAACTTTGCCAAATAGTGCCAAGGAGGCATCCAAGCTAAGGGCCAGGTCAGCCAGATTTTCCCTGATGCAAGGGAAACTGTACAAGCATGGATTTTCAATGCCTCTCCTTAAGTGCGTAGGAGACGAAGACGCTAACTACATACTCAGAGAAGTACATGAGGGGATATGTGGCAACCACATAGGAGCTCGGGCCTTGGCAGGAAAAGTACTGAGGCAAGGATATTATTGGCCCACCATGTTCAAAAGCGCCACCGACTTAGTAAGAAAATGCAAAACTTGCCAAGAGCATGCTAATATGTCCCACTGTCCTCCCGAGTTCCTAACCTCGGTGGTAAGCCCATGGCCTTTTCAGCAGTGGGGGCTAGACATTCTGGGACCCCTACCCACCGGTGTGGGGCAGTGCAAGTTTGCCGTCGTAGGAGTGGATTACTTTACTAAATGGGCAGAGGTCGAACCTTTGGCAACGATCACAGAGCAAAAAGTTCAAAACTTCGTTTGGAAGTCGATAGTTTGCAGGTTTGGAGTTCCCAGAGCGTTCGTATCTGACAATGGAAAGCAGTTTGACAATTCAAAGTTCAAAAGTTTTTGTGCCGAGCTCGGAATCAAGAACTATTTCTCAGCTCCTGCCCATCCCCAGTCTAATGGGCAGGCAGAGGTCACAATAAGAACCATAAAGTCAGCTTTGAAGACCAAGCTAGAAAACCTGAAAGGCAAATGGGTGGAGTACATTCCGGAGGTATTGTGGGCCTACAGGACCACCGCCAGATCTGCGACTCAGGAAACCCCCTTTGCTTTGGCCTTTGGAACCGAGGCAGTGGCCCCAGTGGAGATAGGGCTCCAATCACCAAGGGTGGAGTTTGCAGATTCCGAGCACAATGATGAGTCTCTCTTGCTAAACCTCGATCTCTTGGATGAAAAGAGGGACAGAGCTCTGCACCGTGTCCGTACTTACCAAAGGAAAACTGCAAGGTACTATGACAGGAGGGTAAGACACAGAAGTTTCAAGGTTGGAGATTTGGTACTTCGGAGGCTTCTGCTTGCGAGAAAGGATCCCACGCATGGGAAATTGGGACCCAATTGGGAAGGGCCCTATATCGTGTCAAGGATAATCAGACCAGGGAATTACGAGTTGCAAACAGAGGAAGGAAAGGTTCTACCTCACTCGTGGAATGCCGAGCACCTTAAGAAGTTTTTTCAGTAAGTGTTACTTGTAATAGGACTACTTTTAAATAAGAAAGAGCAAGCCTTTTATTCACCCTCCAATGGTCTCCAAAGTAGCAAGATGAGCTCTTCAGCTCATAAAAACCTGATAAGCTTCAAAGCTTATGAATTTAAGATGAGCTCTTCAGCTCATAAAAACCTGATAAGCTTCAAAGCTTATAAATGCAAGATGAGCTCTTCGGCTCATAAAAACCCGATAAGCTTCAAAGCTTATAAATGCAAGATGAGCTCTTCGGCTCATAAAAAACCCGATAAGCTTCAAAGCTTATAAATGCAAGATGAGCTCTTCGGCTCATAAAAACCCGATAAGCTTCAAAGCTTATAAATGCAAGATGAGCTCTTCGGCTCATAAAAACCCGATAAGCTTCAAAGCTTATAAATTTAAGATGAGCTCTTCAGCTCATAAAAACCCGATAAGCTTCAAAGCTTATAAATTTAAGATGAGCTCTTCAGCTCATAAAAACCCGATAAGCTTCAAAGCTTATAAATTTAAGATGAGCTCTTCAGCTCATAAAAACACGATAAGCTCCAAAGCTTATAAAAGAAAGATGGGCTCCTCAGCTCATAACTACAGGATAAGCCTCAAAAGCTTATAAACAAAAGACGAGCTCTTCAGCTCGTACAAAATTCAAGGCTGAACGCTTCTTGGAGACACCAACAGTCAAATTCAAGGCTGAACGCTTCTTGGAGACACCAATGGTCCTCCCCCCAGGACCAGATACCCTTGTGCACTGCCTACACACTCAAAGACCTCGAAAGGTCCAGAACAACTGAAAACACCTATGAGGTCAGATGAGAAGTAAGGTCAGAGCAGACATGATCTTCTGTTCTCCATCTACGTTCGTGTTTCGAACGAGAAGAGTAAGCTGAAATAGCCTAACAGAATTCGAGATGAATGAAAAGTCTGACATTCGAAATATCCGACAGTGCA
Organism: Ilex aquifolium; assembly: GCA_951799425.1. Classification (NCBI taxonomy): domain Eukaryota; kingdom Viridiplantae; phylum Streptophyta; class Magnoliopsida; order Aquifoliales; family Aquifoliaceae; genus Ilex; species Ilex aquifolium. Next base: position 29,069,794 of record OX637401.1, read on the forward strand.
AATATTCAGAAAAATACAAAAAGAGTCATAGTCTGATATCGCTTAAGAAAAGAAAGAACGATACAAGGAAACAAAGATTCTAGTCTTTCTTAAGTTCAGATTTCAGCTCAGCAACCTCTCCCTTCAGGCTAGCATTCTCTTTCTTCAGCTCATCCCTTTCCTGCTCAGCCTTTTGAAGCGAATTAAAGAGCTTCTGACCAACAGAGGTAAGGAAGATGGTGGACAGAGAGTCAGGAGAAGGGGAATCGTCCCTCTTACGCTTCCTCGAACTCGTGACGGTGTTTCCGTCCTTGTCAGAATCCCCATCCTCAACAGAATCAGAGAAAGAGGTCCAGGAAGAGTAAGGAATAGTGGAAAACTCAAACTCAGTAGCCTCAGCCCCAAGCAAATAGAGGTTTGCGCTCGTCATCAGCTCGGAATAAGTCTTAGACTCCACAAGCAACAACTCGTTGATATTCACCATCCCTGGTAAATCCAGGTCAGGTGGATCTGCACAGCAAGGACATAATCAGAGCATGTCTTTAAAAGGAAAGTACTCAAAAGAGCTATGCTCGAGCTTACCAATACGAGAGAAGCTCTTCCAGGACCGAGGAATCCTGGCTTTATGACAGCGATCCTCAGGAGACCTCCAAGCCTCTCCAGAAGCGAAGAAGAAACGCTCAGACCACCCTTCAGGATTGGAGGGAAGATCTAGAACCAAAGGGCGTAAATTGACATCCCTCCAACGGAAGAAACTGAAGCAGGGGGCATCATCTTCCTCAATCTCAAAGAAGTACAGGAACTCAGAGACAAAGGGGAACCTGCCAAGAGCATGCAGACGACAGAACAAGAAGAAGCTTACCATAGCAGCCCACCCTCGTGGAGAAAGGCGAGAAGGGCACAGGCCATAGTAGGCAAGAACTCGCCCAATGGCCGGATGAACGGGAAGGCGAAGTCCCATGTCCATAGCACCTTCAAAGAAACAGACTTCCCCTCGGGGAAGGTAGTTGCAAGGCTCATCGGAGGAAGGGACTCGCAAAGGCAAGTCAAGATAAGGGAAAAACCGTTTTTTTATGTCCACCAAATCAGAAGATTCAAGTATTGAAGGGGACAGATAGCGACAATGCCAATTCCATTCAATTCCGAAGGAGGATCGTTCCTGGAACAAAGAAGAAACAGAGGCAGCCATCGAAAGTGCTGATAAAAAAAAAAAAGACGCAAGAAATCAAGGAAAGACATGATTGCTATAAACCGTCAAAAATCCTAAAGCCACATGCTGGCCACGTGCGGGTCTAATTCAGTTCGTGTAGATCAGCCCCTGCCTAGGCTAACCTAAGGCAAGGGCTGGGGGGCAACTGATGATACCTGATATGAACAGACACGAGCTCAGAAAATGAGCTCGGGTCGGGACCTCAGACAGAAGAGGCAGAGCTCATCTGGCATTGGCCAGAGCTCATCTAGTCAGCGCTAAAGAGCTCCCAGCTGAGGACACGAGTTAAGGAATGATGAAAGGACAGCAAGGTAACTACGGGTATCACTAAAAGGAAAGTAGAACCATTCCAAGGCATAAGACCCGTAATCAACCACGATCCCCTCCTAAAGCTAAGGAGAATCCCACGAAAGAAGGCAAAGAACTCTCCGTTTGAAGCCAGCCATATGGAGTTTAGGTAACTCCGGAATTATGGAGGAAGATAGGGCACGATCCCTTCGATTTAGGAGGTAATTCCGTGTTAGAGGTAAGCATGAGGCCATAAAAAGGGAGGGCAACCTCCATGGCAAAGGGGAGAGATTTTCTGAAACCCTAGTTCCCTGAGTATTCGACTGTAACACCTTCAATTCATCAATAAAGAGACAGGAGCAAGAGCCTCCATTGGAGAGTGGACTAGCCGAGCTCATCAGCCGGTGAACCACTATATTTCTATTATATTTCACACATTACACACGACTAATTAGAGCTGTCATTCCCCACTTCACGAGCCTTGTAGCTCAGATGCCATATTAGTCCCCATGTAAACTGCTCACGCCAATTAATCTGGTTCCTTAGCTCGTATCCGAAGGTTTACGCCATCAGAACCCAATATTTGACATCATATACACAAAATGACTATCCACGATTCAAACTTCCAACCACAAGTTTTGGACCGACATTGTAGGAGTAGTGCCTTGATGTCACAAGGGTCCAGTGACACTACACCTCTATCGTTCAATCTAAGGTCTTCAATGTCTAGAAAATAAAAAAGTATTCAGTGCTTGGAAGAGTCGCAGACATCATCACTTGGATGATGTCAAGTGACACTCACACCTAATGAAAAACTGTCACACACATCAAAATGTATAATTTTTTTAAGTGTACATTTTTTTTCGACATGTACAACATTTTATGTGTGATGTATACCATCTGGCAGTGTCGGATGACACCGGCCAACCAGTGAATATTTTCTCCTATAAAATAGTTATATAGCACCATAGCCAAAGGTCAAGACAACTATTCAAGGGAATATTAAAAAAGCAGCTCAGTCTACAAAGCTCTCGCTACTGCAAGATCTAGAGACAATCATACACACAACCATACTACCTATCCGTTCCCGTGCTTCTTAGGTCACAACAAAACAACCTTTGCACCAATAAAAGAAAATATGCATATAAATCTGCACCAAAATTTGAAATTTGAATCATTAGAGGCCACCATCTTGTATACATATATTATATATACGTTAATTTCATATAAAAATATAATGATAAAATATGTATTTATATATATATATATTTCAAAATAAATAAATAAATAAACAGGTCAACTCGCAACTCGACACTACACAATTAGTTAAATGAATTGAGTTAAGTTTGACTAATGTTCGACACAAACCCGTAATGACTCAACACGAATCTGACACGACACGACTCGATTGTCACCCTTAATCTTAGCCAGCACACAAAAAAAAAAAAAAAAATTAGTCATTTTTATTTTTCATCCATCCAACCAAATACAAAGGAAGGAAAGTGTATCATTCCTACTTTCTTTCGTTGAAGGATAGAAAGTATATCCCTCCTACTTTCTATCCTTCCTACCAAACGGAGCATTATATTCCCTCCATTACTCATTTATTTCGATTCCCCTTAATATAGTGCTAGATGAGTGACATATGTAAGCTTTTAAATTTTAATAGATGAAATGTTTCCTCATTCATTTTGTTGTTGGTGGAGTGTTAATTATTATTAAGGAATTTTCTCACAAAAAAATATTGTCCATTGAAATTCAAAATTTTATACATGTCACTCATTTAGTACTGTATTGATGAGAATTAAAGGGAAGGAGTCATGGAGGGAATTCAGAACCCAACCCAAGGAAAGTTCTCACCTTATTAATATAATTCTTCAAAACAATCAACGTTGTGGTGCTTCGCGAACGAATTTGTACTTTGAGAGACAATTTTTCGTGAATTCGTGCTCTTATTTTATAAAATTTAAAGATTTAAAATTTTAATTTATGAATTCACGGTCTTACTTACTTATACTTACTCATTGTTACTTAAATTTTTATTTAAAAAATATTAACCTATACATAAATATACATATCAAACTATAATGATATTTATAACTTATAATTGTTATTTTAAAACCTAATAATTACTATATATTTTAAAATTAATTAGTTTTTCACATAGTTGTGCATGTAATTTAATTTTTGATATTTAATTTTTATTAATTTTTATGGGTGAATGTTTGTCTTGATGCATATAATATAATACTCTCAAATATTTTTGAAAATTTGTTGTTTTTGTCTTCTCGCTCTTACCTCCACTCTTGCTTTATGTAATATAGATTTCCAGTAACAACCTTTTTTTACTCAGGCAGATCGGGATGACGAAGTTCGAACTCATAACAAATGTTGGAATATAGATCTCTCAAATATATTTTTTTATAGTTTCTTAAAATCGAAGATCACCCTTCATGGTTCTATGGTAGATCTATTTTTCTACGATGAATCCCATCTAATTAATGACGATTATACTTGAATTTATGAAAGATTATCTACAATAGAAAAAAGTTAAGAAAAAATTGTACATGAGGAATCCGAACAAATGTTTTTAAATTTGTGACTATAAGAAAATAACACCGACTAAAGAAACCGAATCCAATTCAAAATAGTAAAACTTATCGAGCAGCCTCTTAGTACTACGATCTTTACTTGACATGCACACAAAGTCACATCAAGAAACTACTAGGAAACAAAAAGCATAGCATAGGTTAAGTTGGAACCAGTCCTAATTCACTTTGGAGTAATGTGGATTATTTAATTTATAGAAGAAGTTCCTTAAAGGGCAATGATGCGTAAACTTGTATGATATGAGTTCAAGTTTTCCGACTCTATAAAGTTTTGAATTATCCGATTCAATTGACTAGCTATCGATTGCATGCATCAAAGTTTGTGCTTCAACTACAAGTGCATAGAACGTATAACTAAGACAATTTCTCGTTATGCCAGTGATGACCATGTAACTCGGTTCACCCGGTGGGATACATTCACCTCCAAGGATGAAGCTTTGGCCTATATTGTGAACTCCTGCATTCCTCACCCTTTCTGCAGATCCATATGTTTAGTGACGGGACTAAGGCAGTTTGATAGTAGTAAATGGACACGTGGACAGATGCAAACGTTATATAGCGCAAGGGTTGCTTGGGAAAAGCATCGAGGAGTTATGACCGAGGGCCGAGCGCGTCCCTTAGGATCTAGCATTAAAAGGGATATGACGGTTCATTAATGGGATCTTGAATGACCGTGACATGATCATTAATGAGCATATGTGTCCTCGAGAAATGTAAAAACAGTCATCATTACAAGACATTAAGTGTCATGATACCGACTTGATGTCCTTGGCAAACACCGAGAGTGCTTATTCCCGAGTAGTGAACACTCGGGAATATGTATGAAACACTAAGGGGAGGTATTTAATGACCGGAGATTGGGCCATAAAGGCTCAGCTGACACCGAGCGGTCTACTTGCCCGAGGGGGTTAGCTTTTAGAAGATTTGACGGGATAGAACTCATTATGATTTGATACGAGTACAGGTCATTAAATTTTGAGATGAGACTCAATGACCCCGCCATCATTGTAAACTCAGATATAAATACCCCTCAAAAAACTGGTATGAGGTATGCAATTCCAATCTAAAAAATACACTCTGTTCATGACCCTTATGCCGACTGATTTGAGTTTTGGAGGGGATCAGTTGGGTACACACCTGGCCCCCTTTCTTAATCCTTTGTTTCAGGTTCAAAATTACTCAAGATCGTTTCACGTATCGCTATCTCAACTCATTACAAGAAATGATCCGCGCATTTAGATAACCATTCAATCGGTTACATTTCCATCACTACGAGGTCGGGGGAGGATTGATGCAGGACATAGGTCGGGTACAATCTAGTGGCTGAGTACTAGGGTCAAGGGATTGTGACTATAGCTTTGAAGATGGCTATTTTTGAAGCTATCAGAGAATTCCCCCATTTGATGAGGCTGCAAGCTCTGGTTGTAAGTGGAGAATAAGGCATCTCAGAGAGTGTTAGAGAAACTTGGGTTCCTTAGAGAGGGTGTCATGAGGAAATATACATTTAATAAAGGTGAGGTTAGCGATATAGTCATTTGTAGACTTCTAACTATGGGTTCTATGTTTTAATCTGTTTGAAAGGTCAAAGTTGAATTTGGATTTGGGTGAGGGTTATACAATTCAATTTGAATTTAGATTTGAGGAACAACACTCTTGTTGTACAGCGTCCTTTTGAAGAACGGGATCTTTTGAGAAACAGCACCCTGCTTATCCGGACTCGTGGTCCAACTGCATTCAGTCCACATATTATATATACCCCCTATAGAGCTTGAAGCAAAGAACGTCAATTTTGGCGAGCTTTGATGGACTCCTCAGAAATCTCTCTCCGTCCGTTCAAACTTTCCGACGCCGATGACTTCCTGACATGGGCCAGCGATGATAGAGTGACATACTATCTAAGATGGAACAGCATTACCTCCAGGGAAGAAGCCTTGAAATATCTCCCAGAGGTCGCCATACCTCATCCATGGCGTCGGTCCATATGCTTGGACGACCGTTCCATTGGGTATGTTTCAATCAAGCCTGAATCGGGCAATGATAGGCACAGAGCCCACATTGGGTATGCCGTGGGAACGGAGTATTGGGAACGAGGGATTGTCACAAGGGCATTGAAGATGGCTGTCCGTAAGGTGTTTGAAGAAATGCCTCACTTGAAGAGGATAGAAGCTTTGGTGGAAGAAGAAAATAAAGGGTCTCAGAGGGTGTTAGAGAAAGTTGGTTTTCAGAAGGAAGGTTTTTTGAGGAAGTATGGATTCAATAAAGGTGAGATTAGAGACATGTTTATGTATAGTTTCTTATCAACTGACAAAATTAGTTGATAAGATTATCCATAGTTGATTTCAAACTGATGAGATCAGAAAAGCAGATGAAAATTTCTAGAGTTTGGGATTTATTTATGCTGAATATTGAAAGAGAAGTAGACAAGTTCGGGCAGTGTGTTTATGGCATTGAACAAAATTTGTAAGACTTCTCTCGTCAGCCAAAAGTTCCCCGATTTGAGTCCTAGGGCCACCTACTCAGGGTGTAAGCTCTGGCGCATGTGGTTAGTGGGGTATTGCACGAGCCCGGAGGTTTTTTCTCGTGGCTAATCAAATCGTTGAGTCCGACAATAAATTGTTGGAGTTTTCTTGGAGGTACCAAAAAAAATATATTTTGCATTTTAAAATCTTTCTTTTTCTCCATGTATATGTGTGTATGAAGAATAAGAAGAAAGGATGAGATGTGATATTTTTGTATCAACAAATTTAATACATAACAAAAGTAAAACTTATGCGTATCCTAAGTTATCATAGCGTTTGCAGATCTAAAAAATATGTAAATGGGACGATTCTGGTTATCTAAGGACAAAATAACTAATCACTCTGGTGATTTGTAGAAAGAAGACTGAACATAACCATATCTCTACATCTTCCCTTCAAGATAAGATAATTCCTTAGAACAGCCTCCGTCTGGAACCCAGCTTTGTCTAGCACCCTTTGTGAGCCCAGGTTATCAACATCCACAAGAGCTTCAAGTCTCCGCAAATGTGGCCACTCCATAAAAATGGTGGAAGTCACCATTTTTACTGCTCGAGTGACAATTCCCTTGCCCCAGTACTTTTGTGCTAGAACATACCCAAGCTCACCTCTACATCCATCAATACCAGAATTTGGTGTCACTGAAATAGTTCCGACGGGGTGGTTTTCGAGGCAGATTGCTCTCAACCATGGGTGAGGAATGGCAATGTCCTGGATATAGCTCAAGGCTTGTTCTGTGGAAGTGTAAGTATCCCAGATGCAGAAACGACTCACCTCATCATCTGTGGCCCACACCATGAAATCATCTATGTCAGACAATTCAAAAGGCCTGAGGATAATATCTGATATTTCATTATCCCCTTCTCTTGCTTCTGATCTTGAAGATATTCCATCCATTTGTATTAGATTTTGAACCATTGGTTACAATCACACTGTCAACTGTTTTTTTTAACTTCTGTAATACTGTGAACTTATACATATATGATTTGTGTGTAAATTTTTAGAGTCAATTAATTTTTATATTACTTGGAGTGGGGAGCAAGAAGTGCTGACAGAAATAATCTATGATAAGTTTGCTGCCTTGGTTGACTAGATTACCATGGAAAGCTCCAGGAACAGTCTTGATGCTTATATGTAAGGTTGTCTATCGATGGCCTGCCTTTGATCAGGCTGAAGAGAGAATTAATCGAAGTGTGCATAAGTTAGTCTAGACACCCCTGACAATTGAACCCCCAAAAAAAAAAAAGATAAATTGGACTCAAGTATGTTTTGTTGAGGTATTAAGAGGTTGGATTGAATTAATTTTAGTCTAGTGATGATTTAATATTAACTGTGGATGGACTTATATGATCCAATTTTAATTTCTTATTTAATCCCAACCCGATCGACTAATGTCACCTCATATTAGGTATAAATGAATGAATGAGACTATTTCCACTCCATTTAAATTTTTAGGGTTAATAGTATTTTTAGTCCTTAAAGTGTGTTTATTTTGTCAGTTTGGTTATCATTATATTAACTATTAAATTTATCAATTTAGTTCCTAAAGTTTCAATTTATGTCACTTTAATCCCTAATCAGACAATTCATTAAGTTTTTTGACTGGAAGTGATCACGTTTCCTTCTTTCAGGTGGTATCACTGTCACATGATCAACATGTGATCATTCCATAAAAAATTTAATGGTTTGTCTGTGTAAAAATTATTTAAACACGGATTAAATACTTTAAGAATTAAATTGACAAATTTAATATAATGATAACCAAATTAACAAAACGAACATACTTTAAAAATTAAAAGTGTTATTAACTCAAATTTTTATTATTAAACTACTAATTTCATCACTTTTATATCTACCCCGTTAATAAGAGCAACTCCACCGGGATAGTTAAAGGACGCTTGTTAGCTATTTTAGATAGTCAATCCATAAATTTTTGCTCCAACGGGCTATCTATCCCACTCGGTATTACCCATTCTTCAATATTGGCTCGCTGGATCTAACAACTGATTGTGGCTAACTATTCCTCAACAGAAGGCATCGTCTTCATCGCCAAACTTAGTCCACATAAGGCTCTCTCAACAAAATGCATCGTCTTTATCGCCAAGCTCAGTCCATAACATTGTCTTCATCACAGAAACTCTATTGTCTGGTAGGCTCTCTCTCTCTCTCTCTCACTCACAGAAACTCCATCGATTTTGATCACAAAAAATTGATCAAAATGATCAAAAAATGGGAAGATCAAAAATCGATTGTGGTTCACCGATTGTGGTTCCCCAGATCAAAAAATGAGAAGACAAAAAATCTTTGATTATTTGGTTTTGCTTTTGTGGCTCCTGATTTGGGATTTTCAGGAAGATCAAAAATCAATTGTGGCTCACCTCAATAACTGCCCAAGTCTTCTCCGAATTCTCTTGCTAAAATAGAGAGCGTTAGGTGGGCGGTGGCGGTGAGGAAGAAGCGGTGGCAAGCGATTTTGCTGAGCAAAAAAGGGGGTATATCATTGTTTTGTTAAGTACATGTGATGAGCTTTTATTTTATGATATTTACTTTTGTAGCCTATCTTTTATGATATTTACTCTTGTAACCCATAATTGATTAAATTTATATAATGTATAGTTGAATTGTTATTTTTTTTGAATTTTATTATTGAAAGTTAGTTAAAATTAGTTGAAATGGTTAACTAAAATAGATAGCGTGGTTAAAGTGAATTTAAAAAAATAATTAATTAAAGTAAATAATATAATATTTAAATATATTTTAAATAACTATTTTAAATAGCTGGGTTAAAAATACTCTAAGAAAGCGTGTAGCTTTGCCCCCTTTTTGTCTCCTCCTTTCTCTCTCTCTTTCCATGATTTGGAGGGTGCCAAATACCAGTCATTTCTTATAAGTGGTATCCTTGTTTTCTGTCTTGATTTGATATCCTTTTCACTGTCTGTAAAAACAATGGGCTTCTGTGCTCTACCTATTTTCCCTTGAGAACCATTAAGCTTTTCTTAAAAATGGTCAAAGAACATAATTAAAGGAGGATTGGTATCTTTAAGAACAAAATCAAGCCTAAAATTCTTTCTTAGATCAATCACAACTTTTAGATGGGTTTTCCAAGGTAACATCAATAAGAGCAAGACAAAGCAGTGCCATTCATCTTACAATTTGGCACCTTCATCTTTTGTCTGATTAGGCTAAGTAGACCAACTGAATAGACATTGGACTTGCCTTCTCTCACTGCTTTACTTTATGTATTGGTTCTACATTAACCTAGTTTTATAGTATTTCGTTAAGTTCAACATATTTATATCAAATATTATATTAGATATAATACTTGTTAAATATTCGAAGATATGTATTAGATATGTATCATACATATTCAATAATTAATTATTTCTCGTGCCTAAAGACACAGAGTAATAAAAAAAAATTGTCAACAATAAACATATTTGTATTTACACCCAAAATTAAATTACAAAGATAGAAAAGAGATAAAAGAATTTAAACACCGATTGTAGTTGGGGCGAGCGGTGGTAGTGATGGTGGACGACAGTGGCGGTGGTGGGAGACGATGATGGGATGGTGGTGGTGGGGTAGTTGTGGGGAGGTGGTGGCGGCGACGACGATAGTGGTGATGGTTGTTGTAGAATAGGTGGTGGTAGGGTGACAGCGGTGGTGACAGCGATGGTAGAGTGGCGGCAGCGGTGATGATGATAGTGGTGAGGCGATAGGAATGGTGGTGGTGGGGTGACGGGTGTGGTAGTGGTGGTGGTGGGATAGTTCCAAATATTACTCTTTTTTTTTTTAAGTACTTTTGAAAAATTATAAATCATAAAAGTACTTTTAAAAAGTTATCCAAAACACACATTTATGGACCTATTTTTCCTATTAAATTTGATGTATTAATATTAGGCGTCGGATTAACTTTAAAGTAAAATTTAAAGAGATCTCAACCGCGAAAAGCAAAAGTCATTTTGTTTATCTTTTGAAATTTGAATTGTATTGTACTTTATTATATAAATTAATAAAATATATAAATATTTAGTGTATACTTTTAAACGTGGAGCAAGATGTACAATTTTTAATTTTAATATATATCATCTCTTTCGAGTTCACATACAATACAAAAATCAATAAAATTTCATAGAATTTTAAAGATATGCGTGTTTTTTAAGTATTATCTACTATTACATATCAAAAGAGTATTAAAAATGAATTAGTTACACTATAATCTTAAAAATAAATACTTGTAACAAACCAATTAGTAAAATATAGTTCTGATTCTCTTAATTAGTCAATCTCATTATATGTATATATCATAACGAAGCAATATTAATTTTTGTCAAAGTAAAAGTTCCAAAGTTTGGTTACTGATATTAAAGAATTACTGAAAATTAAAAAAATTAAGTCGTTAAATAATAGTAAAATAAAAAATATTTTTTTTTATGTATCTTAATTATATATAATATTTTTTTTTAAAATTATTATATTATCATACTCGTATCATATTATATACGTATCACATATTTTGTGCTCCTAGATGGGCCCTTTATGCTGCTAAACATGAAATGGACAGAATTCTACTCTATTGTCTGATTGAGGTTAGGACTTGCAGGGAGGGCTATGTGAGTAAATAGGGCTGTTAATGAAACCAAGTTTGAACATTTTTTTAGGTTCGTTTATGTGTAAATAGTCAAATGAGTCAGCTCGTTAATGTGTAAATTAGGCTTAAATTAGGCTCGAATTCAACTTGATTATTACCCTATGGGTAAGTGGACATATCATAGCACCTTGTAATTAATTCAATTATAGTGCATGGCAATTATTACTATGATCCAAGAAGACCAACTCATTTGGCCCCATGAAAAGAACTCTTGGTTAAATGGGATTAGATGGGACACATAATTAAGCAGCTAAACCTTTGGAACAGTGTCAAACACAAATAATACGATTACCACGTTTAACAAGTACTCTCTCCGTTCCTAAATATCTGTCATTTAAGGTTTTTACACAGGGATTAAGGAAGCTATTAAATAGTTTTAATATGAGTAAAAAATAATTGCACAAGACTAAAATACCCTTATTTAATACGTATTGGGAAGGAAAAGAATATGAAAGACACTTAGCCTACACCTAATCTAATGCATTGAAGAGTTAAGGGTAAATTTTGAAGAAAAAATATTAATTGTGCTTTGGTTTCATTAAACGACAGATATTATGGAACAAAAAAAATCGTGTAAAACGACAGATATTTAGGAACGGATGGAGTATTGACTAATTCTTATACAAAAAAAATATATTTTTACTCAATTTTGTTATTATATTTATTAAATTAATTTTTAGTTTATAAAAAAAGTATGAGCGTATATTCGATTAAGTTCGATTAAGTGATAATAGAATTTTAGATTTAAATATTTAGCAATAAATTTTTGATTAATGGGTACATGGGTTAACACGAATACGACACGAAAAATTAATAGGTCAGGTCGATATGACATGATTAGTTAAATGAGTTGTGTTATAATTAATTAGTGCTCAACACGAATCCGTAAATAATACGACACAATTGATATTTCTAAGAATAATATTTGAATTTAATATATTGACATAATCTATTATAATTATTTTAAATTGGTGTAATAAATACTGTGGTTCATTATCTATTTAATAATTATAAATAATAAATTTAAAAAATTAAATCAATAAATTAATTACAAGTAAGATTAATCTTATGGTTGGACTCACCTTGCGGTGAACCTCGTTGTACCTAATAATACTGCCTGACCACGACAAAAAAAAAAAAGTTTTATGTGGGTCCGAGCAGCGAATCATAGCTCTACTCGAACTGCGAGTTCAGTGGGTCCCAAGGTTTACGTTAACCGATGACTTTGGCGTATAATCATGGTACTGGGTACACACCATTACAGTACAACTACCTTTTGGTGGATCCCACTAGTCGATAACTCCATTGGATTACCTCACTGTTGGGGCCCATCAATTTCTGACTAGAGCGAGGTTTCTTATATTTTCTCTTTCTTTTCTCTTTTTTTTTTTGTTTTTTTTCTTAAGAATTAGGTTAGAGCACAAAGGAAGAAAATTTTAAATTAGTATGCGAATAAATTATTTTTTATCTAATAAATTAAAATTTACTATTAAAAACTATATTTAATTTTTAAAATCTAATAACTGCCATTAACAAAGTTTATATTTGAATTTATTAAAAATTAAAACTCGATCCAAAACCCGAGTCAATTGAATAACTTGAATTGAGTTTTAAAAGATACATCACAATTTTAATTTTATTTCATTAAATATATACAAAAAATTAATTTTATTTTATTCCAGTGTTTTGACGCTAACCAAATGAAATCAAAGAAAAATTTAAAATTATGTGAGTATAAATTAATTTTTATCTTATTAATTAAAAAATTACTATTAAAATAATATATATTTTAAAAGATATTATACAGAGAAATCAGTGGTAGTTTCATTAAAACCACTGATTCCCATGCACTCCCTTCTTTAAGATCACTCCCAACAAACCCATCTCTCTCTCTCTCTCTCTCCTGTTTGTATCTCTGCAACTCCATGGCTATTTTTCAGGGACTGGAAAAAACTGAACTGTAGTGGGTAGGCAAAGAAAAGAAAATCCACTAAAAGAGGCAAAAAGGGTGGATAAAGAGAGTGAGAGATGGTAAAAAAGCAGTCGGAGCAGTCCACAAAGTCTTTTTCGTATTCTTTTTTTTCATGTATCAACTTTTTGTATTCATTTGGGTTTTTTTTTTTAATTTTAGTTTTTCCATGTTTTAATTATTCAGGTACTTTTGATGAGTTTTGAATCTTTTTGGTAATAAAAAAAACCATTTTTGTTGAAATAAATCAATCAATAATATCAGTAAACGACACACACAAAACAGTGAAAAGCAACAAAAACAAAAGATAGAAAAAAATAGAAGCTTTTTTGTTTGAATGCAGTTGATGTCTGATATTGATGATGACTATGGAGGTTTTGTTTGCATGTCCAGTTCTGAGAGGTGATGGATTCTTGCTGAGAGAATAGAAAGAGCGAGAAAATCTTGCAAAAATTAGGAGCTTTTATTTTCTCTCTGTTTCTCAGTGAATATGAAAATAGAAGTCATAGCGGATTAGAACAACTCACACAGAGAGACCATGGCAGTTTCTGGCTGAAATCCCTGATCATTTCAGGTCTGTACTCTCTCTCTCTAATATGGCTGGTTTGGTTTCTATCTAGGAGGATCATTTTTTTTTTTTTATTAGAATAGGGAAAAGTTATGCTGAGGAAGAGATCTAGAGGAACTACAAATAAGAAAGCTCTAATGGCGAATCATGATTCTATACAATCTCCAATAGACAAATGCAAAAGACCCACTTCATCTTTCTTAAGTTCTCCTAGATTTTTCACCTCAAAAGTTTTCATTGACACCGAATCTGTGATGAGTCCAACTTCAACACTTGATATCAAACCCTTATCTGCATTCAAAAACCCCTTTTGGCCTGATATAAACTCCCCCAAATCCCCAAAACCAGAAAATAAAATCCATTGGGATAAATTGGATTCACGAGGGGTTGTTCTTGGTCTAGTTGATGTTCTCACCGATGATAAATCTGACCCAAAATTATCAAAACCCGAGAGCCGAATGGTTTTGTTTGGTTCACAATTGAAGATTCAAATCCCTCCCCTGTCTCAATCTATTCTCCCTCATGCTGATTCACCCAAATCTCCTGGAGATTTCGGTATGAAAACGAGGAATTCCCATTTGGGTTCATTTTCACTTGGCTTATCCCCAACTTCTATGAAGAAATCCCCATTTGGGTCCTCGAATTCTGGCATCGAAAACTCGAATTCTTCTCTGGTTTTTTCTGGGTGTCTCTCTGCTACTGAGATGGAGCTTTCTGAAGATTATACTTGTGTGATTTCCTATGGTCCGAATCCGAGGACTACGCATATATTTGATGATTGCATAGTCGAGAGCTGCTGTGGAGTTGTTGAGTTCTCTGCATCAAAAAAGGAAAATGGGTTTTTGGCAAATCAATCAATTAGTTATCCCTCTGAGAGTTTTCTTAGCTTCTGTCACAATTGCAAGAAAAAGCTTGGGGAAGGAGATGACATTTATATGTACAGGTTAGCTCAAAATTACCTTCATTCTTTTGGAATGTCAATAACTTATGTGATTTTGATGCATTACAATCTCTCTGTTAGCAATTTTAAGAAGATAAGGAATTGCCTCAAATCCTAGAGAATGTTTAATCAAAGCAGCTATAACTTTCCACATTAAATTCAACTTACGAGGTCTGGAGAAAGTTGCAATCAATAGGATTTCCCGAACCCTGTCTTCGAAGGACGTGAAATTATTTTTCCTTTCCGCAGGGCAAAGAGATTGGATCTAGCCGTAGGAAGAATGCTTAGTATAGATAACTCACTTCTTGGTCTTCGACCCCCTCCTTTATCTCAACTACTTGGGATCAGGATTGGCTACTTGAAAATGAAAAGGGCTAGATGTGTGCATCCGTATCAGCTTGTGGAGAGTTGTATCTGTAACTTGAACCCGTGACCATGACTTTTCCCATTGAATTTCCAAAAACCATGCTTGTTTATGTATTTTGCAGATACTAAGTGGATGATATCTATTTGCCTGTGATCAGTGACTATTGCTATGTTTCATGCTTTTGTTTGAGATGAATTCTGTATTGTTTGTCAACACCATCAGTTTAGTTTCAGTCAGCTTCTTCAACCCCATGTTTCAGATTGAAATCTTCTTCTGTTATTTCCAGGGGTGAAAAAGCTTTTTGCAGCAGTGAATGCCGGCACAAGGAGATGATATTGGAGGAGGGAATGGAAAATTTGAAAGTCTGATGACATTCATAAGTATCTCCATTGGGGCAATGTCTATCTACATATGATATGGGAATTGATTCTCCAAAGAGAAGTGAGTTTAAGACAACATAGAACCGAAGAAGATTACTGTGACAAAGATGGTAATATATGTTAGATGATTTGATCTGTTTTGTGTTTCATTTTCGTTTCTTGTATGCCGAAACAGTCTCTCCGTGTAATCTGTATACACGAGGCAAAGTTACATACATCTAATCTTATAACAGCCTCGTGCACTGCTGGGCATTGTAGAAATTTTGTTCAACAGTGAAAATTAGGTAATTGCTGTTGGGTTTGTTTAGAAAGTTTGGGTTTGAAAATAGGTGGTGGTGACGAGGATGATGATGATGATGATGATGTTATACTCAAGCTTATGTTATCTTTGTTTATTATTTGCCAATTTTCATGATTAAGCACACATCATTAGACCAATGGATTTAATTGAGTAGATTCTTTTCTTTCATTTTTTTTTCAACGATTTGGAGTGTCCAGGTCGGTTTACGCGCATTTCGACTAATTTTCTCTCAAGTCCGGTCAAATGTAGGTTATCCACGTCGGAACTAAGATATTTATGTTGGATAAATTTTTTATAATTTGGTCCTAAAATATTGTCAAAATTTAAACTCAATACATTTAAATGTACAATTCGTTCCTGTCGGCACTTAAATTACGTGTTGGAGTTTTCTTTTAGTTACTGTGTCTTCCGCATCTCCTCCTGTCATGATCAAATTGGCCATTTTGTCAAAGCTTTGAATGGATTATTCAGGGCTTCGTGGTTTTATAGAACAGTTTTTTTTTTTTGAAAGAGTTTATAGAACAGTTTGATACGACAATTCGTGAGGGAGAAATAAATTTAAAATAAATAATATTTTTGGCACCATTAATTGTGTTATTGCTATGTAATAGTTTTTTTTTTTGAATTATTGCTATGTAATAGTTGAGTTTATAGAAATCAAATCACCGGGACAGCTGGAAATATATTCAGTCAATTATTCAACAGGAGGGTTGAATTTATATAAACAAAAAGAACTAATTAGCTCTCTCTATATATATATACTAGTTATTGCCTGAAGGCACAGAGTAATAAAAAATGATAAATAATAAACATATTTGTATTCATACCTAAAATCAAATTACAAACATAGATAAATGAATTTAAGCATCGGTTGTAGTAGAGGTGAGAGGTGGTGGTGGTAGGAGACGGTGATGGTTGTGGTGGGTGGGAATGATTGTGGTGGTGGTGGCGGCGGCGGCGGTGGTGGCAGCGGCGGTGGTGGCGGCGACAACGGCGGTGGTGGCGGCGACAACGGTGGTTGTGGCGGTAATGGCGGCGGCGGCGGTGGTGGTGGTGGCAACGGCGGTGGTGGCGGCGACGGTGGCAGTGGTAGTGGTGGTAGAGGTAGTAGTGGGGTGGTTTCAAACACTATTTTTTTTTTAAAGTACTTATGAGAAATAATTTTTAGAATTACTTTTAAAAAGTCACTCTAAACACACCCTTAGAGGCCTATTTTCCCTATTAAATTAGGGTGGTAATATTAGCCGTTAGATTAATTTTAAAGTAAAATTTAAAACGATCTTAACCGCGAAAAGCAAAAGTCATTTTGTTTATCTTTTGAAATTTGAATTGTAAGCTACTTTATTATATAAATATTGTTACACGGTGTTTACGTTTGTATTGATTGTTCTCTTAAGTTCAACGGTTGGATATTATGACTTGAGCTGATTTAGAGTATGTCCCCAAAGAGACAAGAGTGGTTAGTCTTTAGGAGGTGTGGAAACAACTTGAACTTAAGAGCAACTCTAAGGGGGAGTGGCATCAGGGGTGACAATCCCATAATTGCCAAAATGCTACCCAAAATTTACAATTTTTCACTGGGTGACATCAAGGGTTGAAAAATGACAACAATACTCTTGGGGTGACAATTTTTCAAATTTTGGAGAGAGAAAATGAGAGGTTGCAAAGAACATTAAAATATTAAAATGGTTGCAAAGAATATTAAATATTAAGTTTAATTATATTTTTTTAATAAAAAATATTAAAATATTAAAATATTAAAATGGCATTCCATTTTGGCACCTACTATTGGAGCAGATTTATAATTCAGGGATGTCAAAAACACTGTTCAAGGTTACAAATAGGTGATTTGTCACTCCAAAATGGCAACTCCCTTTGGAGTTGCTCTAAGATCTTTAAGTTATCAAATAACAGGTTCAACCACTGACCATCTCTAAGGTTACTAGTTAGCTATATTTGAATTTGAATTGGATCATTGCGGTTGAATTCATTAACAAAAATTGGTTTTCAAAATGACCCAAGAAGTTGTATGTGAAGGGGTACTAGCGGGAAAAAAAAAAAAAGTTGCAGAAAGGGAACAAAGGCTAGCAATAGAGGTTAGTGTAGTAAGTGTCAAATCTTGAATTTTTTTTTTTTGTTCAACGGTTAGGGTGTCTGATTTAGTTTACGCGTACCGCGACTAATTTCCTCCCTAGTCTGGTTAAAGATAAGTCATTTACGTTGAAATTAAAATATTCATTAATCATGAAAGATAAATCTCTCGTGACATGATCCAAAAGAGTTACCAACTCTGTAAAGTTCTATCCTGACAGTCCATCGACATGGAGTTAACTTGGAGTAATTGTAGATATTGAGAATTTACAGTTGTAAGAATATATCCAAAGGAGCTTTGAAGAGATTCCTCTCCATAAAAAAATCATATTTGTTTGTTAAATAAGACGACATAGGATTGGATCTCACTGGATTGGATTCGTCTGGGCTTGATTATAACCCAATTCTCCATTGCAGGCCTTTGGTTTTCTAAGTTAAGCAGGTGCCAAGGCAAAAGATATTGAAATCAAAATCCAACTGGTAGAGCCCCAGCCCATGTTTAGGATCCAATGGCATTCTTACTCTAGATCCTTTAATATTGGGCTTGAAGAAGGCCCAAATCCTATCCCAAGTATCTATTTGATAAATATGTGTACCCATTTGTGCCACATTCTTTGGAAGAGATCCAGAACCTCCGAATTAGTCTCAACCCAGCCCACTTATCATTCTTATATACACTTCGTATGAGTTCGAATACTCATTAAAACACAAATCCTAATTTTACTGATGTATAGATTGAAAGATTAATTTATACACATGTAACTAAGATTTATCTTCGGTTCTATTCAGACTTACGAGTCAAAGAGATATAAACGCATCTCTACTTGCTCGGACAGAGTGTTACCAAAAAAAAAACCATTAGGCTCTTTTGGTTGTCGTATTATAAATAGATAGATTATATAAAATAATCCAATCTAATACAATACAGTCGGACAAAAGATAAAATTAAATAGGGTATTAGAATAATACGTAATTTTATCTAGTGTTTGACAATACATAACATAAACGTTGGATAGTAGTTATTTAATTCAATCGATTGTTTGTTTAGGGAATTATTTTATCGTATTAATGTTGAATTAACAAAAATACCATCAATCAGTGTTTGTTACATTAATGACAACTTGATTTTATCTGTTGGAGGGTTATAATAGTAACTGTGTAAAATAATATATTTGAGTTGGATTATAATACCACATCTCTCGGTGATATTAAAATATTTTTATAATACAGATCTATCGTATAAAAATTATACGATAAGTATATGATTAGTATACATTTTTAAAATTAATACGGTATCAAATTTGTTTACCAAACAAAGTATTATGCCCGATTAAATAAAAAATAATACAATCTCATATTTAATCTCCTCATAATACGTCTACCAAACGAGCCTATTGGGTATATTACTTAACCAATTCGTGCTTCAAATACCAACCAGTGTACGAACTCGCAAAAACAAATTAAATAATGGCTGCATTACCTTCAATTTCATTCCCAACCTTACCCTTCCAAAACCCCATTTTGTCCTTCCCCTCCCTCTCCTCTATCCTGTCCCGGATTCCCCGCAAACCATCCATTCTCATCGCCGGCGTTCGCAAAACCACCCGCCTGAAAACTCTTTGCAAGCAGACGGAAGACGACATGTCCGCTACCGTTCCGATGACTGCGACGTCCGTCCTGCGTAACCCGGAGAACGAACCATTGTTGGATTCTAGAAATCGTAAGTTGGGACTTTTCCTAATTCTCCGTATACATAAACTTATCTGTATTGAAACATGTTAATGTGATTCTTCTGCGTATTCGAATCGTACAGACATAATGAATTTCATCTTCCACCCCACGTTTAGGAAAATTGAAATGCTTGAAGAGTGATTATCTAAGTTGGTAAAGAGCCATTACCTAGTGTTGGCTCGCGCAGGGCGGTTATGTATGAAAAATACGTTTTTTTAGCTCGATTCGATGGTAAATAAACAAGTTAATAGTTGGTCTAGTGATATGTGGATAAAGTTAATATTAGATGAGAGAGAATGGGGTACAAACCTGCTTAGTGCACTAATCACCTACTTGGGGTCTGTGTCCTTCGGGCTGATGGGGTGAGGTAGACTAAGATTCTTTTATAATTGGGTGAAATAGGAGATTACTTTTGAGAATGATGCAGATGATATTTGTACAAGTGAGTTTTGGGGCTTGCAAAATGTTTTTCTAAGATGGGTCCGTTAAAAGATATGGTATGGAGTTTTGAATGGGTGCAATGACTTCTGTTTCAAATAAAATGATGCCTGGCATCGGATTGAACTAATCATTCAAATTAAAAGGAAAATTTGGGTATGTTAAATTGAGTATGTGCCATCAATTATGGACTTGAAGAACATTGGCCTGAAGGTCATAGTGATCAGAACTAATGCTTTCACCAAAACTGGCTCTGTGGAACTTGTTTTATTGGTACACGTGTCGTTACCATTTATGCATGTTTTATTCCCAGAGTTCATTAATGCCTCATGTTTCTCCTTTCTATAACCCATTAAGGGAAAAAAATGAAAAAGTGTCCTGATTGCACTGAAAACTTGCTTAATAATGGTTGTTGCACTGTGGTTTTCCTCAAGTGTCATAGGGCAAGTGTGCGATCCATTGATCACTCAACCTGTTTGATGGGTTAGTATATTTGGGATTTAGATGCTATCTTGGAGTGATCAAACATTAATATGGATTAGCTCACAGGCCAGGGAAGGGTTTTGGCACCAGATCAATAGCAGAGTCTAACCTAAATGTACTAATAGTGCTTCACACATGTTCGCATCACCAAAGGGCTTCAATGATCACACAATTATAGAACTCGGCTACTCTTAAATTCATTTTGAGAACTTGAGCATATGATTGGAGGGAGTTTTGTTGTGAAAAAGTTTATGAGAATGGACTATGAAAACAGGCTTATGATCCAGTAATTTAGGATTTTGTTTTCCATGGATATCAGTAAATAGAGGGACTTTTATAAAGACATTAACAAGCCAATGCAAGTGTTGCCTTCTGTGAACCACTATCTGTGGATGATCTCTCTCTCTCTCTCTCTCTCACACACACACACACACACACTGAATATTCATTCCTGATTCAGGGGCAGGAAAGGAGGATATGCTGACAACCAATGTTCAACAAGAGACATGCTCTTCGAGTAAAACTCACAAGAATAGATATTCTCTAAGCTCCATCAAATGCTTTGGCGTGGACCTAACCCCAGATACCATTGCAGTTGCAATGGTGTATTTCGTCCAAGGTGTTTTAGGCCTTTCTAGGCTTGCTGTCAGTTTTTACTTAAAAGATGATTTGCATCTTGATCCTGCGGAGGTATGCTATCTCCTTATTGAAAAGTCAATAGATTGTGGTCCAATTGATATATTCACTTCGCGTTTAGCTTATACCTGTATACATCTTTCACACTGATAGATCAACTAGTTGATTGTGCCGTCCTTCTGGTCTACTATGTTCTTTTGATTGTACTCTTACTTAAATGTTATTTAAGTTGTTGCATTTATTTAGAAGTTTCAGAATATAAAGATAAGAAACGACAGAACTTTATGTAAGATTGTTGCTTGTCAGTTGAGGATGAGGCATTGAAGTCCACCTTTTTTTGTATTAGTAGACAATTTTTCTGGTTTTGACCAAATAGGACTGACATGTTACACATGGTTGACTAGACAGCTGTGATATCCGGTTTTTCAGCATTACCATGGCTTATTAAACCTCTCTACGGTTTTATCAGGTGCAGATTGATTTGGCAAACATGTATCTATCCTCGTATTGCTTTCCCTTTCGTTGCTCTGTCTCTTTCTAACTATACTTTTGCCACTGTAGTGACTCCTTCCCACTTTTTGGGTACCGAAGAAGATCATACTTGATTCTATCAGGGCTTCTTGGAGCGCTCTCGTGGAGTTTGATGGCCACTTTTGTTGACAGCAAGTATGGTGTTGCTTTTTGTATACTTATTGGATCTCTTTCTGTTGCCTTCTCAGATGTAGTAAGTATCTCAATGTACACGTCAATTTACATGCTTACACATGGTCACTATTGCTAACATTTGATATTATGGAAGCTACACATGTTTCTAAGTTTGTTGACATGTGTTTAGCCCAAATGGAATGCAATTTATGTCGGGCATGTGATTTTGAAAATATTGTATGAACTATGAAGTCATGAAGTGTACACCAGTTTTGAATAATTGCTTTATTTGTACATGTAGTTCAACTATGTTGTTTGTTTCATTGTCTTTTCAAAATTAAAGTGGCCTATTGAATGGGTCAATTTGCAATGGGCTAGGTCATTTATTGCACAAATAAGGGAGTGTCATTTGTCTTGGCTTCATTATTTTGTTTTTTAGTGTTGATTTTTCTTATGGGACCAAAGTAATTTAGTTGGATCTCATGTGTACTTCCTTAATTATTGGCTGTTAAATGGGGAACATTTTTTTTTTGCGATGGGCATAGTGGAACTGGATTATGCATATATACTTGCCTTCTAATCCATGTGCACTTCCCATATTTGAAGTGGATTGTATTGTATGATACACTATACACATTCAATTGATCTCTATGTTGGTGGTGTTTGACCACCCAAAAAATATCATAACATTTCGATCATCAGAAAAACAGAAGAACTAGATGAAGGATATTGTACATTGTGATGATTGTCATCTGTTGGATCTACACTATGCCCATATGCAGTAAATATGGTTTGTCGGTTTCTCATTCCAAATGGCATTTCCTCTGTACAAGAATATTTAACAGCTATCAATGGTCAGCTACTAGCAGTTAGAAAACTGATCATTATCTTCAGAATGAAATCTATTTACATGAATACTGGATTATTAAACCTTAGTGTCACAGCCAATCACATTGAAGGGCATGTTGCATCCTTCTTGAGCCTTAACTTCATGGGCAGAGCTAGGTTAGGCCACCATGAATTTTTTTTGCCCAAAAATTACCTCCATATAATTTCAAATATTTTTTTTATATATTTTGATTTTTCGTACCTATATTATTTTGTTGTCATCTTATTTGGTAATTGGTATAGATATCTAAATGACTATGAATTTTTGGACACGCTTCAAACACGTTACGGACACATCTGGATATATTTGGACATATATTGAGGTTATTTTGATATTTTGTACAAATTAGGATTATTATATAATAAAATACACGATCATATTATAGTCTATAAAATAATCACAAGTCACAACTTGCAATTACAAATTTATTTGAATTTTTAAAAAATAGTTTTTGGTTTAGGGAATTTCTATAAAAAATAGTTTTTGATGTATATAATTAGTGTATCATCTTAATTTTATTGAGTAGAAAAAAAAAATTTAGTGCCCACCCTAAAAAAATTAACTTGATAGTCATGTGTTGAATGTAATGCAGCCTTTACTGAATGTCATCTTTTCAGGCGTTGGTGAGGGTCTAGCTTATATAACTTCTCAAAACTAAGGAGTCATGCGATTATTAAATATGCAGGAGGTGGCTTTGTTGTTCTGTCAACTATTAGGGAGTTACTGGGTTGTTTTGTCGAATATTGGGGGTGTCCTTGTATTTTTCCTAACATTTATTAGCAAGTACTTCAAAGCAAAAATACGACTGTAAGATCTAACTAAAGGAGGAGGCATAGCATGATGATAGGAATTTATAAACCTTGCGTATTTTTCTTATTCTTTGTGTATGTGAATGTGACGTGTGAATGTTGACTATTATGATATTTAGGTTAGAATTCCTTTTTACACAATAAATATAAGGCTTGCCTTGTATATTACGTAATTTCACACAGATGAACTCAATAGCATACATGTTGCCATGTCCGTGCCATAATTTTTTTTATTTTTCATGTCAACTTGTACTCCTGAGTATATCTCCATGCTTCTTACCTTAGAGAGTACTGCGGGTGAATTTCCTTATTGTCTTTCGTACTCTTGTTATTAAAAGTATGAAGCAGCTTGTTGTAGGATCAACTCTTCATATAGAAGTATAGATCTCAGTTACTCAACCTTCATCACTAAATTTAGAAACTAAACTAAATTATCTCCCTGTTCTTTTATTTGTGTGCATTTGCAAGTGTTGATGTAGTCCGCTGTGGTGTTCGTTTCCTTCATCTTTGGGGCATCCTTAGCCAGCATGATAAAACTGAAACATTGTGTAGGTTGTAGATTCCATGGTTGTGGAGAGGGCTCGTGGTGAGTCTCAAAGCATGTCAGGATCTCTTCAGTCTTTGTGTTGGGGTTCCTCGGCTTTTGGGGGAATTGTAAGTTCCTACTTTAGTGGCTCCCTGGTGGATGCTTATGGTGTAAGGTAGGCTACCTGAACTGTGTTTGAGTTGAATTTTGTACTATTCCTGGTCATTTATTCTAAACGAAATACGTCACTATTTCAGGTTTGTTTTTGGTGTCACAGCATTGCTTCCATTGATGACTTCTGCTGTTGCTATACTTGTGAAAGAGCAGCCCGTGCTTGGCCCAGCAAGGGGACAGAATCTATCTTTGACCAGTCCTGGCTTCTTTGAGAGCTCGAAACATAGTATTGTTCAGTTGTGGGATGCTGTTAGGCAGCCCAATGTTTTCCTTCCCACTTTATTTATATTTTTGTGGCAGGCAACACCACAGTCAGATTCAGCCATGTTTTTCTTTACGTATGTTTGGTCCTTTTGTTCTTTATTTTCTGCATTTTGATCTAAGAATGATTTGAAACTCTATTTGTTTTTAATACTATCTACTTGCAATTGGTAACAAAAGATTATTCTTGATTCCAGCACAAATAAACTTGGTTTCACCCCAGAATTTCTAGGACGCGTTAAGCTTGTGACTTCAGTTGCCTCACTTCTTGGTGTTGGAATTTATAATGGTTTCTTAAAAAATGTTCCTCTGCGGAAGATATTTCTAGTAACAACTGTTATTGGTGCGGCTCTGGGAATGACCCAGGTTTGTGTTATGAGATACCCATAGTTAATGGTTATTCTAAATGCTCTTGTGGTTTATAGTTCTGAAAGAAATTTAACACGTGCACAGGTTTTCCTCGTTACTGGACTAAATCGGCAGTTTGGCATAAGTGATGAGTGGTTTGCAGTTGGGGATTCTTTGATTATAACGGTTCTCAGTCAGGTAATTTATCTCAGTCCGTAATATAATTGGTCTGGCTTTTGATTGTTTTATGCAGTATAGATCATGCTGGTAATTCTAGTGCAGAATCAGTTATTACTTTCATTTGCAGGCCTCTTTCCTGCCTGTTCTTGTGTTAGCAGCGAGAATTTGTCCACAGGGAATGGAAGCAACCCTTTTCGCGACCCTCATGTCTATATCTAACGGAGGGAGTGTCCTTGGAGGGCTGATTGGTGCTGGTCTGACCCAGCTCTTTGGTGTCACCAAGGACAAATTTGATAACTTAGCCTTTCTGATAGTCCTCTGCAGTCTCAGCTCCTTGTTACCTCTACCACTTCTTGGCCTCCTCCCTGAAGATAACTCTGGTGCCAACTTAGAGAGTGATGATATTGAGATGAAGTCTAATTGATTTGGATTCCCTGCTACATATGTAGGTAAAACAGCTTTTGATAATGTGCTTACTGGTTCAGGTCTTCAACCTAGATTTAGATTTTTGGAATAACTACACTGTTGGGTTTGGGTGTGGAGAGAGAGAGAGAGAGAGAGAGAGAGAGAGAGAGAGAGAGAGAGAGAGATGGATGTAAATATCAATGTTGACCCGGCCATGTTGTAGTGTTTTAGAATAATACTAATCATTGCTTCTACAATTCTGGAAATTGGTGAGTTGTATGAAAATTGCAAGTAGAAGGCTTGCATATGAGTTGTCACTGTAAATTTTAGTGAGTGTTATGTATCCCCATGGGAAACAACCATTACCTTAATATCAAAAGCTTATGAGTTTTGCATAATGCTCTGTTTGACAATATTATCACCCCTAAGGATGATGTGGTTCAATTTCAAGCCTTACCCAAAAAAAAGAAAAAGAGAAATTAGGAGCTTGGTGATAGGGTGTTAAAATATTACACGACTCGTTAGCACGATATGAGCACGATACGAAATTATAAGGTTTGGATTTTCTTTAAGTCACCCGTTTCGTAAATGAGTGGACCTGATCAGATAGGATTAATAAACAAATCGGGTATGAATGAAGTCAATCAAAAGAAATAAACGACACGACTTATTTATATAACGGTTATACACGATTCATACACGAATTCGATATGACTTGATTTGTTAGACATGAATTAATAAACGAATTGGGTATGAGTGAAATATTTTTTTGACACAAACCTACTAAGGCTCGACATAAACTTGCTACTAAGACTTGACACGAACTTGTTTCATTAGACACGATTAACAGGCCTACGCGGTGACCAAGTTGAGCCCACCCTATCATATAGAAACGCTCTAAAGACTAAGGACCTGTCACATGGCGGAAGGGCTATATAGTTCACATGATGGGTTATATGATTTCTCCAATGTGTGTGTAGTCACATCTGAGTAACCCTTCCAACTTCAAAAATTGAAATAGGTCCACAAAAAACAAATGGATCAGATCAGCTTAACCAATTAGAGAGAATGAATGGGATAGGTTTAACATGTAAAAAAGAGAAGTATGATTTAATGAAGTTGCCCTATAGATTTGAGGTTGAATTCTGATTGGATGCTACCCCCAAACACCACCAAAGAAGAGAAAATATTGGATGTAACGGTGACACTATGTCATTACCGCCATACGGTATCACCAACCAGTTATATATAAACATGTAAGACTAGTGGATCCCACCAAATTTTATAACAACTAATAACTTTCACATTCAATAACTAACATGTGAGATTAGTGGGGTTCATTTGTCTTATTTGTTTGTTTATTATTAATTGGTTATATCACGTGACGGTGATGACGTAGTGTAACCATTACATATTTACTCCCTAGAGAGCGGAGGGGGCGGGGCGGGGGGGGGGGGGGGGGTGGGTTTGAAATTGTTGCTTTCTTCCTTTTGTTCATACCTCTTTTCTGCACCTTCTGATATATGCATATAGGAAAAAAAGTACATTGATTTTGCTCCATCAGTTTTTTGGATAAGTCATTGACTGCCGCAAGTTTAGATTCTTCATTATTCAGACAACAAGGCCAACAGCCTAGAAGCTGTCAAACGGGGGAAGTTGGAAGTTGAAATGGGTATTGGACAACCAAATGATTGAAGCTGTTTTATTACCAAAAGGTCAGAGTAGGAGAGAGAAAATATTAGCAAAATGAGCCCCACATTATAATAGAAACATCATATTTAGCACAGTTTATAATCAATCATGGAAGCCTACACCAACCCTTATATTCTGGTAGTTATACTAAGTTTAGAGGCTCCTACCAATTCACATGTGTTTGATATTGAATTATTCATTGCTGTTTGGCTACACCTATGATAATGAGAAAGATGGAACATGATAATCAAACAGACCTTTCATCATTTATGCTTGCAGTCTAGCAATCAGTGCAGGATTTGATCATAAGTTTTATCTGAGTTTTTCATATCATTTGCATTATATTCTTTGGGTTCAATATATATATGCAAAGGTCGAGTTGTAAAAATAGTCTCTTTGCATGTTGATATAATGTTGTGTATATTTAACCATCTCCAGAATTGCTGTAGCGGGAGTCTCATGGACTGGCCGGCTGATGAGGTGAAAAAATCTGATGATTGATTGCTGGGGGAATAAGGAACTGTTTTTGGATTGGGAGGGAAGAATCAATTGTTAAAAGAAAAGGGAAGTTCAAAAGAATGCATGTGGATGCCATGTGAAGGACATTAAATACAAACTCCAAAACCCACCATTATATTACTAACAAACTTCCATATGATGAGGGAGGAACCAAACAAGACCCCATGTGAGAAATCATTGAAGCTCTGAACAATGGATCTATAGCTAAAACCTATGTATACAAAAATTATACAGAAGAAGCCTGTAAGCAAATTGTTAGAAAAATAGAATGTGGTCTCATAAACTCATAAATTCCCATTACACAAAACAAAGAAAAGGCCAAAAAAAAAACTCTCCCATACTGATTTGAAAACATTTTTCTCTCTCTTGGGTAACAAATTTCAACTATTCATGACTAAAAAACTTTATGTCTACATGCACAAGATGCAATGATGAGGGTGTGCTCTTGGCACATAGACAAAGGGATCGATTTACGAAAGATAAGATTGCATACATTGAACCCTTGCAATGATAGGGACCCTCGTAAACTTGGCAGCCCCATTCACAAGATGCCAGGATATAGGCTTGCGGACTAAGTTTGTGACCCTCCAGGGACAAGAATAGGGACCTCCTGTTGTGGCCACTGGAACTGTTGGTCGCCTACTAGACAAAAATTCACATGTCATGAACATGGAAAATGACTAAACATTATGTGACCACAAATTTAGAAATGGTGTATGAGGTGCTTTAAGCTGATAAACCCCACATGCTTGGCCATTCTTTGCTTGTGTGACTTTTGAGTTTGGAATACAGAGCTTTCTTCAATAGATTTGTCTGCATTTTTAGAGCTCACGTGGAGGAAGGCAATTCCTAGTAAGCTAGAATCTTAGGTTAACACTTTGGTCTTATTGATCTTATTAGGGGGTAAGCCAGACCATAGCTTCAATTGATCTTATTGGTGACTTGGCCAATTTTTGCAATATTAGGTATATAAGCCAAGCTGGATTATCGAGTTTACACTCTTATCGAACAACTTGAAACTGAACAAGTTGGAGTTCGAATAATAATACAGGTTAGGTATGTATGCAGCCTGTCCCATCCAACACGCTCGATAATAGGGACTAAGCTATGTATCAACCCTTTAGGTTGAAAACCCATTGATGAGGTGTTAATCTAGCTGAGAGAGAGAGAGAGAGAGAGAGAGAGAGAGATGGCCCTTAATCTCATTTTGTCAAAAACATCACTCAATGTGGATAACCATAACCAACACTTATAAACTCCTCAACACTTAAGTATATCATGTTATGTACTAATTAGTGTGACTGCTTCAAACATCTAAGCAGGTGACAGAGAAACCAGTCGTACAAGAATTGCAATTATTCTAAGTGTAAATTCAGCCTCTCAATGACAATAATTAGACGGGGATATATGACTTAAAGTCGTAGACAGAAAAATTCATTTATTTGCATCAAACTTTTGAGGGGCTGATTTAACTTGCTTGAACTATTACTCAACAGAAAATAAGAGCTTTAGTATCATCTCGTGATAGGAACAAGCAAACGAGGCATTGATAATCAGACAAAGAGAGTGACAAAATAAATCACTAACTTGTAATTAGTGTCATAATCAAACACCAGGCTCTGGAGATAATCCAACAGTATATCTGATTTGATCTAACAATTTTTTTGTGTAATATTTTATACTTATGAGAGACTTCTTTGACTTAAAATCCAATTATGTGAACTTTATTATACTAAAATGGGAGCACCCATCACGATATTGTCTTTAAAATGTTGTAACGTATAAAGTATAATCATACACAATCATATTTTCTTGTTTAAACAAAAAAAAAAATATGGCAAAGTAATATCAATAAGTAAGGTTATGACTACAAGCATCTAGAGTGGTCAAAGACGGATTCAGGAATTAATATATGAGTGCGGCCTTTTAAATATTTGAAAAAAAATCAGAAAGGGTGAGAGAAGAACAGGTTACAAAGAAACACTAACCTTGAAATAAAAACATCAAGGTTAAAGCAATTTGCATTTGTATGTAATTTGTGAAGTTACTGTACCACAGACAAAAAAAAAAAAAGGCAATGTAAGACTGTTGAAATTTTTTAATGTTTTCAAATATTGATATTAATCTCGGGCTGCCAATTGTGTAATAGAAGTTTGAGTATAATAGTACCAAGGGCTATGTGCGGGAGATTTCTCGCACAACACTTCTAGATAGTAGTATCCGGGTTTGCACTTGAACTTAGACCTAGAACTCTCGAAATAAGCAGCGTGACACTCACAAAGAAACGTTAGAAGGGACGCAGGAGGTGTCTCTGGAGTTATCCCTCCAATGTGAAAGTCAGTTTTTGAGGAGGGAGATGAGACATGAGATTATTGTTGTGTTCAAGTTGCGTATCTTTGCTTATTGGATTAGTCTACTATTTATATCTTTTGGGAGAGTTACTGAGTTATATCGGGTCATCCAGCTCATCCGAAAGGTTTCTAATTGGTCCGTACCAAAGACAACTAGAATCTCCCTTTGACTTGATTAGATGGGCAGGCCTCGAACAGAGCACTTGCTTCATCTTGATCCTTGACATTCTACATGCATGAGCATATGAGGCTACATTAATGACATTAAATGCTCGGCATCTTGATTGATGCCGAGCACTTATTGCGCATTCAGTGCCCTTTGCCTTGCCTCTCTGAGAGTTAACTGTTTCTCAGATACAGACACGTGTTTATGAGGATCATTTATTGATTACTGAAGCCTTGGGGCCAAGCGTTTACTAAGCATTTAAGAACACTTCTCATGATTAATTGCAGTGTACTTTTCTGATCTTTCTAACTATCTAGGAGACGGAACCGCTCATGTTGTTCATTTGAGTACGAATCTTCAACAGACATTTCTTCGATTACTCCCAAGTAGACACATCTCTCAATATCATGTCGATGGGTGAGTCTATACACGGTCATAAACTGAAAGTGTCTCCTCGGCTCTTGTCATCATTGTTCCCCAAGTGCCATTATACTCGAAACCGAGTTACACCGAACCAGGAGTGCCGAGTCACCCGAGGTACCTCTGCGACACCATACCTCGTGCAATCATCACTCTTCTGATGGAACGGGGCAGTAGGTGCCACGTGTCCATGATCGATTGGTCTAACAGACTACGTCCCGTCAGGTTACCTTTTTATTCAGTACAGCCTTTAGCACTCTCAGATATTATAATCACAAACTTTATTTATTTTTAAAAAATTAAGTGTGGACCGACGTTCTAGATTTAAAAAAAGGTCTGCTAATATACTATAAAGCTGCTTTATCGTATTCAAGGCTAGCCAAGATTTGCTTTCAATTAAACAACTTTGTCGAAGATAGCCTAATGAAATTTTAGATTCAAAACCAGGGGCCAAGACATAGAAAACAAGTACTTCAGACATATAAACAACTTCATGATCCCACACCTTCTCTGTTGAAATTTTGTTGTCTGAATTGGTCAGTCATGACCAACAAATTGTACATATCACTACAAGACACCATGATAAAGCTCCAGTCATGTATTCAACTTTTCTGTTATATCACATTCAACTGCCCATGACTAGAGAGGTATTCCATATAAGAGCAAAATGATTGTGATGGAAATATGTAAAAATATAGTTTTTAGTGTATAATTTTCTCCACTCATTTTGTGCTAAATCGGAGGCGAGTTCGAATATGAGGATAGCAATTTCGTATAACCAGTATGAAATGTTAGATCTGTGTCTATCCCATCTTTGTCACAACAAAAACTTCTTCGACAATAAGAAAAATACTTGACATGGCGTTTTTTGGGAATATCTTGGTAGTACTTTTAAGTGTGTTGAAATACAAGAATGCCATTGAGACACATAATTCTGCATACAAAATTATGTAGTTAAAACAGTATCGTTGATTTTCCTACTAAGAACTTTTATCTCAATCCTCATCCTTCATGTCAATCATTGGCCCTGAACCACCCAAGGCCAATTGGTCAATGAAGGATAGTTGAGATGTTAGCCTTATATGGGTAAGTTAACCCATACTATGAAAGTCAAGTGGTCAACACATCCAAGGAATGGAGCCAACTAGAAAACAAAAATATATACTATGTGCACCAAAATTTAACATCAAATTGATATGAGCCGTCTGATTTGTGGGCCCCATTACCATTCAACAGCTCACATCCATTTGGTGTACTGAATTCGAATCTTGGTAACCATTTAGGGTTAGGCCATGATCCCCATGTCCCTTAGATCATGGAGGAAATTATGCAGCTTGCCCTACTATAAGTTCTCTCTTTCTCTCTGATCTCCTTCCGCCCTCTCTCTCTCTCTCCCTCCCTTCTTCTACTCTCTTTCTCTGTCATGCCCAACAAATAAAAGTTCTCAAACACCACCCTTCTTAGTTCTCATGCCAACAAAGCCATAAAAGATGAAAGAGAAATGATAGCCAAAAAAGGCACCACTTTTTTTTTGTATGATTGCAAGTTTATCTTAGTGGAAGAGCAACCATAGGTAGAGTAATTATGTGATCACTTTGCTTGAATCCTTCACACCCTGAAATAAAACTCTTCATTGAAGATAGATATATATATTTTTTTTCTTTTAACTTTTAGAAGAAAAGTGGAAGAGATGGAGATTGAATTGGCAAAATGTGAGTGCTGTGGATTGAAAGAAGATTGCACACAAGACTATATCACTGAAGTGAAGGCAAAATTTGAAGGCAAATGGCTATGTGGGTTGTGCTCAGAAGCTGTTAGAGATGAAGTTAACAGAGGGAAGAAGCCATCTGGTATGGAAGAAGCTGTGAAGGCTCACATGTCATTTTGCAGGAAATATAAATCAAATCCGGCGATTCGGGTGGCTGACGGGATGAGGCAGATGCTAAGGAGAAGATCAGGCGACTTGTCGTCATCGTCGTCGCCGTCTTCCGGTAAGAAGTACGCAAAATCATCAAGCACATCCCAATTAGTAGGAGATGACTCATCATTATCTTATTACTAGGTAGAAAGAAAGGTTGGTTGGCCTCCTTCATCTTTTGCTTGGAATAAGGTTTAACATTAACAGCCTTTGATCGTGGCTAATCTCATGTTGTCTTGTACAGAGGATGTTTTTCTAATGGAGGCTTTTTCCTAATTTTTCTTCTCTTTTCTCTCTCTAAATATGGTATGTTCTTCTTCAGAGTTAGATTTTGACTTCATTGAAATAATTAGTCTATAACTTTTATCATACATAGCAAAAGGAAGACATTACTGGTTTGGGGTTGTACGTTGCTTTTTACATTGCTGAGGTTGTAGTATTCAGAGTTTGTCTCGGTTTGGCACAACTCTCGCGGTGGCCCGTACCCCGAAACAGTGTTTATCCCTAGATGTCCAGGTGGGGATGGGGGGAGGTTGTATGTAGAAGGCCGTCCATTGGATTTCTGCTGTGATTTTCCAGCAGAAACAAATGCAAGCCATTAGCCAGCAGGCACTCTCTCTCCTTCTCTTCTCTCTCTAAGACCACAAAATCACTGTTTTAAGAAAAAAAAAATTGCAGAAAAGAAAATGATCAGAGTCAGTTGACTTTCCCTTTATCATTCTTTAACTACCAATTTTCAATGGAAGAAAAAAAATTACTTGAAAAAGTGAAAAAGATGGAACTTAGGCAGATGGTATTTCTCTGAACTTATAAAACCCTGTTCCCTCTTTGGTGCACACTTTGAGATTAAAAACCCACAAGATGAAGAAGATATCTAAAAAAAAATATGTTGGTAAGAACCCCAAAAGAAATCAAAACAAAAGGAATCCCAAAAAAAAAAAAAAATCCCCACGTAAAACGACGTCGGTTTGTTGCTGAAACCCCCCAGAAAAGGAAGCTTCTTCTTGTATCATAAGAAAAACGATACAAAAATGAAGTCCGTATCTTTTTCCTTGTATACTATAACGAATCGTACATACTAATAACTATGATGTTAAGATCCAATAGGTGGGGTCAACTTCCCATCTAAACCAGATAGGACTACCCAAGAATCTATATGTTTCAATTGTTGAAGCAGAAATTTGGGTTATTGTTTAAGCAGAAATGCTATTTGTTATTTTCCACTGTGATCAGCTTGTCACAGAAGGAATTCATTCTACTTAAAACTTTCTGTCTTAATATGTATGTATTGCCTTGTAATGTTATAGAGAAAGGTAATTCTTTATGCACTAAACCAGCTGCTGCGGCTGTTGGATCAGTGATGGAATCCAAATAATTTGGTGTAAGTTTTGGTGCACATAACATTACTCAATAGAGAAGCCAAACAGGTTGGTCTTTTGTTTTAAGCTACAATTTTATGCATTTATATCTCAGCCAATTGACCATTTGGTTTCTGCCTCTGAATAATGAGCCACAAAACTATTTCACCAACTTTGGTCAAATAAACAAAGGGCGAATTATACTTTGCACCTCAAAAATTTTAAGTTTTTTTATTTTAAACTCTTAAAGATTAAACTTCTCATATTACATTTTCAATGTATCAAAACTATTGCAATATGACCTTTCTGTTAGTTTTCTGTTAGTTTTTCTCATCAATGTGACAGAAAAAATAACGGAAGTTAACAGAAAGGTCGGGTTATAATATTTTTGATACATTAAAGGTATAATGTGGGTAATTTAATCTTTGAGAATTTAAAGTGAGAATCTTAACATCTTTGAAACTGTAAAATACGAAAAACCCATAAATAAAACTAAAAATAAGTAGAGATAAGAAAAATAAATCCCAAGTTGATGTAATGATTTAAATATGACTTTCAAGAGAGACCAAAAAAATGACAGGCACTAGAAGTGATTTCTCTGGTGCTGAAAACATGAGCCAAAAAAATCAAACTAAATTCAATTCAATGGAATCGAATTACGAAAACTTTAGATTGATCTAAACTTGTCAAAATTCATCCAAATTTTTTTTTGGGGACCTAATTGGATCTTACATTAAACCTCATTAATTCATAAATACCGACTTGACATGAGAGATTTATCCTCTTCCAATTAAAGAGACATATTGCAGAATCTTTAGTAGTAGTTCAGTGGCTGAGTCTGCTTTCTAGTAATTCAGAGATCTTAAGTTCAACACTTCTCAAACCTCTTAAGGTTCAATCACCCACGTTTCTCAAAGAATATAATATAAATTTGTTCGGACTACGATGACCAATATCCGAATTCAAAAAAACAATCACTTGCACATATTGCACCACTTGCACATATTTTGTGCAATCAATTATAGTGATTAAGAATTCATATTGAACAATGTTCAATAGCCCAATGTTTTTTTTTTCTTGTTATTAAGTGCATGTGTCTTATCTATCACTTCTCTTCCAAGTAATGAGCCAATTATGGTGGAGGAGTTCAGTTCTTTGTGCCCTGTGGGATTGACACCCTATTTTTCATTATTAACTTTGTTGTTTTCCGAAGTGATATGTTTTGTCCAAACATTTCTTCACCACAAATTATGCTGCTGCATCATATATCTCGAATAGAGTTATGTGGAGCAAGCAATAACCAGGGGAGTTGATTTTGGAAAATGTTATTAAGACTTAATTTATTAATTTTATTTGTTGACTTAATACATTATAATCATTAAATTGATAGCGAGTTTTCAGCAATAATAGGGCTTATATTGTCAGGCCAATGACAAAAAATAATTATATTAACAAATAAAATCGATAAATTAGATTCAAATAACGTTACTCGTTGATTTTATGATCCCAATCATGAGCCATCAGAGTGTCTCTGAGGGAATTATGACATTTTCTTAGGGGTTGTTTGGTAAGTGGGATTGAGGGGCTTTGGAAGATGGGTTAGAGAAAAGAGTAATGCTACACTGACCAAATTTTGGGACCAAATTTAGAGCCCAAATGACATGGCAGCATGTCATTTGGAGTCTTTATTGGGACCCAAATGACATGACACCAAATAAAGAAGCCCAACTCAGCTGCCATGTCATTTGGGCTCTAAATTTGGTCCCAAAATTTGGTCAGTGTATCATTACTCTAGAGAAAAATGGTCTAAATGACACACAAAAATCATATTTGACAAAAAATTTGAAGCTTGAGTTATTAAGCCCAGCCCGCTATTGACCTAGACCTTAAATCCCAGATCATGGGTTTCATCACCCCGGGGGGGGGGGGGGGGTTGCAGATGAGGGTTAACAGGTTCAGGATACAAAATGACAATTATACCCCATACATATACAAACATGGGTTTGGATTAGATTGATGAATGGATAAAATAGTCATTTATATACAAATATATTATCATAATAGTGATATAGTCGTGAGTATACCTAAGTATGGATTCTAACGTAGAATCTCATTTTTGTAAAGAGGAGTTTGGATTTCGAAGGGTTTAGGAAAGCCAATCCAAACCCATCTTGAAAATCCATCCAAACAACTCTTAGGGGTACAATTGTCTTTTGCATCCTTAACCCATCTTCCCAAACTCACCTCCCCCTAGGTTTGACGAAACCTATGATCATAGGTTTAATATTTGGACCAGTTATAAGTCGGGTTTGGGAATCTAGGATTGAATTTTCAATCCAAACACGGGATTTGGGGGTCCTTTAGACTATTTTTCACAAACCCATCTTGCCAAGTCCCCCTCCCCCATACCTTCTTACCAAACAGGTATGTGAGTTTGGAAGGGTTTTGGAACATGGGTTGGGGAATAAACCCTCTCAAACCCATATTTAGCAAATACATATCTAGTATAGGGTTTGAAACCCAGGCCGCTTTAGACCCGGTCATGAAACTCAAGTTCATGAGTTTCATGAAACCCATGGGGGGTGAGTTTCATATGTGGGTTAATGGGTTTAACATCCAAATGACATTTATACCCCCTCAAATATTATATATACTCCATATTAAATTGGTTAAGGGGTAAAATAGTCATTTATATACAAATATATTATCATAATAATCATATATCCCTGCGCATACCAAACATGGGTATGTACAACATTAAATGTTGAATCTCATCTTTGGATTTGGAAGGGTTTAGACAAGCCAATCCAAACCCTTCTCAAAAAACATACTAAACAGGCTTTAAATGTCTTACTCAACAGACTAACTTATTGCATCGAAATTTACACTGTTTTAAGTTCAAGTTATATATAAGTTTTTGAACCGAATCGATCATAAAAAATATAATTTTTAAAGGTAAAATTATTAATATTTGAAGTTATTCATGATCTATCACAATATTTAATGATCAACCATGAATAACCTCACTTAGTTATAACTTTACTTTTAAAATTTATAACTTCATTAATTTTTGGTGCGATATTAAAAAAAAAATTGTACCATAGTGCTGACCGAAAATTAAATATAAGTTCACACCATCTTTCTCAGATTCTATGCAATGAGACAAGGGGGAGGTCCTCATCTCTAATAGAATCTACAAGGGCGAGATCATACAAACTTTGAAAAGAAAAAGTTGTACCCAATTTATAAAACTCTTGATTATAGTATAATTTTGAAAATGTTGATTTTCCAACTCAAACTCATGATGTATCGCTTGAACTAATGAGCACCAACTTTGAATAGAATGATAGGTGGTAAATTTTCAGCAATGATGCCTACTAATTGAACTGAAAAATGGCTGCAAACTGAATTTTTTTTTCTCTCAATATTCACAAGAGAAAATTCTTGAAAAAAGAATGGATAGGATGGTTGTTCTTGGTTGGGGGATTGATGCTTCTTTTAAGTGTAATTTCAGCAGAATCTAAAACATGCTTGAATTCTGGAATGGAGATTGGTCTTGATTCTTGACAAGATATCAACAAATTTGCAGGCCAATCAACTTAAGGTTAGATCTAAAGGGCACTTTAATTTTATGATTTTTTTTTTTTTTTTTTTTTGGGATTCCATTTTCTTAAGCTTTCCGGGGAGACAACCTTTTCCTTCTTCTGTTTTTTGTTCTTTTTGACAAAAAAACACAGAACCTCTAAGTATAATGGTTTCATTTCATTTGTACAATTAACCTTTCAACCCAATTCAATTGAGCCATGTCCCAACTATTTGGGGCTGAGTTTTTGTCTCTCTACATTGTTTAATTTGCAAAAAATATAAGATAGAAGGACAGCATGATACCCGAGGTTCTCATTATTGTGGAGTTTAAGAATAGTTAGATGTATGCCACATACAGAGCCTTCACTAAGAAGAACAACCATTAGCATGTATGAAGGAGTACAATTGTTGACTATGACTCATATAGCTAGCCAGTTGAGCTGGGATTTCTGACAATAACTAGCCATTGTTTTCATACAAGCATGTGAAAAACTATCCGACTAGAAAGTGGTTTTTGGGTGAGATCATTTTAAGGATAAATTTCGTTCGAGTTATTTATAGCCGGTGATTGTAGAAATAATAAAGTAAAAAAGATTTTACACGTGTCTCATTAAATAATAAAAAATATATGATACAAAAAAATAAATATTTTCTGTGCAAAGTCTTACCCGTTTGAGTCATAGCCTCACTATTCGAGTTTAGTTTCACCTTTCACTCCTCCTTAATCAGCTCATTTTCCTCACAATGTTCATTCCACATTCTTTTATCCAATGATTGGATTATCCAAACCTTCAACCAAAAACCCAATAACCAAAAAAGGAAGAGGGAGTATGGGTGTCAATCTCTTCACGTTATGTACTAGTTTGTGTGGTTTATTTTATGTTAGTTTGTGTGATTGTAACTATAGTATTCTTCCGTCACAAGTGAGAGTAATTTAATAAATTTCGGAGGTACCATCCTCCTTCTTAAAAAAAAAAAAAAATTCTAATTCTTTACGACATGACTCTAGAATTAACACAATTGATAAATACGTACAATAAATAAATTAGATTAATTTTTGACACTTATAACACATTAAATATATTTTTTTCGTGAGTATTAACGCAAATATAACATGAATTACAACAACACGACTCAAAAACAGGTGAATGACACGAATTGACCCTCTTCAGGAGTTTGACTCCTCTCCAATTTCTTAAGAATTGGATGATTCTCCAGTTCGCTTTAAATGGTCAAGATTTATACTTATAAATAGGAGAAATACTATGTAACCCAAATCTGCATTCCAAATTTATATCCCAAATGAAGGGGACCATTGGATGAGTGGATCCCATCAACTTTTTTAAATGAGACCCACTGATCCAACGGTCTCCTTTCATTTGTGATGTAAATTTGGGTTACAGATTTTGGTTATATAGCATTGCTCTATAAATAGATTTAGTTGATTCAAAAAATTTCCTAAATTTTAAAAATTAAAAATCAATTAAATCTACTAGTGAGTACAAATGTTAACCATTCAAAATTGAATTAAGAATCCTTGGATTCTTGTGAAATTGGAGGGGAGCTATGAAGTACGGACATTTCGTTGAGGTCGGCGTACTCGTATCGGATACGATACTCGTCGGATACTCAATGATACGTATCGGATACACCTCCTACGTATCCGATAATAATTAAATATTAGGATATTTCACGGATACTTTTGTATTCAAGCAACATATATAATTTTTGAATTGAATTTTTAACATTTCTTTTTGAATTCACATATCATACAATACATTAAGAAAAATTTATACTACTTTTAAAGACACATGAGTATTTTTTAAATATTATCTACAATAACATGTCAAAAGAGCATAAAATAAATCTACTACGTTATAATCTGAGCAAAAATTACTTCTAAATAAATCGACTCGATAAATATTAACTTTGATTTCTTTAATTAATCACTTCACTTTGTGAATATACCATAGTGATACGATATATATTTTCTTGAAACTAAAAAG
This sequence comes from Ilex aquifolium, assembly GCA_951799425.1. Lineage (NCBI taxonomy): Eukaryota > Viridiplantae > Streptophyta > Magnoliopsida > Aquifoliales > Aquifoliaceae > Ilex > Ilex aquifolium. The sequence continues at coordinate 29,109,203 of OX637401.1, forward strand.
AATTACTAATTTTCCTTATTGTATTAAAAAATTACCAAAATATATAAGTATTAAGTTGGTTGAAAATAATAAAAATATTAAATATATTTTATTATAGTCATATTTTGACCGTACGCATATCTTACTTTTTTAGATTTTATTGCATCACCGTATTTATATCATATCGTACCCGTATTTTATATTCGTATCCGCGCTTCGTAGGAGGGAGCCGATGGAAAGAAGAGAAAAGGGAGGGCAGGGGGGTATTTTGGTCATTTACCGAGTTCCAAGGTACAACTCCATTTGACTAGTTCATAAGTGACCGTTAGCATTCAAATTTCAAAACCACGTCGTCTTCCTCAATCCCCCGAAACCCCCATGAAAACAAACCAGAACCCAACAAGAGCAAAAAGCACAGAAACGAAAAACCCAAAAAAGCCATGAAAACAGTAGTTCTAACCTCAGAGTCGTCTGTAAAATCCTTCGCCAGCACAAACATGGAATCTGAATCCCGAGACAGTTGTTACTTTCCGGGATGCCGAAAAGATGCTAATTGCGGGTGCGAAATCTGCATAGCTAGCATCAACGCTACCCTTGATTTAATGCCGCAAAGCATCCAAAGAAGCTCTCTCACTAAGCTGTCGGTTTCGAAACCTATTCCTAGAAGCCCGGTTTCGTTCAATCCCTCGTTTCTTTCCACACCCAGATCGAGTACTCCAACAGTTTTGATGTCTCCGCCGCTGAATTCTACTGCCAGAATGGGTTTTCATGAGAAGATTAAGAGGAAGAAGAGAGAGTTGGGTATTGGGTTTATGTTGATGAGACTGTTTCAGACTCTGAGCTTGGTTTTTCTGGCGGAGTTTGGGTTTTCTTGGGTGGTTTCTGGGGTTTTTCAACCTAAATTGTCGCCTGATATTATAAGACATGTGGGCCAGAAATCATGGGTATTGCAAGATTTGAATGAAAGACTATCATTCTTGAAGAAAGAAATAGAAAGTTTGGTTCAAGAGAAGGCTTCAAACTGTAGCTCTGGTAATTCTTTATGGGACATCAATCAGGTACACTTTGAGCCTTTTAGCATCACAATGTGCATTTAAATCTTGAATTTACCTGAAGACTCTGATTTCACTTTAATTTTTCTTTTGAAATTTGTTGGGCAATTTGTTTTGGGCATCAATTGAAGTCGAATTTTATATAAAATGTCTTTAAAGGATGGTTTGCTCTTGAATTCGCATTGTACATTGTACAAATCCGCAATCGAGGAGGTGAGCATATGGGGATGGCCTTTACAGACTGCTGGATTGCTCACAGCTGAATTTTCTTCACGATCATTCACTATCTTATCCGGAAGAGTCACTGAGGTAAATCTAAATCTTTTGGTAAAGTTAATTCAATCTTTGTTTGATTTTCCCTACATTCAATCCAATTAGTTGATGATGTTTTTGTACATATACAATCCTGTAAACATTTGTAATCCATGCCATTGCTTTGAGTTCGTAATACTGTCTGCTTGACAGTGGTTCAATGGTGAGGTCGGGTATCAGATTCGACACACAAATAGTTCTTGGGTACAAGGAAAATGGAGCAGCTCTGTTGTGCAACTAGATCGCAGTACATGGATTCTTGAGTATCGACGAAGCTCTTTAATGGAAAATGGAAGATTGATTTCAGCAGCAATAGAATTCTTGAAATTTAGGATGACCAGAGAGGTTAAAAAGATGAAGCAGGAATTCTGGTTGTTGTATGCGTTTGGAAGCCAGTACAGAGACTTTACAGGAGAAAGTTTCACAGTCCCCACTTGAGAAACTCCATGGACACTGGAGTCTCTTCATCTTCCCTGAGCAGTTGGCTAGTTCTCATTCCTTGTGAGAAGCATTTGATAATCTTCTTGCTTTTAGCCTACTTGTATTTGTATAAGGAGACCTCAATCCCTTTGTTTTTTGTTCTTTATGACTATTTTATATTCTCTTTTGCTTTACATTGCTAAGATCAACATGTATATGCCAATTCATTGATGATACCCAAAAATAGCAAAATTTGAGGGTAACACGTGGAAACAATTTGACGGTCATGAAAGAGTTTATGAGAGGTCATACTTAACAGAGTGGTTCAGGAAGTGGGACTCTAACCTGAGAAGTGAGAAACGTGACATCATGATTTGCCAGTTGGAAACAGTTCAGCGCAAGTCTGCACATCTTGAGGAAAAAGGCCATGATTGTAGTTATGGCCAGAAAGATGGATTCGCCAGTTTAAGGTCATCCCTATAATAATAAGGGCAAGACTACAGAAAAAGATCTTCGATCAAACAAAACAAAACCCTACACAGAACCAGCCTATCTCCTACTTATTTTACTTCCCAACAACTTTGCTTTACTTTAATCTGTAACTCATCACTCTGGAGATCTTTCATTTAATGTTAAGTATAATACACTTTTCAACTTTCAAGTTTAGTTTATCTACTACTTTACATTCTAGTTGGCTTTCTGCATTCTAATCCATTACGTTACAAGTTAAAAAATTATTTAAGTCTTTAATCCCTAAGGCATAGAAAAAAATTCAGAAGTCTCGTTTTAATTTCTTGAATAGTCATGATTTCAGAATCTTACACCATTTTGAAAAGGTAAGATCATACGTGTTTGGATCTTAAGTCTACTCGAACTTTGACAAATCCGCAATCAAAGAATACGTCAAACATAACCATATTCATATTTAATATTCACATACAACTTTAAAGCAATAAGAATGTATAATAGGATCACCAGTAGTCTTTACAGGAACACACACCATCTCTGTAATGGTGAAACCTAGTCCTATCTCTGACAACAATTTCTCTCTCGTAAACCTTAGATGCCAACTTCATGAAATTGTGGCAGTCCTCACAGATCCTAAGGTTCTTAATTATACGGATGCAAGATCCTCTCTCTGCTCTAATTAGCCCATAACAAAGTGCTAACTTCTCACTGTGCCATAAAACTACTTCCCTCTTCTCTTCTTCATTTAAGTCAATCAAAACACCACAGGTATTTGGGGCATAACCAACCAGCTTCAACTTGCTAACCACCTCGTCCAACTTCCAATAGATCTTCTCTGCTTCTTGATGATTTTTATCTGCCATCAAGAACTCATGTATCTCATTTTTCAATTCAACTCGACTATAACCCCGTTCTTTGGATATGCCTCTGTCTTTCATCAATGTCCTCACCTCCCCGACATTGTCCCATCTCCTTTCTCTGGCATAAATGTTCGACAAGAGGACATGTGCCCCATCATGATCAGGGTCTAGCTCAAGAAGCTGTTTTGCAGCAAACTCTCCTAATTCCAACTCACCATGGATTCGACAAGCAGCCATAAGGGATCCCCAGATGACAATGTTTGGCGCCAAATGCATACTCTCTACGACCTCAAGAGCTTCTCTAAGAAGATTAGCACGGCCATAGAGGTCCACCATGCAACCATAATGCTCATGTTTAGGTGATATATTGTATTCATTAACCATTGACGCAAAAATTTTCCGGCCCTCTTTGACTAATCCTGCATGGCTACAAGCATAGAGGACACCAACAAATGTAACCCAATTGGGCTCAATATCTTCAGTTTTCATCTGATCGAAGTGCTGCAGGGCACTATCGGCATCCCCATGCATGGCAAATGCACTGATCAGACTGGTCCAAGATATCACGTTTCTCCTACGCATCCGACTGAAAACTTCTCTTGCTCCCTCCAAGCTCCCACACTTGGCATACATATCAATAAGGGCATTGTTTATAGGCAAAGCTTCTCCAAACGCAGTCTTATCAACAAACATATGGATCCATTTTGCTTGATCCAATGCACCAAGATTAGCACAAGCTGATATGACACTTAGCATGTTTACCTGGTCAGGCTTTATTCCTGAAACTTGCATTTCATTAAACAACTTAAGAGCTTCTTGAGGCCGACCACTCTCTGCGTAACCAGAGATCATCGCACTCCAACAGACCAAATCTTTTTTATCCATTTCATTGAAAATCAAACGAGCAGCCTCAACCTGTCCAAGGTTGGAATACCCAGAAACCATGGCAGTTGAAACAACAACATTCTTGGGTGACAACCTATTGTACAAACTCTGGGCCACATCCATAGTGCCACAACCTGCATACATGGTGACAAGAGCACTCTGCAAATGAGAGTCCAACCCAATATTATTTTCTACAATAAATTCATGGATGACTCTCCCAAAATCCAAGTTTCCGGCACGGCCACAGGCAGAGAGGATTGTTGAAAAAATCCTCCCATCCAATTCCACGCTGGATCTCTTCATCTCTTCAAATAGTAGCAAGACTTCATCAAAACAGCCATTTTGACAGTACCTGTTTAAACAATTCATAATTAGTTAGCAGTCGAAACACTTTCAATCACCAAATAAAAGTATGGATGTGCGAATGAAAAATGCTTTCAACTATAGCATGTTCTTGGTATTCACTCATGTTAAAATTTCAATCAGAATTGTACCTAAAAGTTTTCAGTAAAAGGGACACAGTCAACATTTAGATAACATTCATCTCAAATTTCAATGACAAATAAAAATATTTCTAAACTTGTCACGGTCATAATGTTTCTCTTAAAAGAAGCAATACCAAAAACACGAAATTTACAGGAAAGGTGCGTAAAAATTCATTCCAGCGTAGACATATCTTATAGCATGATGTTAACAAGAATTCTAATAGCATTAGCATCGTACCCGTCAATCATTATATCCCACGTAACAACGTCCCGGTAAGACATTTTATCGAACATCAAGCGCGCTTCTTGAATTTGCCCACAAGCAGCATACATACCAATCAAACCAGTCTGCACAAAGGGGTCCGAATCAAAACCCAGTCTCGAAGCCAACCCATGAATTTCCATCCCTTCGCTCAACCCCAAAACTCTCGACGCCGCCTTCAATAATGGCGGAATACTAAACCTGTCAACAACCAAGCCTTCTCTCCTCATGTTCTCATACACCAAAAGGGTCTTATCAGGTTCATCACTACGCGACAGTTCGCGCAAGAACTTGTTGCAGAGATGGGCTTCGGGTTTGTACATTGTATTGAAAACGGAGACAGCATAGTCGAGACTGGATGTGGAGGAGGAGAGGACGAGTTTCAGAAGAAGGGAGTTGGACCGGTCCAGGTGGGACCGGATGATTTGGGCGTGGATCTGTTTGAGGTGGGAGAGGGAGGTGGCGGAGGTGAGGACGGTGGAGAGTTGGGTATAGTGGTGGTGGAGGGTAGTGGGGGTTGGGTGGGATGGGAAAGGTGAGATGGGTTGGGTGATGGTGGCCATGGCATTTGAGAGAGGGTTTAGGGTGGGGTTTGGAGGAATATATATGGAGGGAAATACAGTTGGGTGTTTCTTTCAAGTAAATATTGGGCTGACACGGATATTATCGTATCAGTATTATCTAACCATGTCAGTTCAATAATCGTGTCAGTATTGACATGATTATTATAATATAATTGTATAATAATAACTCAATAAATAGAATCATATTTTTTAAATATGTGTCGGTTATTATCTTACATGAATGACTGGTTATTTGAAGAAGTGTTGTCAACATCATTTGTGGGCTTTGGCACAACTTTGCTTTATTGTAATTTGGAAGTCACGAATTCGAACCGTGAAAATAATTTCTCTATTTGTAAGGATAAAATTACGTACATTTAACCATCTCTAAACTCAACAACAACACAAGCTTCATGTACCCTTTTTTTTTTTTAATTATTTGTGGGTTTTCACTAGTCCCATAACATACAATAGAACTCAATAAATTCATGAACAAATGAGTGAACTTGATTAAATTCAAGGTGGGTTGAAATTGAGAGGATCCAAATCTGGTAGGAAGATTGCTCAAATATGATTACTGCAATCTTGCTAGTTGATGTCCCAACATGCCCTTTAATGAATCCGTTACTGTATTAATTCATCCATTAATATTCTTTTTCTCTATATTGAATAACAATTTCACGTGACAATGATAATATGATGTCACTAATACACTAAATATTTTCTCAAGAAGAGAGCTAGGGGAGTAATTAATGGTTTGTATAATTAGTATTGATTCAAGTGTGTACTTCATTAATATAATGTCATTTTACGCACACATCGACTAATCCCCTTTCCAATCCGGTTAAAAGCAGATCATATACGCTAGAACTAGAGTATTTATAAAAAAAAAATCTCTCATGATCTGACCCTAATAAAAAGTTGGCAAGATTCAAACTTAAAGACGAAACAATGTCATTATGGCGCTCATAAGCATATAACATTAACCATTATAAACACCATGCCATAGAGCTCAGCAGTTTGACAGAGAATTGATAGACATGGAGAAGGCTTCATTCAAGATGATCCTCTTGGTTCTCATGGTTACTGGGTTGGGTTAGTCTCTCTCTCCCTCCATCTCTCTCTCTCTCTAAACTTGACAACTTTAGAGACCATCCAATAAGAAATCGACGCAAAATTAGCTATTTGGGTTTAGTTTTAGAAATTTTGATGGCAAACGGAAACCCATCAGACCCATCTAATAATTAGATTAACATAAATTCAATTAAACATGACATGTATGCATTCACTGCACAAATTTGATTGTACATAACAATAATAGGAACTGATAAGCACGAACGTTCTATGTTCAAGTCTCCATATTCGAATATAATCCAAAGTTAATCGATACAAGTGATTGGGAGCATATGAAGTTCAAGTTGTAGCGATGAGTCCACAAGTCACATAGTTAAAATGATTACTCAGTTGCAGAAAAAAAAAAAATACTTGTATGAGTTTATAAGGGAGAAGGAGAGTGGTTTGGAATTGATCACTTCATATTTATACATAGGATTGGATCTAATACTGTTCTTCTACATAGGAAATAAAGGCCATAGTTGCCTCTTAAATTTGTTTTTAAGGCATTTTAAACTTCTGTGTTTGAGCTAGTGTATAATGTGATCAGCAGATAAATCAATGTGTCCAACAGAAGCTTGATGGTAAGGTTTTTAAGGGTCCCATTTTTAGAGTAAATATTGGGTGTAACGGTTACACCACGTCAACATTGTCACGTGGTGTAACCGCTCAATAATAACACAACAATCAAGCAATTGTCTAGATGGGTAATAGCACTTTTAATCCCTAAAATATACATTTTTTTGTTAGTTTAGTCCTCAATGTATCAATTTTATCAATTTGATCCCTAAAGTATTCTAATCCTGTCATTTTGGTCCCCACATAGATGGACCGTTAAGTTTTTGACAAAATGATCACGTGTTGGGCACGTGATACCGTCTAAAAAAATGACACGTGGCCACTTCCGTCAAAAAACTTAACAGTCCGTCCATGTAGGAACCAAAATGACACTAATTGAATATTTCAGGGATCAAATTGACAAAATTGATACATTTAAGACTAAACGGACAAAAAATACATACTTTAGGGACAAAAAATACAATTAACCCTTGTTTAGATGATACGACTTTGTGAGTGCGTGTCTATAACACCTGTTTTCTGTTCTCACTATGACTTTACCTAGGTTTGATTTTGCCTAAATATTCATGGTAGGCTTTATATTTAGCACTCATTCATTTCCTACATATACCAACTTGGCATTCATGAGAGACAATCATATTAACTCATTACAACTCTCATGTTGTTTATATAATGACAAGGAAAACTTAAGATCAATGTTGATTAGTGTTGGGTATTACATGTGCAAGAATCCTCACGTCGGATAGAAAATAAGTTAAAGTGTCATAATATACTATTGAGTTCCAGACATGTATGTTAAGCCTTGGATTATTAGGCTCCCCAGTCTCCCAATAATATGTTCATAAATTATACTCCAAAAATTCCTTCTATTGCAGGATTTGTTGGAAAAATAGGTGAAGGTTGTTGAAATAAAAACAGTCTTTGTTGCATGTTAAATACTGCAAAAAAAAAACCCAAGCTTGAGCTCTACAACCATCTAGCTTAAATTTGCATGAATCACTCACTTTTTCGTCCAAGAAACTCGGCTTGTTTTCTTAATGACAAATGTTGTTCTATAGGTAGGTGCAAAACAACCCTTGATTACTATAGACTTCTCGCTCTCCGAGAAGAGGAGAATCAAAGCCCACCAACTTGCTACTCAAACGAACCTTACGACCAGTATGATTACTTAAAATTTGGGTGTGCGCTTGTGGGTGAGTACCATAGTCATATCCGCGATAAGCTTCCAATGCAGAGTTCATTTACGAATTGATGGTTTCCTTGCAAGTATTCATCGTGCATTATCATCAACTGTTCTGCAACCTGTTTGGAGACAAAAGAAAAGTCATGAGTATCAAACAGCATCAACAACAGTACTAATATAAGCTTGACTTCTAAAGCATATAGGGCTCTTTCGTAGCCAATTCAGAAAAACCTGGCTCCTGTGCCCCCAGTGAAACAGTAGAGAATAACCTTAATTACAATTCCGGTGCACAATGGTCTACGTCATGTTGTCAGGGACGGAGCCAGGTTTCTAGTTGAGGGGGGCCAAAACATAAACAAAAAATTTATCATGTCACATAAACATAAACCGAAAAAAAAAGACTAAGGTCGTGACAAAATACAAGAGGGGGCGGGCAATGTGTCAAATTGGGTGGCCAACTGCCCCACTCCCCCCAAGCTTGAGTGTAGCTCCACTTCAGAATATCGTGTCAAAATTTGTTCAACATATGCATGAATCATTTAAGTCATGTAATGGGATTAGTCTCAAGTGTAGCCCGGTTTTTATCAATTCAAGCGAAACTAATTAGAGAAAGACTATTTTTCCTATATGACTAACCTCTCTTTAGAATAAATATCCCAAAAATAGAGGATCTACATCTACAGTGAATCAAACAATACAGTGAAACACTACTTTGAGAGAAATCACATTATACTATGATGGACGAGAAGGTTCAGTTATCCAAAATGAATTTCTAGATTTATCAACATCAAACTCGACCACTGGAAATAGCCACTCAGGATTGATTTACCTCCTCGATGCTTCCATCCTCAATCTCTGTGTTAAATGAAAGTAGCAAGCTCTCATATAACAAATTCTCTAAATCTTCCACATAAAGCACCTCTGTAAATCAAAATCAACAAAAAAAACATTAGTCTTTCGTTTTGAAAAGAAAAATTTGTTAGAATGTTGTTATTCCATTAATGATGGTGAATGAAGATGAAAAGAGCTTATTAATTACCATTGGATTGAGAGAACCAGGAGAGGATATCAGACGACAGTTGCTCCGATTTCTTGATGGAATCGAGGCCACCCCACTCGTTTCGAACTGCCATTTGAAGGCCGGTCCACTGAGACAAGAGCTTTGAGATTCCTTCATGGAGAGGACAGAGAAATACTGGTTTCGGACCACCAGAATGTGCTGCTGCCACAACAGATTCCATCAGCAGATTTTAAATCTCCTCTCTCTCTCCCTCTCTCTCCTTCCTCTGCCCTGTTTCTCTCTCCAGAGCAGGGAGCCCGATTTCCAGAGAGAGAGAGAAAGCATTACTTTTTAGGACACAAGTTTAAGGTTCAAGGGCGCGAAAAGTAGGGATCGGAGGAGAGAGACTCAGTCACTCAGGAAGGTTTTATCGTTAAGGGCCCAGCCCACACCCAAAAAAGGCTTTCATTTTGGCCCATTAAAGTGTAAAGGGTGCTTGATCAAGTTTTCTTCTTCTTCTTTTTTTTGTTTTTGGGTATATGAAATGGATATACCGAAAGGTTGCTCTAGATATCCGTTGGAAAACATTGCTCCTCAATATTATACATCTATCTACAGAAGATCCCACCGCACTTATGTTGGGGCTGAAACTAAGGTATCACCTCGTGCTTTAAGTGTTAAAGAGTAGGTTTAACTCCAACAAATTGTCGTAGTTGTGGAGACTCGAACTTAAGCAGTAAACGAACAAAATTGAATTCTTATCCACTTGAAAGACCGTTGGATAGTCTTGATCAAGTTTTGAAAATATTGATGAAAGGGCACGAAATGATGACATATTTACTCAACGCTAAAAACTAATTTGGTCACCTACTGTGAAAAAAAAATCACAAACTTGTCTGATTAAGGCAATTGAAGTGCAACGAAATTTCAGCATTGGGAAGAGGTGTTACTAAGTTAGACCTATCTGCACGGGTGTGGAATTGACAATTATAATCTATTCAAAATAAACGGGTATACAAAAAGGCACTATGCCTCTACATAGTAAATAGTGAAATGTAACAAGGGGCACTTTATATGCCTCTACATATACTCACACTAAAGACACATCCAAATCCACCAGACCACCACCATCCCTCTCTCCTTTATCTTCCATTCACTCCCACATAGTCTCATTCTAGACCATAGACAAAAGACCACAATCATACAACAAGTTTCTCTCTCTCTCTCTCTCTCTCTCTCTCTCTCTCTCCATTCTCCACAAGTGAACATGTCCAACATCTTCTGGAAGAACTTCAATCTCTGCTTCTCCAGATTCATGTGCCTACCCACAACCCTATCCCCAACTTCACCTTCGGAGAAAGATCACAACCCACCACCTATTATTAACCCCACCACATCAACCCTAGTGAAAAATTTCAATTCCCTCTATGACCTTGCTTCTTCTTCCACCTCCAAGTCTCTCACCTCTTCCACTGATGACTTCTTCTCTTCATCCGACGATTCTGATACTGATTCCCTACCGGACATCACCACTGTATTCGCCTCTCAACGGTTCTTTTTCTCCTCCCCCGGCCGGTCCAACTCAATCATCGAGTTGCCGGACTCCCAACCGGAGTCTGACACACTTGTGGCCGGCGGCGTCGCCATTCACACCTTCTCTCCGGACCCTTATAGTGACTTCCGGAAATCAATGCAGGAGATGGTGGAAGCACGTGGGGTAGTGGATATAAAGGCTGATTGGGACTTCTTGCATGAGCTTCTCTCTTGTTACCTAACCCTGAACCCTAAACACACCCACAAGATCATTTTCAGTGCTTTTGCAGATCTTATAGTTTCTCTAATGTCATCAACAACCACCAACCATTGCCGGAAATCCAAGGAGCAACACCAACGTATCACATCATGCCCGTTGGTATAATTTCCTCTTCTCATTGTCCTTTTTCTACTCAGTTTTTTTTATGCACACAATCACTTTCAAATCATGCGTAAGTTTTATGACGGTCAAAATTCTCAAATTCAGACATATAGGCTTATATCTCAACTCTTGTTCAACCATCGAACCAACTCGTGCGTGATTCTTCATGACATTGTCTTTAGTGAGAAAGATAAATATATTTTTTTTCTACGAAGACAAAGGCAAAAATGTTTTGATATCCAAAACCAAGGAAAGCGTGGGAAGTTTAGGCCTCGATGAATGTAATTTTTCTAACGTATTATGTAATATTAGAAATGGTTGTGTTAGTAAGAATGTTTTTTTGTTGTTTTGGTGAATGTGTTGCCTCGTTGAATCTTCTTGGGAAGTGTTGATGTCTCAGTTGTTTTTTAGTTGATTACAAAATTATTAGGGCACAATGACAACCTAAGATGGTTGATTGTGTCCTCCATTTTGTTTGTGGTCCAGACAACTTTTGGTTGGGGACCTTTGTCCATAAAATCACGAGAGGTCTATGCCTCTGCTGTCCCGTGGAGTTAAGGGCACTAGTTCTGGTTGTCCCTTATAAACTGATAGGTATTGTTTCTACCTCTTACGTAGAGTGCCCAAGTTGGATAGCACTATAGTACTCAAACAAAAGTTCGATATGGTACCAAATATTATTATTATTAATGGTCAAATTACATTTTTTAAAGTTCAATATCGATCATGTCTTTTGGAATTTTAACTTGCATTTCTAAAAAAACAGTAATTTGACCTTAAAATTGTCAAATTTCAAGTGCAATACCTTTTTTGATACCATAATCTCGTCCTCGCCAAAATAACTATCTAAAATTTCAACATTAGCATAGGGTCCCACCAATCTTCAATACTACTTGCCCAATTCAGATCAAAGAATTTAGTCCCGGCGGGTAGAAAGTACCTAGGCACAAAATCTAAAATGCACCACCTTGTGTATGATAGTCTATCATTACACTCCCTCTGTTACGATTAGGACTTGTATAGCATTAAGTTTACCTTAGTTTCATAGTCAACTTCTTCATGAATGTTTGAAGATAGAAAAAGAAGGCGCCAAACGCTGTCGTATTCATTCCAACCATCCGCCATTAAACTAGCGGATAGAACGCAAAATTCAGATGCATGCAATGATTCATTAGTTAAATCAAAGTTTTATGTGACTATGAAACTCGAACTCATGACATGTAGATTTATAACTCACTCCTTACTTGATCATTGAATCTACTATGCGGATTGAATAGCTATCCTTAGCATAATTCAGGAGAACTGCATAGTTCTTCTCTAATCGATTTTTTTATAGCACTAAGCTACTTAAACTAGTATATCATCCAAGAAAAGGAGTATCCAAAGATCAAAGACAAAATACTGTTCCAGCAGTGTAGCCATCACATCCAATAAATGTTTAGAAACATCTACCAGAAACCAATGTTAGGGTTAATAATTAAGAAAATAATCAATGGGTGGGTGTACTCTAAATAATTTTATATGAGGGAAAGAGAAACAGACAAAGAGGATCCAAGAAAGATATCAACAACTACTACCAATAAAAAAGATATAGTTTTTGTATAATATATATATCTGATAATTCTTCCTATAGTTAGTTGGTTTAGGTAAAACATTACACCTAATTTTTGTAAGTAGTCTCCACTTTGAAGATCTGAGCCTCCTTTAGTTGAGATATTTGTTGGACTGTGCTTGCCATAAATCCAACATTAGCAATCTCTTTATGACCTTTTTTAGGGTTTGTAATTTTTAAAGCGGCCGGTAATCTGATATAAAATCAAAACAAAGTTAGCCGGTATGTGGGTTTAATCTCAATAAGTTTGGGTTCTAAATGACGTAAGCTAGTTTTGAGATATCATGGCTTACACGATTTAGACATGACAAGAACTTATAACAATACGCAAATTAGTAAAGTAATTCAAAAAGAAACCGACAGAATATAACTAGACTTGATCAATTTAGTTTTAAAAGATATGAATTATAATTGGATTAACTCATCAAAGTCTGCTTAATAGATGATTCGTATATGGGTACACCATGTTTTAGCATGATAAGACTTAAACATTTGGTACGACGTGATTGATTGTGAGTCGTGCTATTTTTCGGGAGAGTGGAAATATTAGGACAAATTAACTTGACTGGTATATTGGGCTCTAGTTACTTTTTAACGGTTAGTTCGCCTATCAAATTAGCTGCTGTCCACACAAAGATAGAGAGTCGAATGAATGTGTGCTTTAATGCAAAGGTTAGGTCAAATGCTTGCTGTGGGACAAATAAGTATAAGCAAGTAGGCCCAAATATATAACAAGATCAAGGAAGCTTGATTTTGTCCATGGCTATTGTCTTTACTTTTATTATTGACATTGATGTGGAACGCCCCCTATCTAATCAGTGTTATCCACAATTTAGAGCATTTCTACATGTTTGTCAAGATGTTTCACATAAGATTTTATGTGCTTGAAGTTGAGTTTATTGGATTTGAATCTCTTTTAATATTACATTTTCATTTGAACTTCAATGACTAATCATCCATCATGTATGAGTACGGGTTTACTCATGTGTAGCTAGTGAATCCCATTTGAGATTCAATTGTCAAATGTTCCTATCACAAATAGAATTAACTATGGATTTGAGCTATAGCACATGATTTAATAAAATCGCACGATTTTTTCGATCTAAATCAAATAAGTTTTACGGGAAGAAGATTTGGCTCAGCATGTTCTATTCGGTACAAGAGAAGAACCCGACTCAGTATTAAAAAAAAATAGAGAAAGCAGAACTAAGCCAAGATAATACCATGCATGAATTCTTTTGCTTTTATGAATTGATTTTTAATTCAAAATTTGAAAAGATTCAGCTACTAAGGCAATCCCCCCCCCCCCCCCTTCTCTCTCTCTCTCACAAAAGAGAGTGAAAGATAACAAAATCAAACAGTAAAAGAGTGCGTCGGCCTGTCTGAGTACATGTAATAATTGGAAACATGCAATGCAAAAAAATTGAAAAGGACTGAGTATAGCATATGCCCAACTGGATTAATAGTCAGTTTACGTATATGGGTCATCTCAATCAACTCAAACATGATCTCATGACCTGAATTGGATCTTCTCAATGGACCCCCATGTTGATATTTATGTATTTTAATATGCTTCAAAAATTTAAATAATAACAAAAAAATAAATTAAATGACATTACTTTTAATCCAAGAATCATATCTTTCTGGATGTGAATAATCACAACTCTTATTAGTTTTCGAATTATTACAATTTTGTAAATAGTCATTGACTTTATGTATCAATAGTTACAACCTAATGTAAAAGGCTAAAAATTATGATTTTTCATTTCATGATTTTTCAGAAAAGGTGTTATTTGTCTATAGATAGGAAGGATTTCATTCACTTGTTTTTCTTATTTCATTTTTCACCAATAAGATTCTTTTGTGAGTAAAATCTTGTGAGTCCTTTGAGTATCCAAGAAGTTTTTATTTCAAGAAGGTACTTAAGGGTTTATTCAAGTTTGTTAAATTTCTTGTGTGAGTGCAGATTAAGAGTTTTTGTTTGTTTCATTGTATTTTGAGAGTAGAACGTCAGTGGCTATTTGCACCTGAGTGACAGTGATATTTTATTCTGAAGTGAGCGTCTTCCATAACGTACCTCGAATCGGGTTCTACATTCTAACTTTTTATTATTATTATACTGTCTTGGTGATTTAGAGTAGTTTAATTACCAATTTATTGCATTTGGTTGTAAAATTCAACCTTGAATATGGTCAAGCTTCACTTGGTTGTAATTAATGGAATTTAAACTTTAGCTGGACTCAAATAGAGAGTTTGAATCATTGTTTAAACTTGACTCATTAAAAATTTACGAGCATTCAAACTGAAATCGGAGAAATCAGGAGTCACAGAGAAATCAACTCAAGGACAGGACTTTCAATTATCAATTGAATGCATTTCAACACTTTTCTGAGAGAATCAGAGAGAGATAGAATGGCATGTGAAAATTGTTGGTGAAATAGTGCTGAGGTTTTGTAGCATCTGTCCATTGGCCCTTGTCTAGTGATGGATACTTCATTGTCTGCTTCAAGTTTTGTTGGCTTCTTCCTCGGGAATGGCTTTTGTTCCAAATCTGGAAAATATTTTGAATAGACTGTGGATTTCACTCACCATGTCCTTAGCTCTTTGTTTGGATCCATGTTCAGTTCTTGGACACACATTCAGAAAGCTTGTTACTGTAACTCCCCACAAATTCAGGAAAAAAAAAATCCCCTTATGTTTACAGTAATTGGACTTCCTCCTAACTTTTCAACCGAGAATCTGAAACCATTGAAATCACATTCTTCGAAGTAAAGAAATTGAACTCAAGGGGATAAAGAAGGTAATGTGAGAGAATAGTGAATTGGGTATGTGTTGAGATCGTGCAGCAATTATGGTGAACAACAATGAAACAATCAAACAAGAAAGCAAGAGAAAAATAACACAGAGATTTACGTGGTTCGGCAATGTGCCTACATCCACGAGAGCGAGCGGCCGTACTTTTCTTATTATTCAAGTAGGGTTACATCTTAAGTATTTATATAACCCTAGTACTGACGTATTTACAAAAATACCCCTGTACCATACCGCGGGGGCGTTGCCCCCGCACCCCCAACTAATCAGCGTCCCCCCGATATATCAATCCCCACAAGGCTCCGGCATCTGCCTCCTTGCCATTGTGCACACTGCAAATATTAGCCACACATTCTCTAACAGTATGTGTGGTTGACTTCATGTATCTAGCCGCATTAGCAGAAAGCAGTTTTTTTTTTTTAATAGATTGTTTTCTTCTTCTTTCTCAAATTTTTAGAAGATCAAAAATAGTTTCAAGTATTTTATTCTCCTTTTACATTATAAAATATCTTCTGAATTAATGCCAAAAACTACTAAAAAATGTTCATCCAATGAGTGAAAAAACCTCATAATACAACATATGATGCTTGGTCATTTTTTTTTTGTTAGTGTTAGAGCAATTCTAATCCAGCTCAGTAAAATGACTAGCTAAAATATATTTAAATATTGTATTCTCAATTTTAGTTAGTCACTTTTTTATATTCACTCCGATCACGCTCTCTATTTTAACTAACTACTTCAATTAACTTTCAATAATATAATTCCAAAATACCACGTAGCCTAATAATATAATTTAAAATTTTCACAAATACTTGCATTCATATTTAATAGGGTCTAAAATTAAATATTTCATTATACAAGGGATTTTTCGGAATTTGGGGGAGGGGGTTTTCAGAATTTGGGTTGTCAAAGAAAAGGGGGGGGGGGGGGGGGGGGGGGGGGGGGGGGTTTCGGGGGAGGTAGGGGGAGGTGGGTTTCGAAATTGGGTGAGGGAATCTGCAGCTTGGGGGTGGGAGATGAAGAAGATTGTCTGGACCAACCGTTGGAGAAGACGATGAAGAAAAAAGCGAGCAGTCTCGCAAGCTTTTTCTCCTCTCGAGATCTAGCAAGTAACAAATATTTCTTAGATTTTAGCTAGCAAGATGGCGAGTCGATTGAAGCAGTTTTTTTGAACAAGCCTCGTCAAATTAGCTAAAAATGAAGATTTAGCTAGTGGGTTGGAGATACTCTTAGGGGGGAGGGGTGACCGTGGACGTGACATTTTCACTGTAAAATGATCATTTTAAGTCATAACTACTAATCCAAAAGAATAATTTATCACTATAGCACCAATAAAGTCAAATAACAAATCGCATTGTTTTTGTAAATCGAACATTATTTGACAAACACTTAAGAATTTCTATAAACATTAAAAGATAATAAAAAAGAAAATGGGATCTTTCATTAAATGTATGTATATATGTATCGAGTAGAAAATGTTATTTTCCGTTCTTTCTTTTTAAAACCTCTTTTTAACCCATACCCAACAAACACCAAGATATATAAATCATAATTTTGGGATGCAACGATAAATGGGAGATACAAAGAAATTACCATTATTGCCCTTTCTTCGTGCGTAGAACATACACAAACTTAAATTTACAAGTACAATAAGGGAAACTCTTTGAAAAAAAATTATTATTTAATTTATTAAATAGGACTGTAATACATAAGATAATTTATATGAATCTCCAAAATTTAATAGGTTTCCAAAATGCTTAGTCTCAAGAAAATTACAAAAAATAAATAAAATACGTATTTAATAAATCAAAATCAAACCAAATCAAGCTAAGTCTTATGTCCCAATTATTTGGAGTCGACTATATAAGTATAATTTCGTCATTCATTTTGATTATTATTTGAACTCATCATAATAGATCCGACAAAATTTTACACTGACGGTCGGTTACCTACCGCAATCCTCCTCATTTATCCTGCCTTGAGACAAACAATGTTGAGTACAACACTAGCAGAATTAAGAAAATTGACACGATTATGTAACTAAATACTCTAAAATATTTCTAATTGAAATATCATTCTAAGAAAATTAAAAAAAAATAATAAAAATATAGAAACTAACAACTCTTGTTGTATGTCATTTTGAAAAAAATATTGGTCGTTATAACATATTAGCAGTGTTACATGGTGTAACGGTCTATTAATATGTAGACAAATCAGTGAATGGATTCCACTCAAACTCATACATACCTAACCATGTCATATATAATCACCTCTATTTTGATGATTACACCAAATTTTATTATTTTTATTATTTTCTTATTGAATGATTACATCGACAGTGTTTAGATGGTATAACCGTTATACCCGATATTTACTCGTCATTTTGACCCATCGTCAAGCTCAAGAACACCATCATCCCCAACCCAAGTCACACCCAACCTTGCTACACACAGAAATGGCACTTTCCTTCTCACAATTTCCAGTATCATCCTCCTCTTCCTTTCCAGCATCGAGAAAAGTAACTCCCCCAAGCATCTCCTTCCAAATCAAACCCACACCCATTTTCCATGGATTTCTCAAACACAACCCAATCACAACCACAAGCAGAAAAAACCAATTCACCATCATCATCAAATCCAGTCAAGAAGACCCAAACGCCATCACCGGCAACGCCTCTGAATCGGAAGGGGAAACTATAACTACCCAGCAAACCTCTCCGACTGAACCACCACAGGAGCCGACAAATGGTACAACCGATTATACTAGCAGTGAAGATGTATCAGATCTAGGTGCTCAAATCAAGAAGGCCATGGCGGATAGAGAACAGAAAGAGCCGGACTTTTGGGTCGGAGTGGCGGAGGAGATAAGAGAGATCGAGTGGCCGGCTTTCAATAAGGTGTTGGGCACCACTGGGATTGTGCTCGGAGTTATTGCTGGTTCGAGTGTCGTTTTGCTCACTGTTAATGCCGTTTTGGCTGAGTTTTCCGACCGGGTGTTCGCCGGAAGAGGCGTTCAAGATTTCTTTGGCTGAGGCGAGGGAGATGAGGGATAGGGTGATGAGAAAGAGTTGTGATGCAGTGGGAGAGGTCCTAGCCGCTTACCCTGCTCTTGGCACTCACATTAGGACACATCGCTGGCACCTAATATTAGCCCTGAGCTCCATTTCTTTTTTTTCTTTTTTCTTTTATTGGCTTATATTTCTATGGGTTGGGTTCAATTATTCACATTGCTTGTAAAAATTTTTGCTGAAAAAACCTATGAGAATAAATCATAAATCGCTCGTGAGTACCCTAATCTCGATGTGGATAACCTGTTTTTGATCGGACTGAGAAAATGATTAGTGAAGGTGTACATAAACTGGTCTCGACACCCTAGACGATCGAATAAAAAAAAAAATGTTTATGACTTTGTGTTAATTTGCCCCTATTACTCTGTTTTAAAAAATATTATTTAAACATAATTTGTTAGCCTTATTTGTTAACGTGATACATCAAATTCATTAAATTGGAAGAGATTTTCAACTAGTAGTAAGATCTCCGATCAATCCAATAACAGAGAATGGTTCGGTCATCAAATAAGACTAACAAATTAAGTCCAAGTAACATTTCATATCGGTTTTAAAGGTTTCTTTCAGTTTTGCATTCTCCCTGATGACAGACTTGATAAATAAGAGAATATTAAACTGAGTGACCCAACAATTCACGGCCTACACTATTTGCCCATCATAGATTGTTAAGACTTGATAAAACAACCCTTGCATCTTCAAAACAAAACAAAAAATTCATCTCAAAGGACCATGTCCAAAAGATGCTCAAGAATTGAGCAGCCCAGCTTCTAGTAATGCAAATCAAATTGGTCTCAACCATCTGTAATCAAAAACTTGAAATCCATATCCGTTACATTCAGACTGATTTTGATCGATAAAATAACAATATCTCAAAATCCAGATACACGTAATGCAATCAAAACGTTCTCATTAGCCACATTCAAGAAAATAACGTCGAAAGAAATTTAAATAACACAATATCGAGCTCTACTCGTGTGAACCAGCAGGACCAACAAGGACTCCCTGTGCAGAACCCTCCTTCCTGGCACTCTCATCCTTCACTTCATCATCACCTTTTCTAATCCTAATTTTATATTTAGCCTCAAAGTCGGCAATTTCCTTTTTCTTCTTCTCCAGGGCTTCATTAAGCCGAGCAATTACCTCTTCAAGCCCCTCCTTATTGCGCTGAACAGCTGGCAAGACCTCTTTGATGGTTCTTTCCACGAGCACACCTCCAATCATCCGGTAGCATCGCCTTGATGGATCAAGTGGTTGTATGGCATTGATCACCAAAGAGTGCTCACTTACTTCCATCTCTAGTTCAGTAATTTTCGAGTAAATTTGGTTCATTTCAGCCCTCATGGCACCATACATGTTGGCGACTGCTTGCTCATTCATTGGTTCCCCACCTTCAGCTCTGCCAGCCATGATCTATAAGAGTAAAAGGAAAATGGATGTGACAACCTTCATTCTCATGCTTATACAGTTTGAGAATTCAACTACTTGCAGAGGCTTAATGCAAACCACATGGTTTTGAAGTCAAATATTTAACAACAAATTATGCCAAAAAAAAAATTGAAATAAACTGAGATATGTAGGAGATTGTAAACTATTAATCTGCATCCTACCAATTAACTTAAGCATCCTAAGAATCCTCAAAGACTAAAGTAGTCTGTCCAGAGAGAAGGATGATGTTTAACCGAAAATCCTTACAGAGTGATAACCATAAGATTTATAAAAACAAGAAAATGGAGCCCAAATGTGATCCATAACAAGCAATCTTTTACACCAAAAATCCCTAATGATAACATGGGAAGAACAGGAATTCAGATCCTATCATTTTGCAATCTGGCTGGACAGCTTGTCCACCTTTGCTCTCATTTTGTACTAAATCCTTTTAATTATTAACAAAATTCATGTTCACTATTAAAATAAATCAGCCATTTTTGTCCTTTCAAATTCCTAACAAGCCATTTGATGTTTTGATTGCAGACAATATAATACAGAACTTAGAGATGATTACAACGATGCAATTCAGATCTATTCCTCGTAGTGAAATATGTATAACAGCTCTTTATTTTTTTCATTTCTTAATTTATTTTTTGGGTTGGGATGGTTCAATTCCTACATTTGTATTTCCATATCTGTTCCAGTTATATCGTAAATTATTAAATCATGGGTGAAATTAACAGTACAAAATCCCATTAACTTATTTTTTGTTGCAAAAGCAGTTGCTTCTATTAGTTGATTCCCTACAACATATTCCTAATTGCTTGAAGGTCTTTAAGCCTTCTAGTCCCTATTCGATGTACTTACAAAGCATTCTTGTCCTCTTGCTCAATAACTTGACAATTTACTTATAATTTTCAGGCAAATTAGATATTAGTCCAGTTTACACCAACTCTTTATTTGATCTCTAGAGTATCAGTTGCAACAATCATGTCTTCACAGTTTTATCCTGGTATCGATGTAGACTCCCCATCTAACTGCACTTACAATTTGGACATTATGGGGTCATGTGCATCACGTGAGACTTTTGTAGAGGGGTAGTACAAGAAGCGCGGAGAGAGAGAGAGAGAGCATATGTTATGCACAGAGACGAGCACAACAAAGCGGCTCTTCAGTAGGTGGAAGAGCGGCTCTCCGTGCAGGGACACACACACACCAGGAATACAAACTGCCCACAAACACTAGCAAAACACATATGCACATGTAAGACTAAACTGATGCGGACACAACTCATCTTAAAGACCTCATATACACATTGTCAAGCTCAACAAGGCTGCCGTGGATATCTGTTGCAGAAGCATGGTGGTATGTTATGATCTTCAATGTCTTTCAACACTGGCTCGGCAACATGACTTTTTCCTACGAAGTCTACCAATAATTTTAATCAGGCCTATAGATTGCCCCACCCATGACCCAACCACAGAGCTGGGCCGCTCTGATACCAAATCCTATGAACTCATGACTAAAACTCACACTAGAAAATCAACTTGCAAGGGACTACGCTTTAATACCAAAAGGATATGAACATATAGGTAGAACTCACTATTGAAAGCGCGACTGGTAAGGGAACGATGCCCAATAAATAATATCCACACTTCAAGTCCATGATCCTAACGCAGAGAGAGTAACATACACAGGGGGAGAAACTCACAACACAAATACACACCCATTGAACATTAACACACACACACACACACATATATACATCCCTGAACAAGAAGAAGAAATAAAACATCAAACTCATACACGACCTCCATTCAAATCGATAAGGGCAAATCCTCCTATCAAATTCAATTTCCAGTTCATCAACCAAGCTCATTCCTTTCCAATTTCAGTCAACAAATTACAACATTGCCTAATTTCATTCAAATCCTATCTATTCAAACACAGACTAAACAAAACCCACTTGCAAAATCAATCATATACAATTTCAATCCAATTTTTTCATACTTTTGGTCCGAAAGCAATTGCAGAAAATTAATACAAACTATCAACATCCAGCGGCTACCTGGAGTGGGTGGCGATTTATGGGTGGTTGTGGTTCCAATGTGGAAGTGGTGATGGTGGTGGGCCGTGGGTTCGGGTGATTCAAGGTGGAGTTGTAGGAAGACCGTCGGTAGTGTTTTGGGGGTAGTAGGGGATCACCGGTGGTCGTCGATTGGGTCAGTGGCCGGCCGTGGTGGGTTTAGATGAGGGTTTTGACTATAAAAGGAAGAGGAGAAGAATAGGAAACAAAAAAAAGGAGAATAAGATGAAAGAGCGAAGGAAAAGGGCTTACCTGGAAGTCTTCGGAGCTACGACGGCGGCTGTGGTGACCGGCGACGGCGCTCGCAGTGAAGGGAGAGTGACGGACTGTGGTGACGATTTCTGTTGAAGTTTGGTGTGCCAACTGAGAGTCAGAAACTGAGACAAGGGCTTGTCCTGTATTTCATAGTTTTTAGCAATCGAACTATAATTATACAGGGGCGAATTTCACTTTATACCCTAAAAAATTTTAAAATTTTTATTTTACACTCATTTGATTAAATTTTTTTAATTATACTCTCAATATATTAAAAGTGTTGTAATATGACAGTTTTATTAATCTGACAAAAAAACTAACAGAAGCTAATAGTAGGGTTGCAAGAGTTACATTGCAACGTTTTTTATATATTTAAAGTGTAATATAAAAAAAATTAATTGTTGAGGATATAAAGTAAGAATTTTGAAATGTACAAAATGTAAAAGCCCTTCTACTAGCCCACATGTTTTTGTTATTATATTTCAGCCCCACAACTCTTAATTCAACTCCCCCTAAACACAAGCAACTAAGGGTGGTAAAGGAACAGAACAAATGAATTTGACTCCGAACCTAACGAGCTCATTTTTTCAAATGAGATTAAAAAGGTATTCAAACTCGACTTGTTTTCTAAAAAAACGAGTTCAAGACGAGTTCACTATTTCACATATAAATAAACTGAATTTTACAATCTTGAGCTCAAAATGAGTCGAGTTTGTAAGACTCATTTAATAAACGAGCCTAAAAAATTGTTCGAACACAATTTACTTTCTAAACAAAAGGAACTTGAGTCAAGCTAAAAATAAGTTGAGCCCGAATAGTTTGGATTCTTTACCACCCCCTACAAGCAGCCCCACAAAACAAACCCCCCCCCCCCCCCCCCCCCCCTGGCCCAAGCCGCAGCAAATGGCTTGAGGCCCACGGTTGGGGCCCATTAGCCTGGCATCCCATCAGGCAATGGTCGGTCTGGCTCGTCACTTGACAGGCCCATTTCAAGGGATCATGGAACGTGAGCTCGTAGCCTGACATCGCATCACAGGAGGGTGTGTGTGTGTGTTGTTGTTGTGGGGGGGGGTTAGCAATGGAAACTCTTGAGCGTTTGGTAAATAGATGATGGCTCAGTGCAGTGGTGGTAAATAGATGATGGTTCACAACCATATAGGTGTAGAATCAAAAGTAGTGTTATTGTTTGTTTATGACAGTTCTCAAAAGCAAAGCATCCAAACATATGCAATACCCAACCTCGGGTGATCCACAACAACAGTACTTAAAAAGTTGGAACTTAGAATTCAATTAAACATAAACAACAAATTTAGGGGAATTTTGGCTTCTGTAACCCAAGCCAAACTTTGATATGATATTGCATCAAAAACATGATCACAAGATGAGTTTCCATAATCATATTTGTTCAATCTCAGCAAGTGTAATAGTGCCATTTTACTAGGTTTTTATGCTCTCCTGAATAAACTTCTCGTCAAAACAAGTACCCATTCTGTTCTAACTCTAACGATGTAGATACCACACTCAGTATGGCTCTTACAAGCAAAATTCATAATGCCCAGTTGTATACTGGAATGCCATATTTACACCTGTAAAACATGAACATCAAGCACCAGCAACACGATGTTTGCCATTCCTGGTAACAGAGATGGCATCAACAATCTTGAGTCTCGACTAGAACCCAATTTTGCGATCTAAAGAGATGGAAAACAACAAATCAACAGTAAAACAGCTTCCCTACAACATAGCATTACCATTTCTACACAGAGTTGTTTGTTCAGTAACTTCTTAACTACATTTCACAATCACCTAGTACTACAAGTTTAATCAACATCAGAAATACAACCTGTTCTTGACGAAGCAGAAGCAGGGCAAGGATCAGAATTAAGGATTAACACACACATATTGCTACCATTAAAAGGTTAGTGATTACAAAACATTTAGAAAATATTTCAGATTGGGGTCATCATATCAGTTGTTACCATCGTCAAGGACCAGTCATCTATCTGTAGTAAGCTTGCTGATAAGCTGGTGCCATGTAATTGCCATATCCTCCATATGCAGGATAGTTCATTGGAGCTCCCGGAAATGATCCAGCAGTGACAGGAGGGGCTGCTTCTGGAGAATAAACATAGGGATTAGATGGTGGACTCCTGCTGCCATGGCCATACATTGCAGGTGGTGTTGCATATGGTGGAACCCCAGTAGGGTATTGAGTGTGCGAGGGCGACCTGACGAATGTAGGTACTGCAGGGAAAGATGAAACATAAGCATTTGTCGAGCGACCAGCCTTGGCAGGAGGCATGGGGCCACCATTGTTGGCTCGTGTTCTTTTACTGGCAGGGACTGCAGCAGGTCTTCTCTTCTCATTCTTGACCTTCTCTAACTGTTCACAGCGCTTCTTCAGGTTTTCTGGGGGGAACTCAGCCTCAAGTTTGTACTCTTCGATGCACTTGATGACAGCCCGAAGTGCTGACTGCTCTTTCTTTGCTGCTAGGTGCTGTAAAATACCAAAAAACAAACAAACAAAGGATATGGGGGAAAAAAGCCGCCTTCAGAGATTGTTTGCCATTTTAATCAAAGAGAACTAGGTAGACATATGATAATAAAAATGAATCACTAATAACAGATGCAAGAGCTTCCAATATACAAATTTGATGCAACTGAAAAACAATAAAAATGTTACACTTCAACAATATAATTGAAGTTATGAGATGACATTTGTCTCTCCCATTGTAGTAGAATTCTACTGCCCGTGAATCAAACTGACAATTCATATTTTTTGCCATGTTTCTCACAAAAGAGCAAATCTGGGTTTGGTGCAATACAACATACAACTTGCACGAAGATTAAGAACGAGACATACTACTACAACACTCAAGAACAACTGAAGCTGGATGCCAACAGGACAAGATGGAAGCAGGACAGCAAGACAAGAAGGAAGCATATCACATCTAACCCAACCACAAATGTAAAATATGGGCGAGGATAATTATTAGTAAAATGTTATATTAAACATAATGCTACCATAAGGATGGATAAAAGGATGCCATACTATTCCAGAAGAATGAAATAAAAAGATACCGCAGCTCGGCCGGAATTGTTGGGATCCTCCAAAATCGAAGTTGCAGCCTTTTTTGCATCCTTCAGAAAAGCTTTCAGCAGGGGGACGGAGGGGAACTTCTTCACAAGGCCAACTTCATAAGTAAAATGCACAGCATCAACCTGCTGTCCCCTGCTTATTAATTCTTCAATCATATCTGCACATGAGTGTACATAACCAGTCAAACTACCTTTTTCCAGTAAGTAGGATATTTATCATTCAACCGAAAAAGAGATTTAAAGAAATGAAAGAGGTATACCCCTGCATGTACATCCAAGTAATAAAAAAGACAGGACATATGATAAAAACCATGGTACATAAGCATGAATGAGGTATCTCCTACATGTCAATATCAAGGGGACAAACATTGGCGCCAATATAGGACAAAACAAAATGCAAAGCTACTGCTCATACTAAATGTCAACTTATTTTGTTGAAGACTTCTATCTTAAGGCCTAGTATCTCATGGAGGAGCACTTGAATTGTCCCAAGAGTAAGTGGTAACGTGAATATTTGTACTGATAAAGACCAAATATAACGACAAAAATATATTGCACCATCATATACAATGATTTTCTCAACGTCCGAGAATAAAGTACTAAATGCCTTCAAGTTTTGGTTGTTTAATTGTTTGTATGAACAATAAAAAAGGAAATGATTAGTTAGGTACAAAACACCAACAATTCAAACTAGTATAAATATTCACGCACGAACTCATGCACGCTAGCTGGTTAAGCATAACATTTGTAACAATAGGGATCGATAATCAGGTGAACAATGATATAAATTTCTGTTTTAAATAGTCAAGTCTCCAAGCCAAGCGAAGTATGAACCAAGCCCAAAAATATATGGACAAGAAAAGGTCGGACATCCTTATGCATAGCCTCAACATATCAAGAAGAAGAGGCAACCTTGTAAACCCTCTTGATACAAGTTCCCACAAAAACAAAATTATAATTAACTCCATAAGTTCTACAAAACTCTCCACATTGAGCCATCGATTAAATAAGCAAGCTCATTGAATGGCCATATGCATTACTCCATAGTAAAATTCATTACAGAATAATCAGTCATCTAGTTTATTTTTCCATTTAAGCATTACAACCTTTCGTTCATAGAACAAAAAGGCAATAAAATATGTGTGTCTAATTAAACTAAGGAATTTGAATCTACCTTGTTAACATTAATTAACCCAATGATAGAAATATATCTCATCGAGATGCAATCCCAATCAATTTAATAGTCCTCAAACCTTTGGCAGTAGTGGTTTTCCTACAATCCCCTTCTATTAAACTTGGAAAAATAGTTCTCAAATCATGTGTTGCATGGCGTATGCAAATCCACATCCTTAAATGTATCATATCATTAGTATTCTTTTTCTAGTCTTCTATGATGTTTCAAATTCAAGCTACTAACAACAAAACCTTTATCAAGCAAAAAACAAATCAAAAAAAATGGAAACATACCAGGCATTTTATCACCCAAACCCAGAGAAACCGCAAGCTTGGGCATTTGTTTCCTCCAAGCTGATCCAACAACAAGCTTCCTGTACAACTCCACATCCTCTTTCTTAACAATCCCAAAGGTGACCAAGTGTTGCAGAAACGTATGAACATCCGGCGTCTTCACATTCTCAATCCCTCCCATTTCCTCCAAGCTCTTCTTCCATGTGTCAGCAATCTCCTTAGCCCTTTCCTTCACGCTCGGCGTCACCAACATCCTCTCACTCCCCAGTATCGGATCCACCATCACCGGAATCAACGACTCCAACAACAACACACAAGCCCACCCCAAATCATTCACTCTCTTGATCTTCATCTCCCTCTTATCCACCGGAAACACCTCCGATATAGCCTCCAACACAAACCTCGCCGGATCCACACAATCCCCAAGCGCCACAGGCATTTTCGTTCTCATTATATCCAATTCCTTCTTCCGAACAACCACAAATTTCCAAAACCCTAGAGAATCCATTTTCACACAGAACGACTTCAATTTCAGTAGCAAGCCTTCGGAATCGTCAACCTCGGGTTCCGGAACGGTGTCGTTCTGCGAATTGATGGCGATTTCTTTGTTTCCTTTGACTTTTCCGAGGGCGATTTCGATGGAATCGTTGATGGTGGTCTCGCGATTCTCAAGGACTATGAGGGAGTGTTTGGTTTCAGTGTCTAGGGTTTCAAGCTTGGCTTTGACTGCTTCGTACTTCTTCTGGAGGTCTTGTTCTAGAGAAGTGAAGTGGTCGGAGAGTTCCTTCCAGAGAAGAGTACAGCTGGTCATGAGAGAGGTTTGTCTCTGGAACTCGTCGAAGCTCGGCTGAGTCAACTCGCCGGGATCGGCGATTGATCCCATGATGAAAGCTGAGCCAACTCACTTCAACTTTCAAATTGAGTGAGAGAGAGAGGGGGGGAATGAAAACCTAGAGAGATCTGGAGAGAGAAAGTGAGGAGGGAGAGTGACCAAAGTAAAGTTTGGTGGTGATGTGATGATAAAGTAAAGGAGGAGGAAGATGGGTGACGTGGCGGAACAATATAGGGTAAGGTTGTCGGTACAGCATACCAGTATTGTCGTATGCGTAAATATCACATCTGTCCCCCAAACTATTCTCCAAGATCAAAAAGTACCCTCAAGTTTTATTTGTCTCAATTTCATCAAATTATGTAATTATACAAAATTCACCAAATTTGTTTCAATCTACTACTATTAGAGACTCTTTGACTTTCAAGCTCAGAAGAAGAGTGAAAATGACCTCATTTTTACTAATCAATAAATAATAGTTATTGATGGTGTTAATTCACGTGAATGAGTAAAAGGTTTGGGTTCAACTATATGGGATGGATTTGAGTTACAAGGCTCGTGAATTGGTAGATGAATGCTCTAGTTATCCGAGGTATAGTACGTGCAACACAGTGAAAATATAGTAGTTCACCGACTGATGAGCTCGGCTAGTCCACTCTCTAATGGAGGCTCTTGCCCCTTTCACTCTATTGATCACTAAAGAAATTTACAGAGTCTTTGTTTTGTATTTTCTCTCTCTCCCCCCAGTTGGAGTAATGTACAGTACTTATAATACTTTTCCTAATCCTAAGAGATCTCTACCGAGATCTTTGCCCTTCATTCATGGGATCCCCCTTAATTTTGAGATGGGATCCTGATCAATTAAGAGTTTTACGCCTGGGATGTTGCTTGGATTCTGTTTTGGAGGTGCCAGTTGTCATCCAGTCACTTCTCTTATTACTTCGGCTATTATTTCGCCTGGGAGGAGCTAGAGCTCTGGAACTCCGAACTGACCTCCCGATCTGGCTTCACGGGCTGAGCTCATACTTAGAACTGATTTTAGGTACCATTAGTTATCAAGGTCAAAAAATAATCAATAAAACTAACTGAATACGCTCTCATGATATAATCAAAGTTCGATCCAACACTATTACTATTAGTTTTATAGGAGTACTAGTTATTGTCTATGCCTGAAAACACAGAGTAATAAAAAATGGTAAACAATAAACATATTGTATTCATATCCAAAATCAAATCATAAACATAGAGAAGAGATAAATGAATTTCAGCATCGGTTGTAGTGGGGGTAAGAGGTGGTGGTGGTAGGAAACGGTGATGGTTGTGGTGGGTGGTAATGATCGTGGTGGCTGCGGCGGTGGTGGTGACAGCAATGATGGCAGTGGTGGGGGCGATGACGGCGACGATGATGGTGGTGGTGGTGGCGGCGATGACGACGATGGCGGTGGTGGTGGTGGTGATGGTGGTGGCGGTGGTAGAGGTAGAGGTGGTGGGGGTGGTGGTGGTCGAGCGGTTTCAAACACTATTTTTTTTTTAAAGTACTTATGAGAAATAATTTTTAAAAATACTTTTAAAAAATCACTCCAAACACACCCTTAGAAACATATTTTTCCTATTAAATTTAGGGTGTTAATATTAGTCATTAGATTAATTTTAAAGTAAAATTTAAAGTGATCTGAACCGCGAAAAACAAAAGTTATTTTATTTATTTTTTGAAATTTGAATTGTAAGCTATTTTATTATATAGATAAGACAAAAAAAAAATGACTAATTGTATATGTCATATAACTTAAACGATTAAATTCAAACAGTTAAAAGTTGAAAAATAAATTAAAATTCTTGTCAAAATTCAATGAAACTTGTTCAAAACAGACTCATATAGCCGACTTTAAATGATTGAGACATAAGACTTAATTTGATTTGTCACATTATTATTGTCCCATAGTCTCATAATTTACTAACAAATTAATAAGTGAACTCTAATTAATAACTAATTAACTACCCCATGTGTAAAATAATAATTACTCATTTTGAAAAAAGTGAGGTTCATTTATTTATTTTAAATTGTTTTTATTAAATAATAATATCACTTGGCGTCGTGATACGTAAAAGTGGGGCAATGAGGTGATGTCGACAAGTGAGTGTTTGGGTGGTGGGATAATTTGGGAATGAATGACTACTTTCCCGGAAACCGAAGAAAAAAGTGAAAGGTGAAGAGCTGAAAAGCTGGGGAAAGTGGTGGGGAGTGGTGGCCCAACTCACTGACCACCACATGGGTGTAATCAGATAAAGTAAGGACATTGCCGACCTTAATAGATATATCCCACGCATAGCATAATGCATACAGCCAGAACCAACAGTGTGCAAAATTGGGTAATCTAGGACGGGTTGTAAATTTGAACGTCTTGAGTTTAAATTTTAATAATTTATTAAAACTAAATTATGAGTAATTTATCCTTCGTAAATATTTTAGTTTGAGTGTGAATGATTTATCTTTGATTGAATTAAAAAAAAAATTACTCGAAATACGTATAAATATTCAAAACATTTCTGAAAGTTAAAACAAAAAAATAAAATAAAAACAGTGCGTAGATAAAAAAGAACAGTGGCAGTGCACGGAATTAACATGCCAGGCATGCGCATCTGTGACTGTTTTTTTGCTATATGGAATCTTTGGATCAACTGAGGCCGGCAGTCATTATTATTCTTCGTCACCATACAGTTATGTACATCAAATTTCATTTTATCTACGTTAGATTAGAGATGGCAGTGAACAAAAAAAAATGAATATTTGTCCAAATTCGTTCTGTTTGAACCGAAAATGAACTATACGTATTGAACGGTAAACATATAGGAAAATACCCGTATAAACCCGCACGGGAATACCTGTATAAACCTGCACGAAGATAGAGGCGGAAATGAACTAACATTTACCCCCGCCTCGTCCCATTCTCATCCACCTATAAAGTAAATTTCAAAATTCAATGACCCATTTTTTTTTCTTTGTCCAATAAGGTAAGATCTATTATTTTTGTATTTTTTTTTTTTATGGTTTTAGTTAGATCTGTGATCTTTTTTTGTTAGATTTGTGATAGATTTTGTTAGATCTAAGGGTCTGTGTTGTGTTAGCTATTAAATGTTTTTTTATTTCGTATCTATGGTGTGTTGGATACGAGATTTTTAGATGTAATTTGTTCTGATTTTGTTTTGTGTGTTAGATTTGTAATTTTCATGTGCTACATCTAATTTTCTGTGTTAGATATCCAATATTCTAAATTATATAATTTTATACTACTTGAATATAGTCATTGTTGAATTCTAATTATGGTGTTAGATATGATTTTTGAGTTTATTCTACTTTAATATAATTTTTGCTCTTTGAAAATTGTTGGATATACTTTTTACTTGAAAAGTGCTGGATAGACTTCTTGCATATTCAGTATACCAAATGTTAGTCTTTATTGATGAGAAGAACTATGTAGTAATTTTTATTTTATGACATGCAATTTTAGATTTTTTGGATTATTTGACAATTTTGGATTATGTTGAATTTGGGCTTGGGCGAGGGGTGAAGGAGGGGAGGGGGCAGGGCCAGGAATTACAAATTTACCCACAGACGGGGATGGGGATAAAAACTATACCCGTTAATGGGAGTGGATCGGGAATGGACGAAATATTTTTTTAAGCGGGTACAGGGATGGAGACTACACCCCCTGCCCCCGCTTCAGTCCACTGTCATCCCTACGTCCGATACAAAACTAAGATCTCACTAGATACTCTAAACGTTAAAGAATATGTTTAACCCCACTGAATTATCGTAATTGTGAAAACTCAAACTAAAACATTGAGCGAAAGAATCTAAGTTACTACTCACTAAACCAACCACTCGATCATCTTTATATCTTACTAGAGATAACCCGTACCTGAAGTCACAGTGCAACGCAAGTGAGAAGTGATAGATTTTGGAAAGGAAAATTTAATCTGAATGATTTTGAGAGGAATTTTAATTATTATTAGATGAGTCTATTTTAATATTTGATACATTTATACTCATTGAGGTGTATTCAAAAATTATGTCATTATCGCACTTCTTATTTTTTGACCAATGGAAATATGACACGAATAAAATATTATATACTTAGTTACATTATTTTATTTTATTATTTTAAAGGTCAATTATCGTAAATAAACTACTATAAAATATCCAACTAGTATTCATTTTTCAATATAATGGCCATAGTTTTTTGGTAGTTACCTACCTCTTCCCATTACTGATTATAAAAACAATAAAATAAAATAATTTTATGTGTCATGTTTTTATTATACAGAAGATAGTAAAATTAATTTAAACTCATTAATTACTGTGTTTTGGATTTTCCTCCTCTTTAAGGAGTTCAGTTTGTATTGAATCTCTTCCGAGTAATGCTATTGAAATTTAAAAAATTGACTTGATTTTCTAGCATAATAATGTAACAATGAAATGTATCCAATAATATTATTGACATATCATTATGTCAACAAATTAGATCAATTTTTTACTTCCTAATAGCGTTGCTCATTCCCATGAACTCACTAGACTTGCATCTTTTTGGGCAAAATATGATAACACCATAAACTCACCACTAATCTCTCTCTCTCTCTCTCATCACTAATAAGGGATCTACATGTCTAGAAACTAAGTATAACTTATACCTGAAAACACGGAACAATATGAAAGTTTTTTAGAAAGATGTTGGTTGTCATTGAATAATTCTATTTGAGACTATCAGATGAACCTATTAAAACCTGCTCTATTTCAAAATATAAAATTACAAGAAAAATTCAAAGAAACCACTGCAAAACACTAAATGAAGAAATATGGGAGGAAACTATTTATCATTAGTACAGTCAATTGTTCTTCGAAAATCTACAAAACGTATGTTTAAGAGATAAAGACCAAGAACCTATAATTGGAGCTAGAGATGTGTTCCAAAGCTTCTCCCTCTACCTACTATTCCAGGTAGGAAGGGATTAGGCAAACAACGCAACCGTGATCAGATACAATGGTTGTAAATTGGTGACAAACTTTCTGGACACCAGAATGCCCGGTACAGCGATTTACGAGTTGGAATCACAGAAACAACATACCCACCCCGGGGGGTGTGTATCGTAACAGATTCTAAAAGGCAAAAGTGCGTTAATCATCCTTGTATAATCACTAAAGCAAAACTGAAGCAGGAGCTGCTACTATGCTTGTCCTCAATCAGCCTACAAGCTCTCAATGCTCCATCTGTAGTAGTCCCAAACTCTAAGTACACTAAATCTATCTACGTTACACTTATATGCACATTCTAACAACCTACAAGCATTTGCAGAAAGAAACATTGAGCCTGAACAAAGAGGAAATCAGGGTAAATCCAATAGGACACAGGACTCCAAAGGTCAGGCTGACAAGAAGGAAGAAAAGAGAAGACGAAAGCTAAGTTGCAGATCCCAGAAGAGGATTGCTTACTGATGTTGAAGCTTGTTCCGCTCGTCTCCGAAACACGAACAAGAAGCACTACTCCGGTAAGACATCACTTAGTCACTGCAATACTTTCAACCAACAACATGTAAAAGGTTACCACGGGAAAAGAGACAACAGTAGATCAACACTATCATGCCATTCTAATGTCCTAAAAGGTTACACGAAACATTAGGCTTCGTGTTGATTTAAAACACGAAGGCATCTACGACTCAAAGGAGGCCTCATGTCAAAAAATTACTTGGACCAAGGACAAGTAAATAAGAACATTTGACTTTAGACTACTACATGGATCAAGAACAAGTAATTAATAAAGAAGATCTAACTCAGACTATTACTAGGACTCTAGTAACTGCGAACATCATACTAAGGTAACCATCTGAGAAGACTAGCTAGAAAGTATAGTAAAGCCAAAAAATAATCCAGAAACATGATTGAACAGCCAATATGAATTCCAACATACTGACCATAACATCAGAAGTTACCAGGAATCAAATAGCACAAGACACCTTCGATTTTCAGCCATGTTTCTTCACCCCACCCCCCCAAAAACACCACCACAATCCAATAGAAGATAAAGATTAGAGTTTGATACGCGAAAAGACAACATGAGTTAAGATACACCCAACATCTCAATCATTGTTACCGAGGATTTACTAGGATGGCTTATATTCCCTCCTGCTCTCAATCACAACCTTCTTCCTAGTCTCAAGGTCAATCTTTTCCACATCAGAAACATTTCCAAGATAGCCGTACAAGATTCTCTGCATCTCACCTGTCCTCTCATCCAACTTCACAAGGTTAGGATTGTTCTCGTCATTCTTAACTGTTATCACAGACTGTACACGAGCCCATCCCTTTCGCCCATGATTGTCTTTCTCAAAATATTCTGCCAGTCGTATGGCCTCCTTCAAGCCAGATTCGTCACCAGCAAACTTAATAAGAGTAATGCCCTGATGACCATCTCTAGTGTACAAGGATTTTGACTTGCCACCCCCAAATCCAAGATCTGAAAGCAACATTCAAAAGAGATGCACAAATTGTTAAGAACTTAATCATTTCAAAAAAAAATCTAGGACACAACTAAGCCCAAACGAAATCATGGTAAAGGCCACATTGTCCCGATCATTCCATCAAGGTTTTTCTTCATAACTCACAATCATCATCCGACAACTTTGGATAATTGGGTATTGTAAAAATCCCTAGCAATCCCCAAAGCTATCAACCAACAGGAGATGCCTCAGACACTCCAGGGGGTACATGCCCAGACAAACTCATATGCAAGTGGAAATAGTGTACAAAACACCCCATGAAACCATAAGAAAGCGACCGGAAAATGCACACCCATTTGCTGGTAGAACATAAATTGCACCAAAAACATACTAAATGCAAATAGAAGCCATCAGAAGCTTGAGAGGGTATCAAATGATCGGAAAATACATAGTGCAAGCAAGTAATAGAGGAGAATGAACTTTTGATTGGTTTTGGTGGACAAATCACGAAATGACCACTGAAAACAAACATCAGTAAAAGGAGGAACTGAGTTCCAATAAACAAATTACAATAAAAATCTATCTTGATTATAAGCATCAAAATCAAATGGAAACATGGCAGGCTACAAAATACCAACATATCCATACCATCCATGTATACAATCAGACATCTTGAGGAAAAAATAGTCCTGAAAGTAATGAGATTTTCAAAATGCTTTATGAAAGACACAATTACACAGCAAAAAAACAAAAAAATATAATTGTGCAATACACCAAAAAGTCAGAAACTCGCCACTTCGGGATATTAGCAGTTCCTAGAATTCCCTATTAGAAATATTATTGTTAAAAAGGAAAATTTAGTACCAATTGATAACTACTAATATTACTATCAGAAAACGTGTCCGAGTTCCTATTTCAAGGACCCTGGGCTCCAGGATCTCTCAAACAGCGGAGGTATCAGACGGCAAACTTACTGACCCAACTGATTCAAAAAATAATAATAATTCTAGATCCGTAATTGCAAGAAAACAACTAAGTAATATGCATAATCCCTCATCATTGAAGCTGACCAAAAACCTATTTTGCAATCTTTTATGAGAGCATAAATACTTCTAAGTAAAGGTTAAGCAACAAATGCTTTCCGAGAATATGAAAACAATCTAAATTCCTATCCCCCTTCGACAAAAGATGGTGACATGTTCAGAACAGATACAAGCCACATGTAATTCTTTCCATCCCCCACATATCTAAATTCCCTCAACACCAATGAAGATATTTTGATTTAGTATCTCAATGAAGAATATCTACTTCATGAACAACAAATGGATAATAGGTCCCCCCCCCCCCCTCCCAAAAACCACGGTTCAAAGAGTATCGGCCGAGTCCGATAAGACTCGTTCACGTTACAAAAAAAACACAAGTTGTGTTCGAATTGGTATAGCTCGGGCCAACTGAGTACCATCTCGTTCGAGTCGGCCGATTCAGATCCGAGTCAAACCGATTCGCATAGAATCATTCCACCATAACCCCAAACGATAAAGAAAATGCTAAAAAAAAGGGCAAAAGAGATAAAGTACAAGAACGAGACCCACAATCTGCAAACAAACCCAAGGTTCTCTCCAATTTCTCAACCCTAACAACAGAACCACATGCCCTTTTTGCCATTATAAAAACAAATCAACTAATTGGAGAAAATAGTAACACTAATTTTTAAATCACAGAAGAAACAATAGAAAGCTTCTTCGAGTTCGAACACTTCTTATTCTTCTTCGCACTCGCAGAGATCCACCACAATAAAACCTACAACAACAAAGCTTTGAGCCTTCGATCTAGCCAATACCCTCTCTCAGTCCAATGATCTCTCTCTCTCTCTCTCTCTCTCTCTCTCTCTCTCGCTATTTGTATGAATCTGATCGGCATCCCCCTTCCTTGGGTCAAACGACCGAGGCTTAAACTATTAAGCACAGTTAAGTCTCGAATAAGTCCACACCATTGCCTTTTTAAATACATATTTTGTCCTTTCTCATTTCTCAAATCTCCGGACTCACTGCCTTTTTTTAAAAAAAATTGCCCCTTTTATTTCTCAATCCCACCGACTCACTCCATTTTTAAATTTTTTTTTGTCCTTTTTCATTTTCCAATCCCACTTGTCAATTTTGTTTTATGTTTTCTTTCAATTTCTATTTTTTTTTCTGCTAATTACTTTATAGTATAATTAGGTTTCTTGCTTTCCGATAACGCCCTTATAATTTTTTTTATCATGTTTAATGGGTAAATAATGTTTTTTTAGATATGATGCAGGAATGATGATATTTACATTTTTTTTTATAATTTTTTCAAATTGTTTTGGACCTTCTATTTAGCATTCTGAGCGAGCGTATCAGCCGATATCGCGTCGGGACCGATGTGTCTCAATGCCATCCGAGTTGGTAACCGATACTATGACTTTGACCCATGTCTACAAGAGGTAACAATAACTCATTCATTCATAATTTCTGTGATAGAATTCCTCAACAGGTAACAATAACTCATGCATCAGAATTCCAAAATAACTGTTGAACACCATCAATATTACCCCTTTGATTGACCTCGAAAAAGTCTTCCAAGCCACTCGGTGTGAGAAGTATTCATGGGCATTCAGTCTAACCAACCGACAGGAAATTTAAAAAAAGAAACCAAAAAAAGAAAGAAAACAGAACCCCACTCTTTTCGTATGATTCTCATGATGCTTTAATTAAAATTTAGCTCCGAAAATTTACATACTCAAGAAGTAGACAAGTAAAAACATCCAAATGAACTTAAACCCAGCCAAAATAAAATATAGGTGCCAGGTGATAATGACAACACTGTATGGAACACAGAATGAGATGTGACAAGAAGAAAGACAAATGGGAGAAATATGACAGATGTATATACTAATATAATTTTCCTATATAAACATTGCATTTATTATTGACATCCAAATATGAAAAAATGGGGTAAATCACTCCTTAAATCAAAATTACACGGCAGAAAGGAGGAAGAAAGTATAACTCACAAAAAACAGAACGAAACTAAATCTATCTCAAAAGTTCCAACCCACTTTCTACAACCAAATTGCTCCCAACATTTATCAACTAAATCCAGTTCATCATCGATAATTAAACTATATCCTACAGTTAAACATAAGATGCAGTCTGACTCTGGCAAAAACAAATCCAACCTGTTCATTCATTAAACTTCAAAAACAAAGTAGCTTAATAAGCTTAGCCACACATTACCTGCAGTCTCAGTGAGAAGACACAAATATAGCCAATACAATTGTGTGACTCGAGAAATGTTAGTTTCAAGACTCGTGCGTATATGCGAGGCCTACGAGGAAATATTTTCTTAATTTCCTTTTCAATTAACCAGAAACAAGGAGGTGGAAGCTAAAGAACTGCATGGATCACCTACAGAGATAATGATTCAGAATGCCCAGACAAAGAATTAGATGTCTATGGCTGCTTCAAAAATCTGTCTACATAAGTTCTGACTTCTGACAAAAAGCTCTTCTCCATATCCATGTTTTCAATGTTAACTTGCTCACTGACCAATTCCAACATTACACCTTTTAGGGACTTGGTTAGTGAATCCTCAAAAATAACACGATTGTACAAAAGGAATCTTCAGCAACAAAACGGCGTCTAATTATTTGTCCGCACCCTTCCTCCAAGCCAGAAACTCCAACTTATTCGTGGTGGGGGTTGGCAACTCATGAAGGTTATAATATCAGACAGACATCAGCAACAGCAAGAAAAGACAGTACCCTAAATTAGGAAATAAGAAGAACTGAGGAAGGGTGAAAAGCACTGTTAATGTCACAAGTAGAATTATGTAGACAGTGTCCATCCTCCCAGAAATTTTAATTCCCATGGTGAGATTGAAATGGACTCACTAAGGTATGAAAGCAAGTGCCAACTATATGCATACACATGCTCACAATATATTCTCAAGCAGAGACGAGTTTGAGATGAAGTATGTGGAAAGAACAGCTGGCAATGCAGTGAGTTTATGACAAGAATGAGGCTATAGTGAGGAGTCTATGTTCATGTTTGCATATGGCTTAGATGTAAATGCAAAAAATAAGAATTACCACCCTTAATTCAAAACGCAATTCCTGTAAGAAAGAAAGATCTCTGTGATAAAACTAAACAAATTTCAGAATAAAACATATAAACCCAAATCAAACATCACAAAGAGTAGAGCCACATGGATTCTTCCATGGGCTAGATGACACCAAACTATTGCATTAGCAGGTAGTAAAGCACTTTCTATAAGCGCAGGACAAAGGCATCGAATTTCTATCACCAACTTCTTGGTGGCACAACATCTAAAACTGACATATAACATCAAAATATAAAAGAAAGAAAGGGCATGTTATACCTCTAAGTTTACTATCCATCGCTTTGTTTCCCAAACCCTCCATACGCCCATCTCTACCCTTTCCTGTACCCGTATTATGAATGATCACAGTGGGCGGCCAAATAATGAGATCCTCCTGGTTTGCTATTGCCTCATCAGCAGATAATAACTGATATGCCTTTGAGTTATCAGGTGGCTTTAAATAGTTCCACCCCATGAGAACACACAAAGCTTTGTGTAAGGCCAAGTGATCCACATTCAAGTCAGCAGTATCTGAGTTGTACGTGTGCATGACAAGACCATGCATATCCGGAAAAAATTTAGAAGACCTGTAATTTTGCATATCAAAGATGCCATGGAGTTCAATTTTATATCTAAGACACTGCTATAGGATTGCAATAAGAAAGTAACAGTACAATAAAAATTGAAACAGAGCATTCACCAGTTTAAGGAGAATTGAAGGTAATTTTACAGAAGGATAAAACAACAAACTGTATATATGCATCCTCCTAAATCATCAACCCACATAGCAAGCATCAAACAATGGAAAGCATGTCTGAACCAAAAAAAACTGTTTGAAACGAGACCTGATAGCAATTACGCACAACAAACCATTTCTATTTTACAAAAGACAGCATTAGTTTGTTAACCTCAAATGATGCAATAAAAAACCCCCATCATAATAGCCACAACATTTGAAGGAGACGAATTTGTGCTTTCCAACTATATAAATGAGAATTTGGACTAAACGGTTTTTTCAGGACAGCGAAATACATTTCAAATGAAATTTCAAGCTAACAAGCCATTTTATCATAGAACACACCTAGACACAATGAATACTAAAATATTAGCACATAGTTATTTTTGACCTCGATCCTGGAAGGAGGTTGACGGGAAAATCAGCAGCAAAACACCAAGAAGAAACCATCATTAGTTCTGTCAGTTTTAAAAAAAATTACAACTGACATGAACTTCGGAGAATTAACGGACAACCACATAGTCACTCTTCCAACACCACAAACCATTATTATTGTGTTACTGACTCACTAAGAGCCATGGTTCCTACAAGTGACAATTTAGGCAACTAAGGCAGAGCAACCAATGGGGCAACACTGATATTAAAATCAGCGTAGAGCTGCTATGAACAAGATATCAAGTGCAACAAAAAAAATCAGTGTACACTAAAAAACTCAAACAAGGTGAATTCATGTGGGAAACCACATGCATAGAAAAATGTATCAGAAAGTCAGCCCGTAGTGATCCATCAAATAACGTAATTAGAATAGATGCAAATTAACAACCAATGCCACAGGAGTCAAACAATAGGTCAATTGTAATGAGTTTCCTTTGAGACTCCTGAGCATGTCACAGAAGCAGCACTGATCTACCATAAACTCAGATTATAAAGTGATCAGTCTCAGCTGAGGTCTAAATAACAAATAAAAAGCAAACCATTGCCAAGTTATAATCCCGCAAGTATCAAATACTCACAAAAAATTCCCCCAACAACATCACCCCCTTGCATCTGAAATACACTGACTACAGGCCAGGAACAGTGGAAGGTTAATCAAGAATAACATGTATCCGTAGCTATTAGCTACAGGAACTAAAGAAACTACACTATGAGAGACCTGTTAAGAGTCATTACCAAGAACTGTAAACAATCTAGTCATCTAGATATATAATCAACCCGTAAAGCTCAGCTCATCACACAAGTGCATAACACCATAAGCCAACCTCAATCAAGTACTAAATGACTGCTAGACCACAACTCACAGCAAACCATGGCGACAGCTTCTAAACAAACAAAATGGAAGTGGCCACATGGCATAGATACTTTTCACCAACTCTCCATAAAGGATATACATCAGGAAAAGGGCAGGATTCTCAACACATCTGTGCTCTCCAATTAGCTGTGTGGGAAAACAAAAGAAAACCGCAGGTTCAAAGAAACAAATGTGAGTAACCTTACATAAAAATCTTGGAGCTTGTTTTACCTGTTCTCGACAAACATGTCCGTCCAATAAACGCTTTCTTCTGTCCACATCACAAATGAACAGATAACAAATCTAGCATCAGTTCCAAGTTCCAACACTATCTAAGGCATACGTAAACTGTGGTACTAAATTGCAACTGCAATAAAGTGACACCCCCACTTATGACTCTGATCGACCCATTCAAGAGTTCCAATATGAAAGGTTACATAAACCATGGTTCAAAGTATCGACCCACATTGATTTGACTCGGCAGAGTTGTTTGACTCAACACCTCTGGATCTAATACCATTTCATGTCTTGTATAAATAACTAGTTTCACACAACTAGGCTAAGTCGTCTGATTTATCTCCAAGTCAACCGAGTTGTCCAAGTCAGCATCGCCAAATTAGCCTACAACATCCTGTGATGCCACGATATAGCCTAAATCAGATCGCAGCGATATAGCCTGAATCACTCATTATGTTCAACTTCTTTCATGTAACATTTCATGGATATTGTCCAATACCGTTCTACGACACCAAGACCAATGTGTCTCAATACTATCTGAGCCAATGGCTGATTCCGCGACCTTAAACCATAATAGGAAGTGATGCAAAAGTATACAATAAGACTCTGCAATAGAATTGAGTCAGTTACTTCCACGTCAATATTATTCTATGGCGAACAATAAACCAACATAGCACTGCTAAGAAATGCTCTAATTACAAATTGCATATAGCATAACAAGTTAGATTTTCCCAGACCATCACGTAGTGTGCTCTATCCATACACAAGCTAGGTACACATTATTAACAAAGCTAACTTGAAAAGTTGTGAATCAACGATGAAAGAGGTAGTCACAAGATTTTATCAATCGAGACATATACATTCATTATTTCATCCCTTGATCATCCCACAAAGATTGGAGTTCTATACCACAACCATGCATGATTAATCAAATTGCTCACAATCTCCCGCAAATTATTACATGGAATACAAGAACAACAATATGGAAGCACAAAAGCAGAAAGTTACATTTAACAATTGTAACTAAAGTAAATTCACCCTAAAACCCAGCCCATTGAAAGGAAAACGTAGTCATTATTCGTTAAAACACATATTAGAACCAACACAGTATCTATACAATGGATGAGATGAAAAGGTCGGAAGGTATCATTTTCCCAAATAACAGTAATTTTTGTTCCCCAAACATAATGAGAAAACACCATTACAACTCGAGCGCTCTACTTGGAAGAAACCAAAGAGAAAGTCTGTTCTGAGCAGGTTATGAATTATAAATGCAGGGGAAGCAAAATTTTGTCGGACATTAAAATTAAGCATATGGGTAAAAAGCCTTATACATAGCTCTACCTCCTTAGCTTGAGAAGGGTCATTAAAACCAATTGGGATCTCATAATCCTAAAAAAACATTGCAAGATTCCCAACATATGCATCTTAGAAGCTTATCAGCCTTTTAATAAAACATTGCATTGTTAAACAAACAGGGCTGGAGGCAATGAGGGCCACAAGACCTACAGTTCCATGGCACCATTACAGCAAATAATTCCACCTTCTTGTATGAACCTTGCTCTAAACAATATAATAAACTACTACTAAATCAAACAGCAACAGTCAACATAACTGTGATCCATTTGAAAATCCTAAATCACTGGCGTAAATCTCAAGTTTGACTCCTCTCTCAAGACTCCTAAACCAAATATTCAGGTTCAATGTTTAGCTTGATAGCATCCTATTTATCTAGCAGAAAACTTCACAACATTAAGCAAAAGGCACTCAAAACTGCAACTGTTTATTTAGCAGCTCCGATAGACCAACAAGATATAGCATACATTAAATGCACCAACAAACTAACACAAGAAAGCAGAAATAGCACAACTTTCATATTGTTAGAGTATCCAACTAAAAATCAATTGTCACCGAGTGAAGAGACCATCAACCATATAATCCAACCTTGTATGGTTCTAATATTTTGACTTGGGATAAAAATTCTCTTAACATCCTCCCTCATATGAGATTCAGGGTTGCACATGGGCTAACAAACCAAACCACAACAAACAAACACATTCAAATGGGTGTGAGACCTGATGTTATGTCATTGCCAGAATATCCAACTCAAAATCAACTGTCAATGGGTGGTGAGGTTCCATTAACTATATATACAATCCTTGGATGAGCCTAATCATTAGCAATATAATAAAAGGGAGCGAAGATACCAGTTTAGGAAGGAAAGAAAAGGACTTCCAAATGCTTGCCAAAAAATCATAGAGCTATCTAACCTTCAATAAATATACATACTTCAACAAAAATCAGAAGTTTTAACCCTTCATGCTAAAAATCCAAGAAGCACGTTTAAATGCTACTCAAATATATATATAGCTCCAGGGCTAAGGACTGGGAAAAAACAACAAACTGAGTGCTATGTCCCTAAAACAGAAGTTTAATCATCATCAAGAGCGCAATGTTCCTAAAACAGAAGTATAATCATCATCAACCAAAGTAACTCAAAATATATTGAAAACTACCAAAAACAAGAGTACAAAATATCAAATAGAATTGCAAAGTAAAGACTAAGGACCCGTTTAGGATTGTCACCTTAGGATTTTGGAAGCATTCTTGTCACTGTTGGTTTCTTCACCTTCATCTTGAACTTTTCTTTTAATAATTAAGTCAAGTGAACTATAACTTTTGTTTTTTTTTCAAATTGAAGGGAAAAAAGAAAAGAACAGAAACTCTACTTGCTTTTGCCTCTATGTTGAAGGAGGGTATCTGCCCAAACAACTCTAATTCAAGCTTGAAGCTTGGTAAACATCTTATCTCCAATCCCCTACTCTATCTATCCATTGGGAAAAAAAATTATAGCCCTTACAAGGTACAACGTTCAGGAGCCTCTAAAATCCAGTGCTAGAAAAAATCTTATGTAATATCAAAACTCCAACTATCCCAGCAAGCCCTCTCTTCATAAAATTTCCAGACCATGCGAGAAAACACTGTT
Source organism: Ilex aquifolium (assembly GCA_951799425.1). Taxonomy (NCBI): domain Eukaryota; kingdom Viridiplantae; phylum Streptophyta; class Magnoliopsida; order Aquifoliales; family Aquifoliaceae; genus Ilex; species Ilex aquifolium. The sequence continues at coordinate 29,152,797 of OX637401.1, forward strand.
AGGATGAAAATTTTGTATAAATAGTCAGGACACAAGCAACACAAGACTCGTATGTGTATATCAGCATCTACCCAAAAAGAAAGACCATCTTCCTCAATAGTTTTAGATCAATATCAAAGATTACAAAACTCAAAATAAGCATCAGACAGACATGTTCACTAGAAACTGCCCTATATTTTCGCACAACCTTTTAATTTAGCAAGCACCAAATTCCTGCATGCTATATGTTATGCACAAAGCATTGAATAAAGCATGTGAGCCTCCTAACATGCTTACCAATTTCAGGAGCCTCTAAAAGCCAACGCATGAAAAGAATTTTACTTCAATACCAAAACTTCCTCTATACCACCACACCCCCTCTCCTAAAACTCCTTAAAACATTATCCAGACCATGTGAAAAAAGACTGTCTGACCAAAAATATAGTAAAAATAGGCAGGACACAACCAAGACGAGACTCAAACGTGTATCAGCATCTACCCAATAGCATGTCTATCACAAAACCATCTCCCTTAATAGTTTTAGCTCAATGTCCAAATTTCACAAATAACCATCAGACCAACATGTTCACAAGACACTGCCCTAAATATCCACACAATCCTTTTACTTAGTAAGCAACAAATTCCTATATGCTATCTTATGCAGGAACTTTTTCACTTAAACATAACTTTAGAGCAACAAATAACTATTTCAGGCGGAACATTACAATCAGGGAACCTACACACACTTAACCAGCACACACATCTAGATTGATATAACAAAATTTATCATATATATTCAGCAACCCTCCTCCAAAGCAAACAAACTTAGGCCTATCTAGATTCAATTCTCATCATAAATGTAAACAAAACAAATTTAAGCCCATTTTTGTCAAACCTGCAGGCGACACATTGAAGAGGCCCCTGCTTTCCATCCGCCAAGTAATTCTTCTTCTGATTCACATTCTCATAAATTACCTTCACAAAATTCAAAAACGCCTTTTTTAAGGCGCTCTGATCGACCTCATTATGCTTAAGACCCGCATTATCACCGGTCCTCATATACTTCGCTGCCCTCATTTCATCACCTCTCCCCATGTATCCACCACTTGTCCCCGGACCAATCTCCAACCCCATATTAGCATACTGCAAAAGTTGTTGTCTTTGCCTATCAATCCTCTCTCTCCCTTCTCTCTCCTCATCCCCAAACTTCCTCTTCAGTGAATTCTCAAGTGATCCCGGCAATGGCCCGGTACCACGTCCATCTAACCCCAGTGAATTCCAGTAATCTTGGTTCCGATTTCGCATATACAAATCTTCCCGATCACGAAGATCGGGCCGACCACCTCTATCAAACCCTAAACCCAGGCCGGGCAATTCCGGCCCAGAAGGCAATAACCGGCCATTGGGGCCCACAGGCCTTGGCGGAGGCGTAAAATCTTGGTAATCAGGCGGCAAAGCGAAGTACGATCGAACGGAACCGTCGGCCAGAACAATAGTTCTCCGATCAAGCATGTGGAAACCATAAGCCGGAGGTGGCGGTGGGTCCGGGAAGGGGAATGGAGGACCGGACGGAGTTGGGTCGGAGGTTTTTGGGCTAGGGTTTGTTCTGGGTTTGGGGGTTGAAAAAGAGTTGTCTTTATTGGGATTATTGGAGGGTTTTGGTGAAGGGTTGTTGATGGCTGTGGAGGGTGGTTTTGGTGAAGGATGGTTGGCGGCGGTGGAGGGTTTAGCGTTATTTGATTCCCAGCGAGTTTTGCGGTGGGAGGAAGATGACGATGAGGGTTTGTGGGAGGAGGGTTTGGGAGGGTTAGCTCCGGCCATCCACTGAGAAAGTGGGGGAATGAGAAATGGAGTTTTGGGAGGAGTAGAGATTTGATGCAGATACAACAGACGAATAATAGGAGGATCAGATGTTCGGAGGTTTGCCTGAAAGATACACTTACTACTAGGGCAAGCGGAAGGGTCAGACTTTATGGAAGAAACCAGGATTGCCCATCAGCCCATGGGCCATGGGTTCCAAGTGGATGCTTTTGTGGTGCCGTGGACAGAGACCCTTCCGCTAAAAAAGATAAGAATGAATTAATAGAATTGTCGGGATCGGTTAGTTAAGGCATGTTTGGTAACGTTTTCGTTTTTTATTTTTTAAAAATAAAAATTGAAAATCGAAAACGATTTTTTTTGGTTTTTGAAAATTGCCCCTCGTTTACAAAACGGTGGCAGAAACAAAAAACAAAATCGGTTACCAAACGAGTTTTTTTTTCTTGTTTACTCTAAAAATAAAAATAAAAACGAAAAACGAAAACGTTACCAAACGGGGCCTAAGTTGTTCGACATTTACGACCGCATAAAAAAAAAGATATTTTTGGCTTGTAAAAATTATTTTAAAATAAATTTTGTTAGATTCGACCAAGAATAACTTTAAAAAACTTTTGCTTTTGACACCATCGTTTACCAAAATCCTCCTACCTCGTATCAAATTCAATTCTATTTAATTAGATATGAACTAATATTTTTATTCGTTTATTTAAATTCAAATCTGTTCAAATATTTTAAATCGGATATAAATATGAATATATACTAATCGGATCAGATAAAAATCTTTTGATTATCTCAATTTTTTGGGACCAAGAATGCTTTGGACTTATTTTTGCCACTCCTCTATCTAGCGAATTTACCCACAAACTCAGTACAAAAATAGATATGGAATTAATGAGTTTAAATGATAAAAAAAGTGAAATAGCTAGACTCGTCAAATTAATGGGCCGAAACAAATTTGACTAAACGCGACACGAAGCCAATACAATGCGAATTCAGATATAGAAAATCATAAATGAGTTAGATATAAGACGGAAAATTTCAATAAATATAGAAATGTTATTTGGACTTAAAAATCTGATTTAATTTGCTGACGTAATGATGTAATTTTATTAGAGTCATTAGATTAACATCAAGTTTTAATGTTTGATGAGGTTCACAGTCAATTCAAAGGTTATAGCAAATTATGTCCCAATAACCAATGATCAAAATTTCATTTCGGTGCATTGTTTCGGTCGCCTAGAAAACGGATACGTTTCGACGTGTTCCGGAAACGTTTCAACCCGTTTCGAAAATAAAATAAAAAAAATAAAAAATTTAAGAATTATTTTTCTGAAACATTCCGAAACAATTATATAAATACATTGAAACGTCACAAAACAGCTCGAAATATTATGAAACACCTCGAAGTATTAGAATTTCGATTTCATTACTGATTGATTTCGATTTCTTTAGAAATAGAAACGTTTCGAACGTTTTGACCATTTTGAAACAAAATTTTGAACCTTACCACAAACATTGCTCAATATAGAATTGGTGTATTGTCAACCTTCCCCATGTCTCTTCATCCAGAAAGAAATAGGGCAATTTCTCTCTTTCCTTTTGTGTTTTTTTTTTGTTTTGGGGGGGGGGGGGGGGGGGTTTGGACATCCCAACAAAATGCATACTTCTCAAGGCATTTTAGTAACTTCTTAGACAAACAATAATATATTTCTGACAACTCAAATTCAACAACCCAAAAAATAAAAGAAAAACACAGCAGTCTCTTCAGTTCTGCTATTATTTATACTTTGCAAACCCAGAACACTTGATTCTCCAAGAAGCAATCCTCAAAGTCAATACACATATTCAAGGACATTTGCGAATTAGGTTACGAGTTTTAAGTTTGTAATAACAAGGACAAGCCTCGTAGTTGCCGTAAGTCCCCGGTGGAACACAGTTGCACTTCCCACAGCAACTCTCACAAGCCCTCTTGCAGAGATTGGGCCTCTTCGTCTCTTTGCACCTTCCACTACAAGCTGCTGAGCAATCTGAATTTGGAAGTCATCGATGTTGTCAATAAAATCAGTACCACCACCATAAGCAAATATTCATAATAAACACACTACTATTGAATCGAGACTAACTTATCTACTCCTAAGATCCAAGAGGACCAATGCCTCATTCCCCGACTCATTACTAGGATTCCGCTAGTTTAACCAAATAGAGTTTCATAACTTTGTTTAACGTTAACTTTGTTTAACATCGTATCAGGATATCACATTCGTAAATTGGGTAATTTTTTTTTTATAATGTACTAGTAGATCTTGCACACGACCACCCATATGCGTGATCGTAAACGACAGAGATAGGAAAAAGGCTAGGGGTGAGAAATATGAGAGGGAGAAGAGATCAAGAGAGAGATATTACATAGATAGTTGGGTGTAATTTATAAGACTTTATGGGTAGTTAAGGGCTATGAGGGGTTATTTTTTGTGTTTAAAGTGTCTTACAAACACGTATTTACATTGAAAAGTGTGAAAGTTACCAACACTTCTGTAAAGGCTAACCTAGCTTGACAAATAAGATAAAATCAAGGACAAATTCGAGATGAAGTTGAAAAATGCCGTATATTTTGATAAGAAATCAAAACTCTAAAAAGTAATACTCATAAAAGCTACCTATTTTGGTTGAGCTTGGGCTCGGACTTGGGCTCGGGTTCAGGCTCGGGCTCGGGTTGTATGACTCTGCCGCATTGACACCCATCTGCAAATTTTCATTAAAAATGTTATGTGATGAGATCAAAGAAAATGAATCGTTAAGAGAAGGAAGTAATGTGGAATATAAACATTACCATTTGGTTGACATCAGAGAGATGGAGAAGAAGAGAGAGAAGAAGTGAAGCAGCAAATGCTCTTGAGAATGCCATGTTCTATAGACAGATAAGAAGATGGAGATGGTGATGATGAAGAAGAAAGAGATGTATTTAAGTCAAATAGTTTTGGACTTAGGTTTGGATGTGAAATGAATGAAAGAGTGATGTATTTATAGTGAGAGACAAGAGTGAAAGAAAGAGTTTGGTCCACTGGAGAGAGGTAAAATATTTTCTTTTATTTTTATTAAAAAAAATAGAAAGAGTTGGGCAAGTTCCGCCTCACCATTCTATATATAACCCGCAAATTTAAGAGAAAAATGAATACAAAATTAGCGGGTTTAAATTCAGTCGTAACTTTGAGAGTTGGAATGGTAATCGATGGACTTGCTAAACCTTTGAAATAACAGTAATGAATATGTGAACTCGAACCCCATTAAATATAACACAAATCCATATGTTTTACGAATCGATAATAAATCAAAGAACTTTTAACTTTAACATGACACGACTTACACAAAGAAATAACAGCTATACATTCACTTCTCTCAGTTGCATGTAAGTAGGCAGGACTTGGGAGGTCTATTTTTTAGATTGAACGATCAAGAGTATTCGGATCAACTTATGCGCACTTCTCCTCTTTTTTGAGAGGTTTCTGAGAAGGTTCCACTCTGCCACCGCCAGACCAATTTCACACAGAACTAAACAAAACAAAGAACAGCTGTTTCCAGACATTAGATTAAACTAGATATGACCTTGAGACCACCCCAGATCATCTGTAGTTGATCTTGCCAGTTAGATTCTTCAGCAGCACAGAGACTTACACCCAATATTTAATGGCAAGTTGGTACTTACCAAGAAAAAAAATAGCAAGTTGGAAACTGATTATTTCGAGAAATTTTATTTTTTCTCCATGTATAACTTGCCACGTGATAGACTTAAAGATCGAAACACGTACGAGTGTAAATAATTACATGCTTCTGTCATGTGGTGTGTAATACGCACTAAAACATTTTTCGATTATTTTTACGTTGTGTTTTGAGAGGAGTCAAATGGTCAGTGATTTGAGTTGGACTGATAATATGGAAGGGTTTAAAAATAGCCATGTCGTACTTCAACATTGAACTGGCCACTGACAGATAAGTAAGGAATCCTTTTGGCTGGAATACAAGAAACGAGGATTATCCGACCTAAAGATGGAGCAGTGGTCTCGATTGAGTCTTGATCTGAATCGATCTTAAATTGTCTTTGAGTTAGTTTAGTTTTCGTAAAGTTTTTGTGACGACGATTCTTTATGTATTAAACAAAAAGGAACATTAAATCTACAAATTGTTCATAATTACGAAACTTTTTAGGGATTTTACTTCCATTAATCGTTTCTAAAATAGAAGTAAAATCCCTAAAATTATGAAAAATACTAAAAATGAAAATATGTGATTTCATAATTAACATAAAAGTACATGTCGTCCGGAGTCTAACAAAACCGATGACGCTAAATTTGGAATTTCCTATAATTTATTATTATTTTTTAAAATCTTTTCTAAAAAGATAAAAACGGGGTTTTGAGAGCATAATTAATAGAATTCGGTTCAAAACTAAAGGAACTCGTGACAAAGGCATGAATCTTGATTGTTGACTTGATCCGGAATAAAAAATCATTGATCCTACTGAATTTCGAGTCTAACCCATTTTGCCTCTACTATTATTTTTTGCCTTTTCGTTGTGCTTTAAAGACGCAACGATCAGCCTGTTTCAAGTATTCAGTTGCCACTTGTTTTACATAATTTTGTAATTCACTAACTCATTGAATTATTGAAATGAATTCAAAATATGGTTCTCAACTATTTGAATTAGTCTTTTCTGTCCACTTTCCCGTTCAAAAAAAAAAGGCCAAAAAAAAAAATTAAAGAATAATTTGAAACAAGTTTTGCAGACTTTTTTTTTATTAAGAATTTTGAATAATATATTCATGACACAAGACTACAAGATTAATGCAGTGGTCACACTAGTAAAGCTTATTTTCTAGTGCATGCAAGCCCTTTCTTCAGTTAGGCTAAAATCAATCAAATAAATTCCTTTTATTCTCATGCTATACTCTCCTCTAATATACTCTTTTTATTTTCCTAAACATAATGCAATTAAAGGTTATTAAATTCAACTGAAACTGCTGAGAATAAACTTTTTTATCCCCTATAACAAAAAATGGAGAAGCAAAATTCATGTAGCCGCCAATCCCAAATAGCTGAAATTAAGATTTTGTTGAGTTAATTTGAGTATTCATAAAATACACAGTTTACAAAACAACGGGCTCAAAATTTTGTGCCAATCACACCTCAAAAATCTCTACATTCGAAATACTACTGGTTAGTACAAAACTTCTAAAGATAGTAACTTCTAACACTATTTTACTAACCTGAAAGGGTCTATTTTTAATCTAACGGTGACAATGAAATCGACAAATTAGGTCCAAGTATTTCTGAATGAAGAGTTCCCAACTCTAAGTTATTGAATAGAACAATGTCTTAAGAAGTACAACTGGGTCCTTTGGCTTTCCATCAGATTTTCAGCATCTCAAACACTTCACCATAAGTAAATACAGTCGTGCATGCAATCATTTTTTTGCATCTGATGGTGTTTTCTACTGAAGCTGAGCTTTGGGTATGGGTATATGTGAAATTAAGTATGGTGCCTGAGCTATATGGTTCGTGCCGAACAATACTAGTAGATGCTTAGGGGAATTGAGGGAAGAGAAATAACACAAAGGAATTATAGTGGTTCACCGGCCTGAGAGCTCGGCTAATCCACTCTGCAATGGAGATTCTTGCTCCTATTTTCTTATTGATGGTGTTGGGTGTATTACAGCGTAATGTGGAGGAAATTAGGGTTCCTTGTGGCTCTCCCCTCGCAATGGAGGCTTGTCCTGTCTTTTATAGCCTCATACTTACCTCTAATCCGATTTTACTTCCTATCATGAAGGGATCTTCCTCCCTCTCTCCTTTCAATCCCGGAGTTTCCTCAACTCCATATGACTGGCTTCAAACGATCTATATCCCGAGATCTTTGCCTTCTACCGTGGGATCCTCCTTAATATTGGGAGAGGATTTTGGTGGTTTGAGAGTTTCGTGCCTTGGTTCTTGTTTCCTAGTTATTCTGCCGGTATCTGCTGTTGTCTAGCTGTCTCCTTTTCTTTCTTGTTGCGATCTCACATGTGGGGAGCTCTGGCTTTAGGCCTTTGAGCTATGAGCCCTTCGCCTGACCTCCTAAGCTGGGCTCTGTGCTTGAGTTCATATCTAGGATTTATTTTAGGTATCATCAGTTGCCCCCCAGCCCTTGGTTCAAGCGAGCTTGGGCAGGGGCTGAGCTGTTTTAAACCGAGCTAGAGTCCGCTCGTGACTGACCTTGGTTTGTATAAGGGTACTGAATTTTTGACGATTTTCTGGCAATCATGGCCTCCTCGATTCCCGCGCATGTTCCAGCCCACGTCCTTTCAAGCCATAAATGCCCAAACGACCATCAAAACCCCCCTTCTAACACTGTTCATCTTCTTCATTGCTCTTCGTTTCCATTCTTCTTGCGATTTGAGACCATCCTACTTGAAATTTCCTGACTTCTTGTTCGAAACTGAATTCTCTGTTCTCGTTTCGAAGACTTGCAGTGCCTATTTCCTTCGATATCGCTCCGGGCTTTTGTTCGTCGCCATTCTTGAGTTAGGTACGTCATTTGCCCCTTTCACTTCCTCTTTCGCTCTGGATCCCTCGAATTCGAGGTGGTTGCTGCATTTTTGGGCTTTTAGGTTCTTTTACTTTTGGAATCCTGACCATTGCCTAGCTCCACCTCCCCACTTTGTGGATTGGAGTTCTATAGTACATATCCTTGTCGTTGGGAGCTACTGTGTTGACCCCAGGGTCATTAGAGAGTGTCTGACCAGTGTCTCTTCACTTTATCGCTCTTTTAATCTTCATTTTTCTCTTCCTACCATGTCTGCCTCTTCTGGAGCCACTCGCTCCTCTGTTTCCCTCTTAGGAGATAGGTCCGCCGAGGAAGAGACTGAATTAGGGGAAGTAGGTGACGAGATTGACAATTTCCCTGGGGTTGATGTTGTTGACTCCGAGGTCAACACCGGGGAGCCCCCCTCATTATCCTCTCCCCTGCCCTCTAAGTCTAACAAAGGCAAGGGCAAGGTCAGTGGAGTTGGGATCTCTGATGTCTCAACGTACTTAGGAGCTGCCTTTAAGCAGGCCGAGCAAGTGGGCCCAAGCAAGCTCAGCCCTTTCTTGTTAAACGTTTTGCGTACCCGCTATAGGTTCTCTGTTGGCGTCGAGCTCTTGAGCCCAGACAGTTTTACTCCCTATGTTACCCAAGTTAATAAGAAGGTCTGTTTTTTTGAGGCCGCCTTCGATAATGGTCTTCGCTTTCCTATGCATCCCTTCTTCAAGAATATTCTGCAGTACTTCAACGTGTGCCCCTCTCAGCTTTCTCCCAACTTCTAGGGTGTCTTAGCGGGTCTTCTGGTCCTCTTCAAAGACCTAAACCTCGGGGTTCCTACCCTTCCTTTATTCCTGGAATTTTTCAATGTCAAACCGACCTCTCCTGAAGGCTTCTTGTATGCCTCTAAGCGTGTCAATGCTAGACAACTTATTTCTAATATTCCAACCTCCCACAAGCATTGGAAGTAACATTTCTTCTTCGTCGGGGGCACCAACTGGGAATACAATCCTGCTGATAGGTCGGACACTCTTGGTATTCCCAAGGCCTGGACTCGTCCGGAAAACTTAGGTGAGTCCTTGCTTGGGTTAGTTGAGTTTTTGTTTCAAGGATCATGAGCTCCTAACTCTGCTCTGCTTTTGTGTTTTTTAGGTACCCGTTTTGAACTCAGCGCTAAGGAACAGGAGGCGAAGCTGAAATTAGCAAAGTGTAACCCCAGAAGGTACTCCGAGCTCATTTTGCCTTGGGTTTTGGTGGACAGAGGGTTTAGCCTTCCTGAGGTGGAGATTGAAGCTCCGCTTCCAATTTCTGTTGTCAGACCTGAAGAAGCTGCCGGTAACCCCTCTTTCCTAAGGGTTTCTTTGTCTTCTTTGTCTTACCTTCTATTTCTTCCCTCCTGTCTAACTGTCTTAGCTCAGACCTCCCAGGATCTTCCACCATGAAGCTTAACCCCGAGGAAATCCAGGCTAAGGTGAACAAGTTGTCAAAGAGTGGGAGAGGTAGCAAGCGGAAGGCTCAGGTCGGTTCTGGGAGCAACTCTGTTCCCCAATCCAAAGTTCAAAAATTGGGGGAGCCAACTTCTTCCTCTGCTGTCAAGGAACTGGCTCCTCCCCCCAGCCCTCCTCAGATCGTGAAGACCCCTTCTTCTCCAAAAGCTCAGCCTACCTCAGCGGGAGATCAAGTTTTTCCTTCCTCGTCTGAGGTCGAGAAGGCTTTGGAAACGATCCCTCGCTTCCCATCCCGCAGTTTTAGATATAGCTCTTCAGGGAAAGTTATTGAGACATCTCTGGTGGGTCCTGGGATCAAGAAGGGGACACAACCCGAAGTGAAGGAAGAAGAGGATTCCTTTTTTGAAAACATGGAGCTCGCTGCAGGGGTTGTTTCCTCTATTCTTCCTGAGTCTGACGTCAAGAGGGCTGCCTCTATGGAGCTTGAAGAGTCTATCGCATCAGCTCTTCAGAGAGCAGCTATCGTAAGTCTTGATATTCTCATGCATCTGCTTAACCATATGTCATAGCTGTTCTCAACTTACTTATTTTCTTTTGCCTCTTTAGATGGCCATCCATGTAAAGGGCCTGCTGAGGAGAGTTCGGTCTTCTGAGCCCTCTGTTAAAGCTCTGAAGGCATATGAGGTCAAGGTTGCGGAGCTGTCTTTTGAGAATGAGGAACTCAGAAACCAAGTGAAGGGCCTAACTAAACAGCTGGAGAAGCAATCCTCTGACCTCAAGGGCTTCAAAGCAGCCAAGTTTAAGGCTGAGGAGGGAGAAAAGAAGGCTCATGATGAGCTAAGGATTGTGGGGGATGAGCTGAAGCATAAAACTGAGCTCTGGGTTAAGGCTAATCAGGATGCTTTTGACGCCCGCAACTCTCTCGAGTTCACAAAGAGATAAAACGACACTATTTGCGAGGCAAATGAGATTCTTCACAAGGAGCTCAAGGAGAAGAATGATTTAATCGCCGAGTTGACCGATGAAGCCACCACCCAATGGGCCTCTGGGTGGCTCGCCTTCCAGCCTAAAGCTTCCAAGACCTTTCCCGACCTGGATTTTAATTTTCCTATCCCAACAGAGGGGGAATTGGAAGAAACCGACTCTGATGGCGAGGAAGACACCTTAGCTCTTCTCCCTGACGCCTCAGGCCAAGATGTACATGCTCCTCCAGCGTTTGCGCGTGCTGCATCCTTCTCTGCTGACCTGGTGACCGAAACCCTTGAACAATGATCATTACTAGACAGGGCAGAGGTTCCTGGGATCAACATTCCTGAGAATTTTACTCCTCTAGCTTCTGGATCCTTGCCTCCTGAGCTGCCGGGCTCTGTTTCTTCTGTTGAGACTGCATCCGCTGAGTTGCAGGATCTTTTGTCTACTCCTCCTCCAGAGACTTAGGATTTTTAGTTGTAATTTCTGTTCTTGAGATGTAACTTTGCTTTGGGCTAGGACTTACATTACTTCGCAATATTCATCTGCTTTTTACTAATTTCCCTTTGCTGGATTAGCATACATATATGCATTTGAATTTCGATTTCGAACTGTGTACTTTCTCGCTTTGCTTTATATACTCCCCTTGCCCCCTTTGCTTTGAGGGGTGTTGTGCTCTTCTTGAAGCAAAATTACTAGGTTTGAAGAGTACAGAAGAGGCTCATTCTCTCTTCTTCTTCCTGAGCTACACGGCTTGATTTCGTGAACTGGCGAGTTTTTTCTGAGCTACATGGCTCGATTTTGTGAACTTTACGAGTTCTTTCTGAGCTACATGGCTCGATTTTGTGAACTGGCGAGTTCTTTCTGAGCTACATGGCTCGAGTTTGTGAACTCGACAGTTCCTACTGAGCTACATGGCTCGAGTTTGTGAACTTGAAAGTTCCTACTGAGCTACATGGCTCTAGTTTGTGAACTGAAAAGTTCCTACTGAGCTACATGGCTCGAGTTTGTGAACTTGAAAGTTCCTACTGAGCTACATGGCTCGAGTTTGTGAACTTGAAAGTTCCTACTGAGCTACCTGGCCTTTTCAATAGATCATTTCTGAAACAACAAAATTCATTGTTTTATTGATAATAATTCTTTTACAAAAAAGACTTACTAAAAAAATCTTTTGAGATGCTCTGCGTTCCAAGAATGAGGTAAGATCTTTCCTTCCTCTGTTTGCAACTCGTAGTTTCCGGGTCTGATTACCCTCGAGATGATGTAAGGACCTTCCCAATTTGGTCCCAGTTTCCCATGAGTGGGGTCCTTCCTGGCCAGTAAGAGTTTCCTGAGGACCAGATCTCCTACTTTGAAGCTCCGGTGTTTGACTTTTCTGTCATAATACCTTGTTGCCTTCCTCCGATAAGCCTTGATGCGATGCAGAGCTGTTTCTCTCTTTTCTTCCAAGAGGTCTAAGTTCAATAGAAGAGACTCATCATTGTGCTGAGACTCCGCGAATTCTGCCCTAGGGGATGGGATTCCAATCTCCACAGGTGCCACTGTCTCTGTTCCAAAGGCCAGGGCGAATGGTGTCTCCTGAGTGGCTGACCTCGTTGTCGTTCTATAGGCCCATAGTACTTCAGGGATATGTTCCACCCATTTTCCTTTTAAGGCTTCAAGTTTGGTCTTCAGGACTGCTTTGATGGTTCTAATAGTGACTTCTGTCTGTCCGTTGGATTGCGGATGAGCTGGGGCCGAAAAGTAATTCCTTATTCCCAGATCAGCACAGAACTTATTGAATTTGGAATTATCGAACTGTTTCCCATTGTCGGAAACGATTGCCCTGGGAATTCCAAACCTGCAAATTATTGATTTCCACGCAAAGTTTTGAACTTTCTGCTCCGTTATTGTGGCCAAGGGCTCCATTTCAGCCCATTTGGTGAAGTAATCCACCCCAACGATAGCGAACTTGCACTGTCCCATGCCAGTAGGGAGAGGTCCTAGTATGTCCAAACTCCATTGCTGGAAAGGCCAGGGGCTTACTACTGCTGTTAAGAGCTCTGGCGGGCAATGAGGAATATTGGCATGTATTTGGCAAATAGTGCATTTTTTGACCAAGTCTACCGCATCCTTGAGTATGGTAGGCCAATAGTACCCCTGCCTTAATACTTTCCTTGCTAGAGCCCGAGCTCCGATATGGTTGCCACAAATTCCCTCATGAACCTCCCTGAGTATGTAATTGGCGTCTTCATCTCCCACGCATTTAAGAATAGGTGCTAAAAAACCTCGTTTATATAAATCTCCCTGCAAAACAGAGAATCTGGCTGACCTGGTCCTTAGTTTCGCCGCCTATTTGGGATCTGCTGGCAGAGTTCCATTCTGAAGGTACCCCATGATGGGGTCCATCCAGCTCGGTTGACCTTCCACGGGCAGTATTTCCCCGTCCTTGATGCATACAGACGATTCTGTTAGGTGCTCTACTGGAATCATCCTATCTAAGCTTTCCTGTGAAGCTGTTGCCAATCTAGCTAAGGCGTCGGCTCTGGAGTTTTCAGCTCTGGGGATATGTCTGATTTTAACCCGTACAAATTTTTTCATCAACTCTTGTACTTTTCTGAGGTAGAGGACCATTTTCTCTCCTTTAGCCTCATAAGACTCTTCTATTTGTTTTACTACTAGTTGGGAGTCACTGCAGACCTCCAGTTGTTCCGCCTCCATTGAGTGAGCGAGGTTGAGCCCAGCAATGACAGCTTCATATTCAGCCTCATTATTCGAAGCCTTAAATCCAAATCTGAGTGCGTACTCGACATCTAATCCATCCGGGGAAGTTAGAATCAAGCCTGCGCCACTCCCTTGAGCGTTGGCGGCTTCGTCCATTGAAAGCTTCCATGTAAGGAGGTCTGGCATCAACTATGTGTCTTCCGAGGGTGCTGTCGTCGTGAACTCTGCGATGAAATCTGCTAGAATTTGCCCCTTGATTGCAGTCCTTGGCTTGTACTTGATATCAAACTCACTGAGCTCTATAGCCCACTTAACTAGCCTTCCTGAGGACTCTGGCTTATGCAACACTTGTTTCATCGGTTGATCTGTTGGTACCTCGACAGTATGAGCCTGGAAGTAGGGCCTAAGTCTTCTGGCAGTGGTGACTAAAGCTAAGACAAGTTTTTCCATTTTGGGGTATCTTTCCTCTGCCCCCCTCAGAGCTCTGCTGCAATAATATACTGGTTGCTGAGCTCTGTCTTGCTCCCTTACTAGCGCTACACTGGTTGAAAAGTTCGAGACAGCTAGATAAAGTGTGAGTACCTCTCCTTCTAAGGGACTCACTAGCATAGGAGGCGAGCTTAGATAGGTCTTTAGTGTCTGGAATGCTTCTTCGCACCGGGTATCCCACTGGAACGTCTTCTTCAAGACTTGAAAGAAAGGCTTGCATTTATCACTTGATCTGGACACAAAACGGCTCAGGGCTGCTATTCTTCCTGTCAAACGTTGGATTTCCCTTGTGTTGGATGGTGGTTGCATGTCCAGTACTGCCTTTATCTTCTCGGGGTTAGCCTCAATTCCTCTACTATTGACTATGAAGCCTAGGAATTTTCCTGCAAATACTCTAAAAGCACACTTGGCGGGGTTGAGCTTCATCTTGTACTCCTTAAGGATTCGGAATGATTCTGCTAAATGTCCGATGTGCAGTTCCGCCTTCAACGATTTTGCCAACATATCATCGATACAGACTTCCATGGAGGTTCCAACTTGCTTTTGGAACATTCTGTTTACCAGGCGCTGATAGGTGGCTCCAGCATTCTTCAGCCCAAAGGGCATGACTTGGTAGCAATACGTCACTTGTTCAGTTACAAAGAAAGTTTTCTCCTGATCAGCTGGGTCAATTATGATCTGGTTATAACCTGAGAAAGCATCCATGAAGCTGAGGAGCTCGTGTCCAGCGGTGGCATCCACTATTAGGTCAATCCGAGGTAAAGGAAAGCTATCCTTTGGGCAGGCTCGGTTGAGATCTGTGAAATCAATGCAGAGTCGCCATTTCCTATTAGTCTTCTTCACTAGAACCACATTTGCCAACCACGTGGGGTAGTCCACTTCCCTGATGGCCTTGGCGTGGAAGAGCTTGCTGACCTCTTCGTTAATTGCCTTCTGGCGTTCTGGAGCAAAGCATCTCCTTTTCTATTTAACAGGCTTACAGGTAGGATTCACACTTAACTTGTGTGTGATGACTGTAGGGTCAATCCCCCTCATGTCTTCTTGGCGCCAAACAAATACTCATATGTTCTCCTTCAGGAACTGGATGGGAAGATCCTTAATACCTTTGCTCAGTCTGGATCCGACGTAAACAAGGTGTTCTGGATCTTCATCAAGCTGAACAGGTTCCAGTTTTTCTGATGGCATGGGTCTCGTATCTAGCTCATCTCTCATATCCAGCTCGTCTAGCTGAACACTTTCAACTTCTTTCTGCTTTGTAGAGACCATATAACATTTTTTTGCTACTCGCTAATCTCCACGGACCACTCCAACCCCATTCTCAGTGGGAAACTTCAGAACCATGTGATAAGCCGAGGGGATAACCTTCATTACGTTGAGGGATGCCCTGCCCAGCAGCATGTTATATGCAGATGGGGCATCAACCACCAAGAACTTTACTGTGGTGGTGGTCTGGCAAGGTGGATCCCCCATAGTTAACACAAGTTGTATTGACCCAAGGGGTAACACCCTCTCTCCTGAGAATCCTAACAAGTGTGCACTCACCGGCTCGAGTTTTTCCCTGCCTATGCCCATCTTGTCAAACGCCAAGGCAAAAATAATGTCTGCCGAGCTCCCGTTGTCAATCAGAACTCTATGAACAGTTCTGTTGGCCACCACCGCCCTTATTACCAACGGGTTGTCATGGGGATGTTGGTATCCTTCCAAATCTGCATCTGAAAATGTGATGGTTGTGCTTAGTCGAGGTGCCTTAGATACTGCTTGTACTTCCAGGGCTTCTCCAACTCTGATCCTGCGCAGGTGGGCCTTTCTGGCTGAGCTGGTCTCTCCCCCTCCTGCGAATCCACCAGATATTACTCTGATCTCCCCTAGGGGTTGTTGGTGTTGTGCAGGAACTTGTTGTTGAGGTGGGGGTTGAGCTCGGTTTCGATCCTCCTGAGCTACGTAGCGACGCAGATGTCCTCGTTGGATCAGAAACTCTATCTCCCTTTTCAACTGGATACAGTCGTCCGTCTGATGCCCATGATCTCTGTGAAACTCACAAAACTTCGTGGGATCTCTTTTTGTTGGGTCTGCCTTCATTCGGGGTGGCCACTTTAGAAACTTCTCATTCTGCACCTCATATAAAATTTGGGACACCGTTGCAGTTAGAGGAGTGAGCTGCCGAGGTGGATACCTTGGCTGCAGTTCTGGCTGCGGCGGGCCTAATCGATCCCTAACGTTACCTCTCCTTTTTGGGGAGCGGTCTCTGTCTCTTCTTGGAGACCTATCTCGTCCCCTTTCTCTTCTGGGACTTCGGTTCCTTTTCTTTTCTTCTTTCCCTTTATCTTTCTGTGTGGATGAGCTCCCCACCTTCGAGAGGAGGGCTTCCTCACCGTTTATGTACTTCTCGGCCTTAGCCAACACCTCGGCCATGGTTGCCTGAGGGTTCTTGGATATGGAGAACATCAAGTCCTTGGATTGCACTCCCAATCCAGCTATGAAGGCTGTTATGGCAAACTTCTCGTCAGGGACGTCTACTTTTAGTGACTCCGAGTTGAACCTTTGGACATAAGACCTCAGGTTTTCTTGGGGTCCCTGTTTCACATTCAGTAGGTGGTAGCTCGGCTTTCTGTATATCCGAGCTCCTATGAAGTGAGATACAAAAGCTATGGAGAGCTCTTTAAAGGATGAGATCGAGGCTGGTGGAAGCCTGTGAAACCAGGCTAGGGCAGAGCCTTTCAACGTGATGGCAAAGGCTCTGCAGCGTACAGGATCCTGGTATCCATGCAGCTCCATCTGGTTCTTGTAAGTGTTGAGATGATCTACGGGATCTTTCGTTCCGTCAAAGACCTCTATTTGTGGCATCCTAAATTTTGGTGGGAGAGGGAAGTGTAGCACTCCAGTGGTGAATGGGGACTCGGTCTATTGTATTAGGGCATCCATTGTAACCGGAGCCTTGCTCTTTACAACCTCCTTCATATGGCTGAGCTCTTGCTGGATGTCCTTGAAGCGTTGCTCCCAGTGCTGCTCTCTCCTGTCCTGTTGGTAAGGGAAAAAGTCGTCCCTCTCGCCGCCATCGTTCTGACTTTGCACTTCTTCGTTGTGCCCATTCCTAGGGGGTATGTAGGGAACATGCCCCCTGATCTGGCTGCTTTCTTCTCCTTCGTTGACCTCTCTAAGGGGGTCAAAGTGTCGTTGTTCCATGTGAGGGGGATTATTCTGGCCTTCTTGGGCCGGTCGTGCCTCCTGTGGGCGTTGTACGAGCTTCGATAGCTCTGCGTTTTCCCTTAGCAAACGTTGGTTGACGAGGCGAAGGGCTTCCATCTCGTTGTTAATGGGGGAATTAGTCTCTTGGACATTCTCGGGTTGTCTGCCGTTGGTGGCTTCCTGCTGATCTTGCATTCGTAGTGGGTTTGTTTGGCTTCTGCTCATGTTTCGAGTTGTTACCATCAGTCACTGAGAAGTCAGCTTATTTGTAATAGGAACAGTCGTTCCCACAGACGGCGCCAAACTGATGGTGTTTTCTACTGAAGCTGAGCTTTGGGTATGGGTATATGTGAAATTAAGTATGGTGCCTAAGCTATATGGTTCGTGCCGAACAATACTGGTAGATGCTTAGGGGAATTGAGGGAAGGGAAATAACACAAAGGAATTATAGTGGTTCACCGGCCTGAGAGCTCGGCTAATCCACTCTACAATGGAGATTCTTGCTCCTATTTTCTTATTGATGGTGTTGAGTGTATTACAGCGTAATGTGGAGGAAATTAGGGTTCCTTGTGGCTCTCCCCTCGCAATGGAGGCTTGCCCTGTCTTTTATAGCCTCATACTTACCTCTAATCCGATTTTACTTCCTATCATGAAGGGATCTTCCTCCCTCTCTCCTTTCAATCCCGGAGTTTCCTCAACTCCATATGACTGGCTTCAAACGATCTATATCCCGAGATCTTTGCCTTCTACCGTGGGATCCTCCTTAATATTGGGAGAGGATTTTGGTGGTTTGAGAGTTTCGTGCCTTGGTTCTTGTTTCCTAGTTATTCTGCCGGTATCTGCTGTTGTCTAGCTGTCTCCTTTTCTTTCTTGTTGCGATCTCACCTGTGGGGAGCTCTGGCTTTAGGCCTCTGAGCTATGAGCCCTTCGCCTAACCTCATGAGCTGGGCTCTGTGCTTGAGTTCATATCTAGGATTTATTTTAGGTATCTTACAACAACAGGGTACATGAATTATGTGTTTGAGTTTTAGTGCCTATTTTTTTTCGCAGCCTATCCGAAGGCTAGATAAAGAAGAGGGGTTGCATTAGATAGCTAATACCCAACGTAAATCATTGTCATATCTAATATGAACATGAATCTAAATTTTGAAAGAGCGCAATGAAGAAATATGATTCATATAGTCGACCTCAAATAATTAGAATTAAGATTTTATTGAGTAGAGTATTATCACAACATCGTACTCAGTAGGGTCACCATCAAAATTCCCTCAACCATACAAGTTGAAAACATCGAAATCCAAAAATTACTAATGGTCACCAAATTGTTCTTGAACATGATCAGATGAGCAACGTTACTTGAACTTAATTAATTTATTGACCTAATCACTCACAATCATTGGATTGACCGTGAGTCTCAATATTTGTTAGAACTCGTTACCAATTCAATAATTGTGATAAATTAGATTAACAAATTAAGTCTCAATAATATTATTCCTTCCCAAAAATTGGATAACTGGGACCCACTTCAATTATATCTAACACATTACACACTTTTTATCCTACCATCTCCCAAGAACAATGACCATAAATGACAACTTCTTAGCTCACTCTTTTGGAGGAGTTCTTACTACAAAAATCTGTTAAAAGCATATATTTATATTCACTTTTCTTCGTCAATATTAATGTCTCTTACAAGAAGTATAGATAAAAGGGACACAAACCCATTGTGCATCAAATCCTAATCATATATATATGGAAGAACTTTCTTCTTCCTTGTTTTCCCCTGTTAATCTGTACCATGAAAATTTCCACAATGTGCATCTACCATATCAGCAACCTGAAGTTATCAAAGCGACTGAAAGAAACCATAAGATGAATTCTGCTGAAGTTAATCACTGTGAATAGAAAAAGAAGATACCATTGAGATATCGGGTTCGATCACGACAACTACATTTGAGGCTTAGAGAGATTAAAACCGACTCTAAAGAATAAGCATGACATAGCCACACGAATTGCCGGCATTGACCTATTATATATGATGACTAAACTATGATTTCAATGATGAACTACAAAATGCTAAATGAAATTCAGAAGAAAACTCAAATCTAGTTATGTACATAAGCGAAGCTGCATGAGAGTATTCACACACAAAGTCACCATGATTCACAAAATTGTTGGCAACAGTTGGAGATAAGGTAACAAGGCAGGCGATTTCTGTTTAGACTTTGAAAACATCCCGGGGACATTGAAGGCACATAACTTTTTGGAAGCGCAGAGAACAGATAATCATGATGCACCAGCTTGGACCTGAACCCTGAAAATCGAACATAGATGTAGAGCAGGCCAGGCTTGTTTTCCTCCTAATAATCACGTATGGCATCACAATGGAGTGCCCTTTAATACACAGAATTATAGTGGTGCTGACTGCATAGCAGTAGCAGAACTCTCACTATGTATCAAGATCATTTCAAAAAGAAGCATAAGCCAGTAGATGCTACTGAGGTTTTAGTACCTCAATTTTCACAAGACGGATGAAGAATGTCTCTTTCACACTGTAGGGAGCTGTCATCAGAACACACTACTACATTCCGTCATATTCCCATTGGTTTCCCCAGTAGTATTCTCTGCTGAAGTTTCACCAAAAGAATCAAGAACCTGTCCCACACAAGCAACTTTCACACCTACTTCATGAGTGTCAACTACCTCGCCATCTTCATTAGACTCAATATTGTTTTCAGCTGTAGCGACAACTTCCTCATGAACCACTACTAATTCGCTTTCACCACCAACTACAGCCTGCTGATCTAAATCAGCATTGAATCGCATAGCACTCTCATCAGCAGCATGAGAAGCAGAAACAGGATTCTGTTTCTCATCGCTTTCTTCAGCAGTATTCTTCACAGAAATTGTCCCAGAAGAATCAATAACCTGTTCATCACAAGTACCTTTGTCATTTGCTTCATGACTATCATTCATGTCACTAACTTCAGCAGACTGCATATAACTTTCAGCTGGAGCAACTTTTGCCTTAGAACAGAATTCTGAAGCCACAGGTAATTCAATTTCCACTTCAACTGGACTACAATGTTTCAGATCAGAGTTAGATGTCATGGTAGCTTCATCAGTACCACAAAAACTAGAGGCAGAAACAGGATTCTCATTTTCTTTGATTTCTTCGGTAGTATTCTGTGCAGAAATATCATCTACAGGGTTAAGAGCAGGTTCAATATAATCTTCTTTGATGTGGCCTTTGCGACCATCACCCACATCACTAACAGCAGAAGACTGGGTGTTACATTCAATTCGAGGTTTTGCCTTGGAAGCAACTTCAACATCAGAAACAAGTTCTGAAGACTCGTGTAATTCATTTTCCATATGAGCAGAATTTTGCTTTTCATTAACTTTTTCTGTAGTACTCTGTCTAGAAATTTCTAACAAAGATCTAGTTATAGGTTCAACACAAGCATCTTTCACATTCACTACAGGATCATCACCCTCAGGACCCTCCACAGAAGACTGAATATTATGCAACTTGCTTTCCATTTCAACTGCACCCTGATGATCCGAATCAAAGGTAAATTGCATGGTACTCTCAGCAGTAGTACAGAAAGTAGAACCAGAAAGAGGATTCTGGTTTCCATTGGTCTCCTCAGCTGTGCTCCTTGCAGAAGTTCCCCCTAAAGAATCAACAGGTCCCACACAAGAAGCTTCGGCATTTGCTTCATGAGCATCACCCATGACAACCTCTGCAGAAGATTGAATATCATCTCTAACCAGAGGATCTAACCCAGGGGTTTCCATCTCAAGAATGGCAGAACTTGTACCGGAGGGAGAGATGCACTTCAAGTCAGCAGTGGATTCGGATTGCTTGTTCACTGACTGAGATCTGATGGAAATAGTCTCCTTGCTAGAGAATTGAAGTTTAGATTCACAAGAAGCATCTAAGGAACTAATCATTACATTACTGTCATTGATCTTAGTTAAATGGTGCACCCTGGCATCATCACGCCAGTGGCAACCATGCCTGGCAGAGGATTCCATGTCAGATTTTTTCATCATATCGCACAATGGAAGATTTTCTTTCAATTCAATGGTCTTTGCAGCTACAGTGAAAAACTTCAAAAGTTAATTAACAACAGATATGAACTCAAAGGCAAGATAAAAAGTAGCCTTCAGAAAAACAAACCTGAGTTGGCAACTATGTTTCCAGCGACTTCTTGTTTCACTAGCCGCTTCTGTAACATATCTGTGCCGGGAAACACCAGCATGTTCATTGACTTGATTTCTTGTTTGTCTGGTTCCTCGAGAGGATGGAAACCGAAAACAACAGTCCAAGTATGCATGTGTTCAGCAATAGCAGGAATAATCAATCTTTCAACTTTGAGAAACCCAAGGGCCTGAAAACAGAAACATCATGAAGTCAACCGTTGGCCTAAAACAATGGGAAGTAAGAAAGCAGGGTCAACAAAGAAACAGGAAAAAGAACTAAAATAAGGAAACTTTTCAGGATTTGATGAACAAATTAACACTTGACAATGGCAACTAGCAACATAAAATACCAAACCAGTGTGTGTCTAGATATGCAATAACTGCAGAAACACATATGACAGGAAAGCCTGGTATGTAAATCATACATCCAAAGACAGGGTAGAGGTCTCAAGGGCTCATATTATAACAATCCTTCTGAAAACAAGATACAATAATATGTGCACACTTTCTCATCTAAAGAGGCAAGTACAACCAATAAATATTGTCAGCATACCATTTCAATAGCACACAATAGCCGACGGCACATCCCTTGGCGTCTATATACATTGCGAACCCCAATGAATGGCATCTCCGCTAGATGAGTCCCATGGATCCTAACCAGGTGATGAACAATATAGAGATTAAAATTAGTGGGGGCACTAATTAGCACACATGCATGGACACAAGAAACATAAAAAACATCCCAACTAACGAGTTAATGTTCAAAAATGGATTACTAATGACCGTCACTCTCCTTAAACATTGAAGTTTAAGTTAAGACAGAAAAGTTTCAGAATCAACACCCATTTGAAGCCAATAACATACTTTTTGTCCCCTAATGAAATTCCATGATATGATACAAAAGAAGATTACCAGTTAGAACACACAACTAATGAAGATATGTGGGGAAGAGCTAATGGCATTATCTTTTGCTTTTTCATTTCAATTACACCCCCCAGAAAAAAATTCCAAGAAGGGACCTCAATGGCTTACACCCACCACCACCAAAAGGGCCTAACTTTTAGAGGTATGGAGAAACCTTACAAGCCACCTCACTTGGTTTCCCAAATCATCGAGGAAAATCTTTTTTCTTGATCTTTTCCCCCTAGTCAATGTGGTACAGCTGATGGCAAACTCAGATAATGGAGACACTGACAGAAAACTTGGATGATGTTGGAGTATAAACATTTATGTTACACCATCTCTAACAGATTAAACTTTTAGAGTAAATGGTAGTTTAACATAGTATCAGAGCTCTATGTTTGAATCTCACCACCAAATCTATCATGCACATAAGGGGCGTGTATAAATACTTAGGTTACACTATCTCTAACAACTTAAGTTTTTAAAATAGATGGTGACTAAAAGATGATAAACCAGAAAAACCTATATTAATTTAACTGCCCCTTATGAGTGCAAGACAAGAGGGCGGTTGCCCGTGTTAAAAGATATTGCAACCACATTTGATCATTACGTTTTTCAACATTTACTATCCAGAATGTGTCATTAATCCTTCTTATCACCAAGTAAGTATTTAGTCTAAACTGCATGTGCAACACGTGACTTCAAAATTATTGAAGCACTATACCTGATGGATGCTGCAGATATTATTTCGTCACCCCTCTCCAAAATTGCTGTATAAAAGCCACTATAATTCAACCGACTGAAGTTTGATCTACAGAAGAAAAATAAAAAAGTAACATAATCAGAAAACGCACACACGCCCTCAAAAAACTACAACAGTTAGGATAAACAACAAATACAGCAATCAGCTGTACTTAATCATTACTGCATCATCAAGAGAAAACAAGAAGATATCAGTGCACCAAATAATCATGAGACGAATTATGATTAAAAAAATGCTAGTGTGGAAGACATAGAGCATGACAAAATTTTAAGCGGTATGCCCAATAGACACAGCAATACAGATATATGCTTAACCCCAACCTCCCCTCCCTTTAACAGCAATTAGCAAATGAAATGACAGTCACCTAGCAATAACTATACATGTACCTTCACAGACACAATTGAAAAATAAACTAAAATTGCTCACATAATCACTGTCCCACACGCACGAACTAAAAGTTTATGTCATAACAAATCTAATCAACTAGCTGGTCTGGGAATGGAGGCTACTCAAATTGTGGTAGAACTGCGTCATTATTTAAATCTGCTATATAGTGCATGCTTGATCTCTAGCAATCTGTTTGCTGTGGATTGTGCTGTAGCTGCTGATTACAAGGGTGCTCCTACCCTCTTGCGTCGTTCAGGAATAATTAGTAACCTTTGGAATGTTGCATCCACTCCATACTATTGTTAATAGTTTGTACAGGATTGTGACTACCTGACCTCTAGCCTTTAATGTATGCAAGATCAGAAAAGCCTCTTGAGTCTATGCGTCTAATGGCCACAAGAATGCCTGAGAAACTTTATGCATGAACATCACAATGGCAGCTTTTAATTAATGGACTTATCGGTACAAAAAAGGAAAAAGAGAAAAGAATGAGTAACTCATGGATGTCTAATATAACCACCTCAAGCAAATAAACTAGTTTGAGAAAATAGGTAACAGGTTCCAAATCCTACACTGCAAAAAGAGAGATGTGGACACAATTGTGCATAGTTCCCAACAAATATAGCCAATAACTGCTTACCCACAATTATAGAGAACACTATGAATCAAATTGATCCCACTCCTCCTGTCAACAATTGGCAAAAAACACTCATCCATGACAGACAGTGCAACAGCGAGCTTAGAATTGCATTCCACACGTTGAGGAAATGCACGGTGCGATGCATCAAAGTCTAGATCTGTTCGATGAATGAGAGACCATGAGAATCCCGCTTCCAATTCCTGTTTGATCCCAAGAAGATTCTGCAAACGGTCAAACAGCTGCAGGAGCACACAAAATTGGATTAATTTGATGCCCTCCAACAAAATGTACGGCAAAGATCTCATATGAGAGACAGACAATAGGCATCCAACGGAAGAATGCCAAGTCAAATATTGAAAAGAAATCAAGTAGAGATGATTTGATTTCCAGTAAACCAGAGAAAATTCTTGTGTTCGATCTGAATCTTTCCACTGATCATTACTGCAATCTTTTGGTATATTTCACAAATTTCTGAGGAACACCTGATACAAGAAAAGCATTGAACCTGACAATGAAACCCTACTTTCATTGTTCTAGTAACTCTGCTTAGCAGAAAAAAAAAATTAGGCAGAGTTGAAGGGCTTGATTGAGGGTTTGAGATTAGATGAGATACAACATACAGTATCTCACCCTCCATTTTCTGATGACACAACTTGTTTCCATCTGGAAACAAGGATATATACCTTTCTTTTTTTTTTTTGTTCACCCAAATGTGCAGAGATCATTCCGAATCTTAGCATAAAACTGTCTTAAGGGCAGTGTAACTGGAATTCAGGTGCGTGGGGAGGCGTTATCTCACTCCGCTGGGTCATAAGTGCAGGAATTTCTAACTGGTTAGAAATGAAAAAAGACAACCTGGAGAAAAGTTAAACATCTTGGCACTATCCCAATTTTTTTTCAAAAAAACAAAGGTGAATACCTCTTGGCACTTCTTGCTACAAAAGGAAGTGGATGCATTATTGGGATCAGCAGGTAGAGAATCCCTCTTCTGACAGCAAAATTTGTGATCTAGCAAAGGCAAGAGGTTAAATATTAGCAAAATCCACAAATTAAAAACAGAGAAAAAGAACACACATAAGAAACTCCAAGACAAAAGTAGGAAAGATAATTACATTTTTTCTCACAAAGGCCGCATGTGAGAAGTGACCCGACAGTTCTATTACTTTCTTCAGGCTCACTCCCACCAGCAGTCTCACAAAATTTGCACGTACAATTTGGACAGTGCCAATCACCAGGGGGAAGCATCTGCAACAAAAGGAGGGAAGCAAGTGCCCCAACTGCTTAGTCATAAATTAATGTAAAATGCAGCCAAAGCACAAAATGCTACAGTTCAATAAAACACAACAGTGACTTCATTCGATATGGTTTCTCTCCTAAGCCAACAAGTTTGAGCCCTAAGCTCTATAGCAGAAATATACTCAACAAACTAACTTCAAAGCCAAAAGTTTCAGTAAAAGCTTTTACATAACCCAAGCAAGGTGTTAGATCTTAAATCCACCATTCAACCAAGCTAGCTTAGGACCTCGATAGCGTCATCCTGCTTAAGTCTCGCATAAGGCCGTAAGTACCAAATTGCTTCAAGTCTTGAATTTGAATACCCTCTGTTGGGCTAAGCAATAAGGTCAGGCAAGGGTCTGACTTTATCTGTACTTTTCAGCAAAAGAAACCTTAGATAAACATGAGACATAAGTTTTCGCCTCATTCAAACTTTCTACCATAATATGGGAATTTAAACACTTGCAAACACCATGGACATCTGAATACATCATTGGTCAAACATGCAAGATGTAAAATAGATGGTTTTCTTGTCAATGAATATTCACACGTCCTAGTAGCGTTCTTTCTCCTGCATCACGAAATCCACTCTTTTTCCAAACACAATGTCAATGACCCCAATAAACAAAAAGTCAAAAACTCTATTCACTTCGCAAAGTTGCTTCAAAATCTGTGTTTTTACCCATGGTCCATTCCAGCTATAACATTAAAATTGGCAGGCCAAATGACCCATCTATTTTGCACAGATATATACTTACGTATGTAGGCATGCATATCCTATACAATATAATTGCCTAGAAGAGCATATCCAAGCAAATATAAAAAGCACGAAAGCAATTTCCATTTCTATCTTAAGTATACCTGTATATCTAGACAACTCTGATGAAATGTTGATGGACAACCATCACAACAGATCAAATCCCCACCATCACCACAGATGCCACAAGTATCGTCATCTGGATCATCACCATCAACATCTACAAAGTGAAAACCTTGGCGTTTGGAATCCTCCTGTCTCTTCCATGCATCTATCTGACACTGCAACAGGGAAGACCCTGACTCCAAAATTATGTTTTGGTATGGCTGACCCTTTTTGGTACCAGCATGAATCTCGAACTTCGAAACCGTAAGGATTTTACTACAGCAACCACAGTGGATGCCATCTCTTGTGATCCATCCCTCCAGCATTACTTTTGTTTGTCTGCGGTTCATATACTGCACTTTTTCACTCAATTGTGCTGTTCCAGAGTCAATCAGCCAGGACAATAAGGTTCGCTTTCCAGTATATGGAACATAACCTTCAGTGTCAGGATTTTGTCCCTTGTCAGAACTACGAACCAACAAAGTACATCTGCCTAATATTCTGCTTTTTCTCTCTTGAATCGTATGAGAATCAGTTGCAGTAGATGGTTTTTCAGCCCTGTTTTGCTGGAATGTTGTTTTGTAAAGATTATCATTCAAATCATCCCCACACATATGATCTGCTTCCTGCAATCTGCCTTTCAATGACTTGCCATTCTGCTTCATATAAACACTAAGTGTCTCTTCATGCTGATCGCTGTCCATGCCCTCTGTAGGCTTTTTCCGAGCAGCTTCCTTACCATTCTTTCTCCGACCATCGTCTCTTCTCTTCTTCTTCATTTCCTTCTCCATCTTCTTTCGGGTTTGTCTTGTTAATTTATTGAGCAAGTCATCTGATACTTTCCAGCCAGGTTTGGTATTATCACCTTCTTCCTCCAACTGCTTTTGAAGCGCATCATAAGCCTTAATGATCGACCAATAAGCCGTCCCACTGGGGTTAATGTAAACTGCATCTAGATAGTCTCTGTTTCTTCTTGGCCTATAATCAATCGTCCAGCCAGCATTGACAAGCATATTTCTAATCTGCTCACGTAGTACTTGTTTGTCTGTCCCAGTACCATGTAGAATTTTTCCTTCTTTACTGCCAACTTTAGTGACATTTTCAGTTGCTGGAGCTCTTTTTCCTTCATTTTTTATCCTTTTTGTTGAATCACAAGCTTTCACATCTGGAGGTCCCAGCTTCAGTGGAGTGTCACCATTATCTGTTGCCAAATCTCTGCCCTTCCTGCTCTTAGTTGGTGATGATTTCCGCAATTTCAGCTTACTTTTCTCTTTCTTGGTCAATGGATCTGATTTTTGATGTTTTGAATCTGGATACAATGAAGGCCGTACCAAAGCATTCTTTCTAATAGCATCCTCGGATCTAGAAATGTTTCTATTCTCAAATTTGTGATGATCGTAGCTATTATGAGACAAACCCATCTTCTTCTTTTTATTTACCATTACCTTCAACACACCATTTTTCCCCTGCAATCTTATAGGCTCATCCGACGCTTCCCGCTTCTCTCTAAAAGATGAAATGGGCATATGAGCTTCATCCTCCTGCATCTCAATCCTGCTCTTAGCCATATAATTGACCCCTTTATTCCTCCCGCCCATCATACTACTTGTACCATCAAAGTAAGATTGTTTCCTCTTCTCAACCATTACGTTTCCACTGGACCCACTTCCAAATTCCACTGGATTCCCACCACGTCCAACCATATAATCATTCCTCATCTCCTTGCCATCGAATTCATCATATTCGTTGAATTCAAACAAATCCAATCTACTTATATTTCTTGCTTCACTCCCGAATTCACCATTCCTGCAAAATTCTCTATTTTCCACCACATTCTTTCTGAAATCAACAGAGCCATTACGAAACCTATCGGTTACTTTCCTCCGAAGAGGCTCTAACAACTCATCACTCGACCCAGAATCGCTAAGAATAAACCTAGGCCTCTTTTTCTCCTTCTGTGAACCAGACGAACCAACCCCATCCATCCCATCCCCCTTCTTTTTGATAATCAAACAACCAGATGAGCTCTTTTTCTTCACCACACCCCCTGATCTCACACTCTCTTCCATTCCGTGGAATTATCACAAGAAATCCCCAAAATTTAATCAAATTCACATGCAATTCAACATCAAAATTAAAGGAAAACGCCACAAAACCAAACTTTTTAGCCTTAATCAGACATTACCAGATCTGAAACAAAGCAAAAAAGCATCCTATATTTTTAGAGAAAAATCCAGAAACTCCTATTAAGAGAAGTGTCCACGCAGCGAAAAGCGAATAAATACTCTATGATCCGTACCTCGCCGGAGAATTGTGTGATTCAATTAACGGAGACTTGCTGACGGAATGCGTCAATCGGTGACGTAATTATCCGGCGAACAGAGAGAGAGAGAGATGTATTTGTTCCCTGGGTGCGTGTGTTCGACTCTTTCTTTACGAGAGCTTTGTTGTCTTGTCGTCTTTTATTGCGGAAAATAGTAATTAGTGATGTTTTATATGTGAAATTTAAGTTTACTGATGGATACTGTAATTCAGCACTTTTTATTTAAGGGTAATTATCATCTATACCCCCTCTAAATAGACATATTTTTAATAAGACCCTTCTATTATTTAAAACATCACTAACACCTTTTTTTTAGTTTATATTTAAACATCACTAATACCCCTATTGTTAAACCAAAAAAAAATTATCTAAAATACTAAAATTGCCCCTACATAAACCTCAAAAATCTTTCTT
The DNA here is from genome assembly GCA_951799425.1 of Ilex aquifolium. NCBI lineage: Eukaryota > Viridiplantae > Streptophyta > Magnoliopsida > Aquifoliales > Aquifoliaceae > Ilex > Ilex aquifolium. The sequence goes on from OX637401.1 coordinate 29,181,718, forward strand.
CATAGATTTTGATTAAAATTTGAGCCGGTTAAAATTTATCTACATATTAAAATTCAAGCCAATTAAAATTTAATTTGAATTAATTAAATTTTATTTTTTTTCATATTAAAATTCGAGCCTATTGAAAAAAATTACATATTAAATTCGAGTCGATTAGAGTTCAACCTAAGCTGGTAATTCCGATTAAAATTTGATTTAAATCAATTAAAATTTATGTTTTTTTACGTATTAAATTCGGGCTAATTAAAATTCAATTCAAGTTGATTAAAATTCATTTTTTAAGTATTAAAATTTATATTTTTTATATATGAAAATTCAATTCGAGCAGATTAAAAATAAATTTTAATCAGCTCAAACCGAATTTTAATCAATTTAAATTTTAATAGGTAAAAAATATAATTTTTAATCGACTCAAATTTTAATACGTAAAAAATAAATTTTAATTAGCTCGAATTTAATTTTAATTAGTCTCATTGGAGATATGTCTATCTAGAGGAGGGTGTGAATGAAGTATTTCCTAAAATATATCATGAACAATTTAGTAAAATTGTATTTTAGTTAACGTTATTAATCTGATAGGGTATCAGTAATATTTCAGATAATAGAGGGATCTCATTGAAAATATATCTATTTAGATAGATTGTCAATGATAATTACGCTTTATTTAATTAATTTTCCCTCCAAATTGTAGAACTGTTAAATGAGTTTGTTGTTAGATCTTATGATCGCGTATTTAAACCTCGTTATCCGCTCCTTGAAATAATGTTTGATCAAACAAAATGAGTCGCAATGTGAGCTCGAATACTAAATTCTATCAATTAAAGATTATTGTTTAATAAAAAATATTGACTTCCACTAATTAAATTCTTTTATTTGACTTATGTAATCACTCCTACAATATTTTTAAATTATTTTAATTTTAATGTTTTTGTTATTTTAAAAAAAAATATTAATACTAATTTTATACAAAAAACAGAGTTTATACTTTATTTAAAATTATAATTAAAGAACCTAATATATTGGTGGAACTTCATTTAACACTTAGGCCCACCATTAATCAGGTGATCTTTTACGTGCTTTCTAAATTAAGTCTTAATAATGCTATTCATCCAAAGATAACAATGGACCATATTGATATGTAAAATTAGTAAATTAAATAAATTAGTTATAAGTAATTAGGACTGGTAGTCGAACAAGCTCGAACGAGTTCGAGCCGAGCCTAAAAAACTTATTTTTTTTAACCGAGTTCAAAAAAATGTTCAAGTTCAGCTCGTTTAAAAAACGAGTGAAGCCTGAACGAATCCAAAATGAGCCGAACTCAAGCCGAGTCCAAATATTTGCACATTACGAGTTGAGCCTATTGAGTTTGAGTCGAACTTGTCGGACCCGTTTTTCAAACAAATCGAACTTCAACGATCAAAAAATTAGTAGAATTCAAACCGAGTTCGAGTTACTCGGTTTAATTAACAGTCCAATAAATAATATATTTAACTATTACAAATGAAAATAAGAGATTTGGTGACCAAATGTCAAATGTCCATAATGTTTGCTTATTTCTTCCCCTTAACTGCCTCTATTTAACAATTTATCCAACTACACTCAACTGCCAAATAATTTATTACTCCACTTTTCCCAATCCCGTATCTTTTCTTGTTAAGGATTAAAATTTTATTTTGGTGCATTACTTCGGTCACCATATAGAGGAAACATTTTAAAATTTTGAGAACTTATTTTCAAATCATTCTCAACCATTAATCAAAATATACTAAAATATCTTGAAACACCTTGAAATATTACTAAACATTGGTTGAAATATGACGAAACATCTCAAAATATTAGAAATTTTGATTCAATTACTAATTCATTTTGGTTTCCTTAATAACAAAAACGTTTCAGCTGTTTTAAAACGAATTTTTGATCCTTGGGTCTCCCCATCTTTTTTTTTTTTTGATAAAAATCCAAGGAGAAATATGCAATTGGTATCTAAATATTATTGCAGTCACAAAAAAAAAAAAAAAAAAAAAGCCAAGAAATGTTCAATAAGTCCCAAATTATGTATCGCCTTGGAAACTATTTTTTCCCATCTCGCTCTTTTTTTTTTTAAAGAAAGAGAAAAGGTAAAAAGGGTAAAATCGACTATCAGATAAGAGAAAATTTTATGTGGGTTTAACAAACCACATGAAGTGTCGGACGGTGTACACCATTAATAAATTATTGTACATTCTTAATGAATGATTGTCACATATCACTTTGTCTGATTGTTTTAGAAAAAAAATTAATTTGTGTGTCCCATTGAGGATTCAAAGTAATTTTGAAACGATCGTAGTGATCAAAACATTTCTTTTTCAAGAAAATCAATTTCCAATATTTTGTGGTGTTTTGAGATGTTTGACATATTCTCACCAATGATTCAGAATATTTTGAAATATTTCAAGATGATTTGGTATATTTCGACTGTATGTTAGAATATTTTCGAAATATTTCTATTATATTTTTAAAAATTCTTCGAAACATATTTGAAATGTTTTTGTTTTTTAGGTGATTGAATTAATATAAATAATATATCGAGATAAAATTTTATTTTTTGTTTTTTGGGTGGGAATTTGTTTTTTACCGGGAAACTCTCCCATTTTCCCCTTGAACCAAACACTATATATATCTTTCAGTTTTTATTCTTTTCTAGTCCTTCCAGATTTCTCTGCGCAGCTAAGTTCTCTCTCTCTCCACATGGCGTTATCCCAATCTTCTTGGAGCTCCTGTGTTTGTGTTCCATAGCGGTCTCTCAAACAATTCTCAACCCTGCCAAGATTAACAAGAACATTCCTCAAACAAGATTGCAATACGGTAAAGACTCGATCGACAATGGCAATGGTTTTCAATGCTTCACAAAAACAACTTGTTCTTGCAATTCTCTCGGCTTTGTCTCTGGCAAATCTTCTGACTTTGGCGGTAGCACCATCCGGTGGTTCCATGGGTGGATCGTCGTTCTCTTCGGGCTCTTCATCGTCTTCTTCGAGTTCATATTATGCCGGGTATGGCTCTGGTGAATAGTCGGAGTCTAGGGATTTGGCAGGGGGGCAACTTTTATTCTTGGCTGTGCTCTGTAATGTGTTTGTGTTCGCTATGCTGTTCATCTGCGTTGATTATTGCTGCTGTAGGAGGCATGGTGTTCTCATGCTTCAGGTATGATGTGTCAAATTTATGTAATTGTTGGGCATGACCAAGGTCAAAGAGGGCGTATCGGTAAGATTATTCTATTGTGACAAGAGGGTCATAGCTTTGCATATTTGGGTTGATAAAACTAACCCAATTAATTGATTTTTTTTTTTTTTTTGTTTTCTTCTTGGGTGACCAAAAATATATATCAAACTATTTTACATATCTTTGTTGTTGTTCTTTATGACATTGATAAAATATGCCTTTATATGTTTTGGCCTTCACCCTCGGCCGGCCTCGGGTTTTGAGGGAACATCGGATGTGTATGTCTTGATATATTTGAGGGAACATCGTAGACATGTGTTCATATTTGTCTCTCTGGATGTTTAAAATTTTATGACTGTTCAGCTAGTCTATGGGTTGTGAGAGTTATATTTGTGTTTAGAGGCTAGGCGAGGTTTAGGTGCTGAGCAATTCTCATCCAAAGATTGTTTAGTGTGGCATATCGACATGCTTTGAACTATGTTGTGTATTTCTTTTCCTGATAATAAAAGTTACTGCATTTTTCATATGATGTGTGTCTGTGTGTGTGTAAAATCCTGAATGTTGCTCTACAGATTGGGTTATCAGAGAAGGGACGCTCCATTCAGAGAGATCTTAATGCAATTGCCAAAACTGCTAACACATCTGGTGTGCAGGATTTCCACAAAATATTGACAGGTTAGTCTAGAGTTTTTTTTTTTTTGACATCTCAAACTTTGTTGTTAATATTGTTTCACTTGCTGTAAAAATGCTCTTAAGTATTTGAAAATCATATGTTTTGGTGGTATTGGTACATATTTGAGTAGAACAGGGCTGTGGGTTGAATTTCATTCCTCCTTGTTCAGTATAAATAAAGACTTATTTTCCCCCGTGTATTAATTTGCATGTTATCGTAAGGTGTGATGGGTGTCGAGTACTTTGGACTAAGGACTTGTGTCAGTCAGCCTGGTGCTGAGCAGATCAATTGTAATTACATATTGCATTTCGAGTCGAATGAATTGATTTTTATAGGCATCCCACTGTTGATTTCACTAGTTGGTAAACCTAATAGTGTCTTAAAGGTCTTGGTTACTTCATGCTATTTTTTAACGTGTAACTATTTCATACACCTACAAGCGTGTCAATGGGTAGATGCGAGTACATGTGTTAGCAATTCTATGTTCCTAGCAATACATAAATGCCTTGATATACAGGGGTGATATATTAATGGACATATGTTCTTGCCTTTCTTATTCCTTTTTAGAGAGTTTGGTGGAACTTGTGCCCAGTTTATGTGAAGGGATTATGATTAAAAACTGAACTAGGTATGATGGGAGTAAAGAAACAGACTTATGAGACATGTTTCTTCTTGTGTGAAAACGATGATAGACAAGCTGGTCACCTATATTTTGTCTCCAGTTACCCAATTCAATTATGTAATCTCTTGCTGTTTTTCTAAGCTTTGTTATCCTTTTTTATAGTAGACTCTCTTGTGCTACAGCTTTAGTTTTCTAACAAACTGAAAATGCATTATGTATGGTTTGAAAAACCTTATTATTAAGTGGAGTTAGAATGACGCTATAGTCATCCATCTTTCTTGTTTTTCAGTCACAATTAGCTACTGCAAAATTGGGTGAACTCTATGACATGATATTTTATTGCTAATGAGATGTTTTTATTCTTCAAATTTGTTGCAGACACCAGCAACGCCCTTCTTCAAGATCTAGATTACTGTATTGCGGGTTATTCAATTGTAAGGATCCTTTCTCAAGTATCAGATGAAAATTTTCCATCTTCTGTAACTGAACTGAAAACATGTTAAATGCTCTTTCAGAATTGGAAACCTGTCACCCAGTAATTGTTCCCTCTCGAGGTGTGATTTTTTAGCACAGGGCTTAAAGAGGCACATTCTGCTTTGTCTTTACCGTTGAAGGGTTATATGGCTTGATCACTGGATGCAAGGGCAAATAAAACATGTTTAATTTTGCCGAAAACATGGGGCTACTGGTTCAGTGGTCAAAACTCATTCTTTTGATGTTAAAGGTGTGGGTTTGAAACTGAAGATGGACACTTTGTGCAAATATGCCAAATGATTGGTCTGTACCTAAACCTCTCCCAGTCCCCAGACCACCATTAACCGCGACTAAATTGGCCATTATTTTTATAATTGACAAAATCCGTTGTTATTTATGATCTACTCAACTTGGAGATATTTTTTGAGTAAACTTTTTTGTTTCTAAACTCAAATGATATTGGCCCTATGAAACTCTTTCCAACCTCATCTTATGCAGTAGGAGTGGATTCCAATCCAAATTATTGTGGGATAGTCGAGATTTCACTTTCATATCAACCAGCAAAATATAATTATTTTCCAGCCTAGCCTGACGAAACACAAAGGAGATGCATTGTTGGAAACTTTATTGTTTTAGCAATGCTTTAGAGAAACATCACGATTAGGCTATCACACAAAATTCAGAAGAATCTGTGACTTTAATTACCTTGTATTAAGTATCGGTTACTGAAGCTGATTCACCTGAGATTTTGCATACAATTTGTTTCTATTCTGTCCAGCATATTCATCTCTTTGTGCCTCATCCATCTGCATAATGCCAAACCAGAAGTGATGTTGATGTAAGAGCAATAAGAAGTGATCCTTTTCATCTTTTTTTTTTCAATAATAAATCACAATGTTTAGAAGGAAGATAATTGTAACGATCGTTTCTTGTAATCTTCTACCCTGATCTATCTCCTTTGATTTAAGTGAAGTTTCATTAGACTATCGATATGCTGAACATGTTTTTAATATTTCCATAGCTTTTCAGGTGGAAAGGACAAATGACATGGATGTTGGACCATTTGTGGAGTCAAGTTTCTGAGGCGTACTGGAAGGCGCGTCCGGACGGCAGAAGAGCGCGCGTCCGGACGCAAGTGGCAGAACGTTGAAGGAGCAAAACTGAACTCACTGGAAGTCGCGTCCGGACGCGGTATAGTCATGCGTCCGGACGCGTGTCTGTTTCGTGGCTTAGTGCACAGAATGTATAAAAACCCTTTGTCTTGGTGATTAGGGTTATGAGAGTGGTGTGAGATATTACATAGCCTCCTTCTTTGTATTTTTTGTCTCTCCTAATAGTGAAATCCCTGCAGCGTCGTGGATGTAGGCAAATTGCCGAACCACGTAAATATTGTGTGTCTTGTTCTTCCTTGCTTGTTATTGTTTTCTGTTCTTGATTTGCTCTTGGATTGTGTGTGTGTTTCTGTGGGTTTTAATAACGGTTAAATTCCCAACAACTGGTATCAGAGCTCCGGGTTAGGAGGTCAAGGGTTTGCACAATGACCGAAGACAAAGTCAAGATCGAGAAATTCAATGGTTCGAACTACGCGTTCTGGAAGATGCAGATGGAGGATATTCTGTATCAGAAGGATCTTTATCTGCCTATCGATGGCGAAAAGCCAGCGGATATGGAGCAAGCAAAGTGGGATGTTCTGGATCGCAAAGCCCTAGGGACTGTGCGACTGTGTCTCGCGCCGTCAGTTGCGTCGAACATCGCCAAAGAAAAGACTACATCAGGTTTATTCAAAGCCCTAGAAAAGATGTATGAAAAGCCTTCAGCGGTGAATAAGGTATATCTCATGAAGAAGTTATTTAATTTAAAGATGTCTGAAAACTCTATTGTTGTTGAACATATCAATGAATTCAATACGGTCACGAATCAGTTAGAATCTGTGAGTATTGTCTTTGATGATGAAATTAGAGCTCTTGTACTTTTATCAAGTTTGCCAGAAAGTTGGAATGGACTTGTCGTGGCAGTGAGCAATTCTTCCGGATCTGTAAAGATAAAACTGGAGGATGTCGTGTCATTGATATTAGGAGAAGAGGCTCGGAGAAAAGCATCGGGTGAGGATGTTGTTTCAGGTTCAGCACTCAATACGGAGGAAAGGGGCAGGTCTACGAAAAAGGGAGGTAATAAAAAGGACAAGAAAAAATCGTCTTCGAGAAACAGAGGTCGAAGTAAATCTCGTGGCGGAGATGAGGGCTGCTGGAATTGTGGTCAGAAGGGGCACTGGAAGCGGGATTGCAAGGCACCGAGAAAAGAGCAGAATGAGAACAATCAAAGAGGTAAAGATACTGCTAATATCTCGGAAGAGTCTGATAATGATGCCTTGATTTGCTCGCTGGATTCTCGCAGTGAGTCTTGGATTATAGACTCTGGAGCTTCATTCCATGCTACTCCACGCATGGATGTGCTACGAAACTATGTGCAGGGTAACTTCGGTAAAGTGTATCTTGGTGATGATGAAGCCTGCAATATAGTTGGGAAAGGAGATGTGCAGATTACTCAGACAGACGGGACAGTTCTGAAATTGAAGGATGTTAGACACGTGCCTAGTCTAACACGGAATCTTATTTCAGTGGGTCAGTTGTCAGAGGGTGGAGTGGTCACATCGTTTACATCAGATGCTTGGAAGATGAGCAAGGGGGCTTTGGTTCTAGCCCGTGGTAAAAAGGAAGGAACCTTATATGTATCTTCGGGTACCTACAGTAGCATCGCGGTGACGGCATCAGGGATTGATTGCACTACGTGGCATCGTAGGTTGGGTCACATGAGCGAAAAGGGGATGAAAGTAATGATGTCAAAGGGGAAATTGCCGGGTTGTAAGTCGCTGGATTTGGACTTCTGTGAGGACTGTGTCCTCGGGAAACAGAAGAAGGTCAGCTTTACAAAGGTGGCAAGGACTCTAAAGACGGAGAGGTTGGAGCTTGTTCACACCGACGTGTGGGGACCATCAAAGGTACCTTCTGTTGGTGGCTCAAATTATTTTGTTACTCTCATTGATGACGCTACTAGGAAATTATGGATTTATTTTCTTAAGCAGAAATCTGATGTGTTTGATGTTTTCAAGAATTGGAAAGCATTGGTTGAGAATGAAACAGGGTTGAAACTGAAGTGTCTAAAATCAGATAACGGTGGGGAGTATTGTAGCAGTGAGTTTGAGGCTTACTGTGCTGCAAGTGGGATTCGAAGGTTGAAAACGGTCCCAAAGAAGCCAAGGCAGAATGGAGTTGCTGAGCGCATGAACAGGACAATCCTAGAGCGTGCTAGGAGCATGAGGTTGCATGCCGGGTTACCTAAGCAATTCTGGGCTGATGCAGTAAATACAGCTGTGTATTTGATCAACAGGGGACCTTCAGTTCCGCTGAATTGTGGATTGCCAGAGGAGGCTTGGACAGGCAAAGAGGTAAATTTATCTCATTTACGAGTTTTTGGTTGCATTGCCTATATGCATGTAGAATTGGATAATAGGGATAAACTCGATGCTAAGTCTCGTAAGTGCGTGTTCATAGGCTATGATACTAATAGCTATGGGTATAGGTTGTATGATTTTGAGAATCGAAAAACACGCAGGAGTATTGATGTGGTATTTAATGAGTCAGTTTTGTATAAAGACAGACTAAGTCAACCCAAGGAGGCTGAGACAAAATCAGACTGTGTAGAGTTTGAAGGGAATCCTAACAGGAATGTCTTAGAGCCTCAGAATACTAATACACAATCTACTCCACCGGTAGATCCACAGACTCCTATTCTTAGAAGGAGTACACGGACGGTAAAAAACCCAACGCGTTATTCTCCATCCTTGTATTATTTGCTGTTGACTGATAGTGGTGAACCAGAATGCTTTGAGGAAGCATTGCAGGCTGAGTCCAACAAGGAGTGGGAGCATGCGATGGATGATGAGATGGATTCTCTCTCATCTAATGAGACCTGGAAATTAGTTGAATTGCCCAAAGGGAAGAGAGCTTTGCACAACAAGTGGGTTTACAGAATTAAGGAAGAATCTGATGGGAGCAAACGGTACAAGGCAAGGTTAGTAGTAAAAGGTTTCGAGCAGAAACAAGGTATTGACTACACTGAAATCTTTTCTCCTGTTGTTAAGATTTCTACTATCAGATGTGTTCTTAATATTGTGGCTGTTGAGAATTTGCATTTGGAGCAGTTGGATGTTAAAACTGCTTTCCTTCATGGGGATTTGGAGGAGGATATTTATATGTATCAGCCAGAGGGCTATGCTGTGAAAGGAAAGGAGAATCAGGTATGCAAGCTAGGGAAGAGTCTGTACGGGTTGAAACAGGCTCCAAGGCAGTGGTATAAAAAGTTTGATACTTTTATGGCAGCTACGGGGTTTAGCAGATGTCATGGGGACCATTGTTGTTACTTCAAGAAGCTTGGTACGTCATATCTCATACTTTTGTTGTATGTAGATGATATGCTTGTTGCAGGTTCAAGCATGGAAGAGATTGTTAATCTCAAGGAACAACTGTCAAAGGAATTTGCAATGAAGGATTTGGGCTCTGCGAAGAAAATCCTTGGGATGCGAATCAGTAGAGACAGGGCAAACATGAAGTTGAAGTTGTCACAGGAAGAGTATATTGGAAAGGTGCTGAAAAGGTTCAACATGGAGAATGCTAAGCCAGTCAGCACACCTTTGGCAAGTCACTTCAAGCTTTCGAAGGAAAAGGGAGCAGTAACAGATGAAGACCAGAACTTCATGGCAAAGGTCCCATATGCCTCGGCGGTAGGGAGCTTGATGTATGCCATGGTTAACACAAGGCCAGACATTGCTCAAGCAGTGGGAGTTGTCAGCAGGTTCATGGCAAATCCGGGCAAGGAGCATTGGGAAGCAGTCAAGTGGATTCTGCGCTACTTGAGAGGTACTTCAGACTTGGCTTTGAATTTTGGGGGTTCTGATATTTGTTTGCAAGGATTTGTGGATTCAGATTTAGCAGGGGACATTGACAGCAGAAAGAGCACTACAGGGTATGTTTTTACATTGGGTAGTGCAGCGGTCAGTTGGGTCTCAAGGCTACAGAGAATAGTAACTATTTCAACAACAGAGGCGGAGTATGTTGCAGCCACGGAGGCGTGCAAGGAAATGGTATGGTTGAGGAGCTTCATGAAAGAGTTGGGTAAGGATCAAGACAATTCAAAATTGTTCAGTGATAGTCAGAGTGCGATACATCTGGCAAAGAACGCAGCCTTTCATTCGAGGACCAAGCATATTGACATAAAGTATCACTTCATTCGCTCTTTGTTGGAAGATGGACAGTTTACTTTGGAGAAGATTCACACAAGGGATAATCCGGCAGACATGTTCACAAAGGTAGTTACTGTCGAGAAGCTGAAGTCTTGTTCAGCTTCCGTGGGTCTCTCAGTTTGAGGACAGGAGGATGAGCTGCAGGGATGAGGGACTATTGTTCGGGAGGATTGCGATTGATGGTGATCAAACTAGTCTCCAAGTGGGAGAATTGTTGGGCCATTTGTGAAGTCAAGTTTCTGAGGCGTACTGGAAGGCGCGTCCGGACGGCAGAAGATCGCGCGTCCGGACGCAAGTGGCAGAACGTTGAAGGAGCAAAACTGAACTCACTGGAAGTCGCGTCCGGACGCGGTATAGTCATGCGTCCGGACGCGTGTCTGTTTCGTGGCTTAGTGCACAGAATGTATAAAAACCCTTTGTCTTGGTGATTAGGGTTATGAGAGTGGTGTGAGATATTACATAGCCTCCTTCTTTGTATTTTTTGTCTCTCCTAATAGTGAAATCCCTGCAGCGTCGTGGATGTAGGCAAATTGCCGAACCACGTAAATATTGTGTGTCTTGTTCTTCCTTGCTTGTTATTGTTTTCTGTTCTTGATTTGCTCTTGGATTGTGTGTGTGTTTCTGTGGGTTTTAATAACGGTTAAATCCCCAACAATGGAGAAAACAGATGATCGTTTTCATGCGCTTTCACAAAGTGAACGACTGAAATTCCACATAGAAACATTGGTAAATGTTAACAATGTGAAAGTTGAAAGAGAATTCATCCCAAAAGTTGACAGACATGGAAAAAATTTCATTGTGGTAAAGTATTTCTGTGGTGAGAACTATTTTCAGAAACATTTCCTGTGATTCCTTACGATGCTGCATTGTTTTCCTACGATATTTACTCTTGTTGGCCAGCTCAAGTATACTAGTAGTCTCATTAATAAATTTTCTAAAATTATATGCATTTAATGGTAAATCATTCGCTCATGCATTTTCTTTCCCGACACACTGAACTCTGAATTCAAGATTTTTCGAAAGTAGGAATTGGGTGGGCAGCATTCAATTGACTAAGTTCTACCGCTAAAATAAGTTAAATTCTGTCACTTGTATGACATTAAGCCTCAAGGATTAGAAATTTAGAATCATATACTGCAGATATAATTAATTTCGTTGTCATTCTCAATTGCATTTCATGTATCTTTTGTTCCTCAGGTAACCATCCTGGTGGCTGTTCATCGGCGGTACAATTTACCTGTCATCAAGGACAGGGAAAGCTTGAAGGTGGCCTTGCAATATTTGGGTTGCTCCCTCACAGTTGTTGACATTGAGGTAACAGAAGACAGACTGGTGTGCTTAATCTTTCAAATGGTAGACTGGATAACTATTGTCTTTTTTTTTTTCTGTAGGCTGTGCATGTGTTATGGACTCCCCAAAACGAAGATGATGCATTGTTAGAGGAGGAGCTGCATATAGATTACCCACTTTTGAAGCCGATATAGAAACACACTAATCTGAATATTGCTGTATTGTAATTCAATCCATTCAAAAGGCGTATACGGGTTTTCTCTTAAATGTATTTTTCCGAAGAGACCATACTAAAGGGCATAGTCAGTGCCGTCATTGCGGGATCTAAAGAAGGTTAGATGTATATAGTTTTATCCCAGTAAGCAAAAAAGATATTTTCGCGACTCGAACCTGAAGAGACTATACTGTTCATACAATATACCCTAGTCCTAGCTCACTAGATACTTGGCATAGTCATAGTGTATATAGATTTACTAGCTCAAAGTGTTGTTTGAAAATTTTCTTGTATATTCTGTATGAATGGTCATGGCATTTCTAAGGAGATTCTTTTATAGATTAGAAGGGAACCACAAAAGGGGTTCAGATTTGAAATGTTGAATGCAAAGAACAAATATTTGTTTAATCCAGGAGAAAACACTGAATATATTGATGGTTGACTGACTTCATCAAGATCTGATGAATTAATAATATTATTTTAACATTTTTTTTTTTAATTTTGTTGGCATTTAAAAATTAAAATTAATAAAAAATTAGCATAGGTAATGTACTTAAAATTAACTTCCTCAAATACACGACATTATCACATTTTGGAACCTTCCAAATTTATAAATAATCTTTCATTTCAAAATTAAAGTTCCTAAAGTGCTGACAAATATTAATTCACGGAAATAATATTTTATTAAAATAATAATGTTATTTATATCACGTCTTTGTGACGTAGCCCATTAATAAGCAAACTGTATGCAGTACGCAGACAGCGAGGACTTTACAATGGTACAGAATCGATCGACAATGGCAATGGCTTTCAATCCTACACAAAAACAACTGATTCTTGCTATTCTATTGGCTTTGTCTCTGGCGAATATTCTGAGCTTGGCAGTGGTACCGTCGGGTGGTTCCATGGGCGGATCATCCTCTTCGGGTCGTTCTTCGTCCTTTTCTTCAGGTTCATATAGAGGGTATGGTTCTGGTGGATCTTCGGAGCCTGAGAGGATTACTAAAGGTGAAATTAAGGCATTGATTGTGGTCGGCTCTGTGTTTGGTTCTGTAGTGCTGATCTTTGGCGCCTTGAGCTTCTTCTTGGGGAGGCACAGCGTTCTCATGCTTCAGGTTTGTAAATGTTCTTGTTGCTTTGAAGTTCAAATCTGTTTGATTGAACCAAGGCTAGTCCTAACAACACCATAGCCACATGTTATAAATCCAGAAGTCTAAAGTTCAAAATTTGACAATATTTTTAGGTTAGACCACGAGGCTTAGTCCCGGCCCGGCTCGGATACCCTGACGATAATACCAAAAAAACAAAAAAAGAAATATGTTTGATTGATAAAAAAATGCACGTTATGTACAACTAGTCTCTCGGGTTGTAAGAGTTATATTTGTCTTTGTTTGGTAGACGAGTTTTATGTGTCGAGCAATTCTCATCCAAAAACTGTATGGTGTGGCCTATGGGCATGTGTTGAACTATGTTATATGTTTCTTTTTGATAGACAAGCTGGTGACTGAGAGTGTCTCCAACTACCCAATTCAATCACTTCAAATCTCTTGCAGTTTCTGCCATGCTTTGTTTTCGTTTATTTTAGTGGACTCTCTTGTGCCACTGGCTTTAGGTTTCTAACACACTGGAAATGCAGTATGTATAGTTTGATAAAGCTTCTTAGGTGGAGTTATGGTCCATCTTTCCTGTTCCTCACTAACTATTAGCTACTGCGAAAGTTGGGTCAACTAATTTCATTTGTTCTGGTATTGCTAATATTTTTTATTCTTTCTCTTGATACCCAAAAAATATACAAAAAACAATGAAATTTCAGAAGACAACAAGCGATATAGAAACTACCAGAAGAGGCAGAAAAATATTTTCACCATCAAATCATACCTTGGACAATAAGTCACCGCATCTAGAAGGCCACGTCATACCAAATATTCTCTGAATATTCTCCGAATATTATGTTATAAAAAATAATGATCACTGTGTAAAAATGAGCCTCAAGTAAGAAAAAAACCCTATTGTACTTTTCTTTTTCAAGGCCAAGGAGCAATAACTTCCATTAAAATGGATTAACCAAGTTTTTCAGTTGATGAACCACTTATTTTCTTATGTATTCTCACTTATGTTTCCACACACACGACATATCCACCAAGATTTTATCCAGCTTTCCACTTCATGCTTCTCGATTTTTATCCCATCACTTTCAATTTGTTGCAGAGACAACCGACACCCTTCTTCAAAATCTAAATTATTGTATCGTTGATTATTCATATGTAAGTGGAAAATAACCTTATTGAGACTTTCTTAGCTACGAAATAACACAATTTTCCATCCTCAGTATCTGACTAAACTTAATACTTGTATAGTATGATATTTGGTCAAACGCGTTTTTAGAATTTGGAAACTCATGACCCAGTAATTGTTCCTGCTAGAGGTGTGACTTTTGAGCACACAGGACTTGGAGAGGCAGATTCTGCTTTCCCTTTAGCATTGAAGTTTTATATGGCATGATCAACAGATACAAGGACAAAATAAAACATGTTTAATGTTTACCAAATAAGTTGGGCAGCTGGTTTAGTGGTTAAAATCTGGCTTAATAGCGCGTTAAGGTTGTGTTGATACTAGAAAATATATAAAAAATAATGAGATTCTAGAAGACAACAAACAATATAGAAACTACTAAAAAAGACAGAAAATGATTTTCACCATCAAATCATACCTCGGGCAATAAGTCACACAAAATATTCTCTGAATATTCCCTAAATATTTCTTTAATATCTATATAATAAAGTAGTTTACAATTCAAATCTCAAAAGATAAACAAAATGACTTTTGCTATTTGCGGTTGAGATCGTTTTAAATTTTACTTTAAAGTTAATCTAACGACTAATATTAACACCTTAAATTTAATAGGAAAAATAGGGTCTTAAGGGTGTGTTTGAAGTGATTTTTTAAAAGTACTTCTAGAAATTATTTCTCATAAATACTTAAAAAATAATAATAGTGTTTGAAACCACCCCACCACTACTAGGGGTGCAACTCGGGCGGGTTAGACAGTCAACCCTACCCCAACCCTAGGTATATAATCTTCAACCCTAACCCTAACCCTAACCCTACCTCGGGTTGAGAAACTCAACCCGAGCCCAGCCCGAGTTTAATTCGGGCGGGCTCGGGTTGAATTCGGGTTCACTGCAAGAGAGACAAAGAGAGGGGGGGAATAATTACAAATTCATAAAACAATCCATATATTTCATTCATAATAGTGCATGATTATTGATCATCTGTTTTCACACCAAAAAACTAGTAATCTCAAAGTACAATCCCAGAAAACATAGAAATTAGACTCATAAAAATATTAAACTTAAAACATCACACTATCACACTAATTGAATTCGGGTTCGGGTTGAAATCGGGTTGCCGATGCCTCAACCCGAGCCCGGCCCAAATTGAATTCGGGTTGAAGTTTTTTAACCCAAGCCCAACCCAAGTATTAAAAACCCTAACCCAAGCCCTAATTTTTTCGGGTTGGGCTCGGGTTGAAATCGGGTTACCCAACCCAAGTTGCACCCCTAACCACTACCTCTACCCCCACCACCGTCGCCGCCGCCACAGCCACCACCATCGTCGCAGCCACCGCCACCCCCCGCCACCACCACCATCACCACCACTGCCACCATCGCCACCCCCCGCCACCACCACCACCGCCGCCGCCACCACCACCACTGCTGCCGCCTCCGCCGACATCACCGCTACCACAGTCATTGCCACCCACCACAACCATCACCGTCTCTTACCACCACCACTGCCGCCCACCACCTCTCACCCCCACTACAAACTGATGCTTAAATTCTTTTATCTCTTCTCTATGTTTGTAATTTGATTTTGGATATGAATACAAATATGTTTATTGTTTACCATTTTTTATTACATTGTGCCTTCAGGCACAGACAATAACTAGTTATGTTATAAAAGACAATGATTACTGTATAAAAAAGGGTCTCAAGCAAGGAAAAAACCCTATTAAACCACTATTTATAACAAAAAAAATTCATCTAAAATACAAAAATTACCCCTACATAAACCACAAACAATCTTTTTACATAAAATTCAAGCCGTTAAAATTTAATTTTTTACATATTAAAATTCGAGCTTATTACAATTTATTTTTCTGCATATTAAAATTTGATTTGAGATGAATAAATTTTATTTTTTTTAAGTATTAAAATTTGAGCTTATTA
Source organism: Ilex aquifolium (assembly GCA_951799425.1). Taxonomy (NCBI): domain Eukaryota; kingdom Viridiplantae; phylum Streptophyta; class Magnoliopsida; order Aquifoliales; family Aquifoliaceae; genus Ilex; species Ilex aquifolium. Next base: position 29,197,720 of record OX637401.1, read on the forward strand.
AAATTCTATTTTTACATATTAAAATTCGAGTCGATTTGAGCTCAACCTGAGTTGTTAGCGCCAATTAAAATGCGATTTGAGTCGATTAAAATTTATATTTTTTTTCTTATTAAAATTCGTGTCAATTAAAATTCAATTCAAGTTTATTAAAATTCTTTTTTTATGTATTAAAATTTAAGTCGATTAAAATATATATATTTTTACGAATCAAAATTCGGGGCGATTAAAATTCAATGCGAGTTGATTAAAATTTGATTCGAGTCGATTAAAAAATTTTAGCCACACCCCTTCTAATTTATCATATATGCTATTATCAAAAATATCATTGACACCCTTTTTTGTTTATATTAAAACACCATTGACACCTCCTACTATTAAATCACCATTTATAATAAAAATAAATTATCTAAAATACAAAAATTGCTCCTACATAAACCTCAAACAATCTTTTTACATAAAATTCGATTAAAATTTAAGCCAATTAAAATTTATTTTTCTATATATTAAATTTTGAGTTGATTAAAATTCAATTCGAATTGATTAAATTTTATTTTTTTACGTATTAAAATTCTAGCCAATTAAAATCTTTTTTTACGTATTAAAATTCGAGCCGATTTGAGCTATACTTAAGCTGTTAGCCTTGATTAAAATTTATAATTTTTTTATTTATTAACATTCGATTCAAGTTGATTAAAATTTATTTTTTATGTATTAAAATTTGAGTCGATTAAAATTTTTATTTTTTATGTATTAAAATTTGGGCCGATTAAAATTTAATGCGTAAAAAAATTTAGAAAATAGAGGGACTCTCATTGAAGATATGCCTATCTAGAGGGGGTCTCATTAAAGATATACCTATCTAGAGAGGGTGGATGAAGTTTTTCCTAAAATATATAATAGACAATTTAGTAAAATTGCATTATAATTAACACCTTTAATCTGACAGGGAGTGTCAGTGAAGATTCAAAAAATAGAGAGGGTGTCCTTGAAGATATGATAAACTAAAAGAGGTGTGACCGAAATTTTTCTAAAAATTTATGAAATAGAAAGAGACTCATTAAAGATATGCCTATCTAGAGAGGGTGTGAATAAAGTTTTTACTAAAATATATCGCAATGTAGTAAAATTGTATTTTGGAGGGAAAAATCCCTTACAAAATGGGTAGTGGGTACCTCCTCTATAGGAAGCCCAGTCTTATATGGCAGGGGGAAGACGACTCTCTTCCGATGTGGGACAAGATACGTTCCTCCACATTTCGCTCAGGCAGGAAGAGAGGTAAAAGGCTACTGCCGAACGCGCGTAGGTCAGCCGGAATCCTTCGTGGAGGGAAAAATCCCTTACAATATATATATATAAACTAAAAAAAACCCTAATCTACTGAGTCTCGAGAGCACCTGCGCCTCACACCTCACACCTCACTCCACTGTGCCTAGGGGTGTTCAAATTTCCGACTAGCAGCAAGTTCCTACCCTACCCTACTGAACTGTTAGCCGCAAAAATCGGACATTCCACGGTTGAGAGCACCTGCGCCTCACACCTCACTCCACTGTGCCTCACACCTCACTCCACTGCTCCTCCTAAAAAAAACTCTAAGCAAACGTGCTTTGTTGTCTTGTATGCTGGACAGACTGACCTTAAACATGCACATATTATGTTTGATGAAATATCTGAACCATGTATTGTATCTAATAACGCGATGCTCGATGCGTTTGGGAAAAATGGGGACATGGGTTCTGCTGTTTTGTTCTTTGAACGTATGCGTTTGGGAAAATGATTCAATTATGGTGGATTGATATTCATACTTTCTTGTGTTTTATTATAATTCTTAATGTAGTTGTTTTAGATTTTAGTGTTATTGATTTATTGTGTTGTTAAATTGGTGCATGTTATTTAATTAAATTGTTAAAATGATTCAAAAATTAATAGTTACAAAAGTGTTTACCCGACTTCCTACCCGATTTCCTATCCGATTAATCGGGTAGGAGTCGGGTAGGAATACCACACATGTCGGGTAGGGTAGGCCAAGAAAAAATTCTTCCGCAAAGTATCGGATAGGAAGACGGAAGAGCATATTTCCTACCCAACACCCCTAGGTGTGAGTGAAATTTTCCCAATTATTTACTTTGCCAAAGTCCAAATTTTTGATCCAGCAGAAAACAGTGAATATATCATGATTGATTCGCTTCATTATGATCTGTCTGATAATTCAAAAGAAATTGTTTATGCTGACATTTTGGCCGTGGGAGGCGGCCACTCTTGTTAGCCCAGTTGCTCAACAGGTCATGTGCTGCTCCATCCCAACTTCTGGGCAGTCATGGGGCTTATCCTCTGCTGGGTTGCTGGTCCGGCCCACAAAAATATAAAAAAAATAACAATTTAATTTTGAATTAAATTCAGAGTTATTTAAAAAAAATATCATTCTGAAACTTGGCTTTATGGTTGAGTGTCACTGTAAGTGACATACCAGTTTTGTATTGAGTGGAAGGTTAAAGAGAGGTTGATGAGTGCTGTTTGTGCTGTTGCTTTGCTTTTCTGGTTGTTGAATTCAACATGGGAAGGTTGAGTCCCTTTTAAAAGAGTCATAAAGGATTCTGTCTACGTGTGTTTAGACTTTATATAAGCCATTAGTTGCCAGAAAAGAAAAGTTGAAATCCATCACATTATCAATATGAGTTGGGTCAAGCACGAGAGCTTGACAATCACACAAACAAGAACCTATCTCCCCCCCACCCCCCTCCCCCTGCTGTCTCTCTCATCCCATATCAAATCATACCCTCTACCCTCTATACGATACCTCGTAGACTTCGTCATGGTTTTTTTTGTTGAATTTTTTGTGGGCTTAGTTCAAAGAAGATAATTTTTTACAAAACGGGTCCATATTGTTACAAATGGTATCAAAGTCATTGACCCTTCTAGAGTGAAGTGTTTGCACCTCATGTGTACCTTGCTCCGACAAGGCGGTGTATTGGGTAGTGGTAACTAATATGGTGGAAATTATCCTCTCTTTTTTCTCGCATCACTTGGGTCTAGATAAGTCTCACACGAGGACATATGGCCCTAAGAGGAGTGGATTGTAGTGACCCGACCCCACATGTATGGTGAACTCCGTGCGAGATGCTTTATAAGTTTAAGTTTTGAATTTTTATAATACAACATATTTTAACAACCTATAGACATAGCTCAAAAGAAGTAATATTGTACAATGCGGATTCAGGACGTTATAGGCATTAACTCCATGTTGTTTATCACTAATCTCTCAATCAGAACTTGAGAATCCTTTCAACAACTCTAATTCCTGTCACAAAATTTCACTTTCAGCATCTCTCTTTTTCCCTCTGTTGGGCCAGTTCCTTATTCCTTTTGCTCAATTGAAGGAATCCTTCGTCTGTGAATTATGAGAAACAGTACTAGAGAATATAATGAGCAGATGCTTTGAATCTATAAGCATGAGAGTTTGAGTTCGAATTTTGACAACAGTTTGGGGTTAGACCATGAGGGATTTATCCCTCATACATACTCTAGTCTCAACGTACATGGTCTGTTTTTGATCGGACCAAAGAGGGGATTAATTTATGTGTGCGTAAGCTGACCGTACATCCCTGACCGTTGAACAAAAAAAGAAAAAGAAGAAGCATGAGAGCCTAAAATATCGTATACCTGAAAGTTGGCAACTTTGGCAGTGAGAACATTAGGTAGGCATCTTAGTTAGGTCCCATATGATCTCTGAATACAACCACCCAATAGCTGCAAGAGAGTTGGACCATTCTAGCTTTGTCCTTTCAGAAGCACACCAGAATCGTCATAAAGAGGGAGTGGGATGGACTTTATGAAGGATGGAAATCAATCATGTGGCACCTCAAGTTGCACCAACAGGTTAATTTAATGTTCTTGACCCTTTTCTTACTCTGCCAAAGCTGGCATGCTGAATAATTCATTCATCAAAGTGACCTGCAGCTCTTAAATAGGGAAAGACTGGTATCCAAGTCCACACCTCATAAAAAAATTGAAAAAGTTATGACTCCTTCATGTGAGTGTGATACAAAAAATGTGGGATCTATTTGACTGTGTTGGGGGATTGATCCGAGTTGTTGTGATCGATCTCAAATTTGAGAATCGATCATAATTTACCGTAGAGTCATAACTAGATCTGTTAGAATCGTAACTTGACTTGTTTGAATCTTAGTTTGTGGTCTTTCTCTCATATACATATAGAAGCTCACTCTCCCCCCCTCTCTCACAGACACACAGACACAAGCACAAAGCATCCAATTGACACAAGAGCTTGTAGGTTCCTGAAAGCCCATCTTTAGTATAAAGTTAGCTGGTAATGTACATTTACATATCGACCGAAGAGGAAGTAATTTTCGCTCGGATTTGAGAGACTACAAGCTGCAAAAATATCTGCATAGTGAAAGGACAATCCATCACCTTATTTTCCCATCATGGAGAGAAACAACCTGTGAGTTGAATTCAGGGCAGGGTGTGGACTTGTGGAAAGAATCAAAGAGAACTCTTTTGGCACATCTCAGAAATCTACAGGATCAACTGGAAGAGAAGTAGCCCTGTGAAGTGAGTGTGGAGTCAGCCCCCTTGTATAGAAACTCTTTGCAGTGAACATATGCTCTGGACTACAAGACCCATAGGCTGCCTCATAATTTCGGAACCTTTGGTTAGCAAATTTCTTGTCAGCATCAGGAGGAAAATACAAAGTGAAATGCTTCCCAGACGCAAAAGATTTTAATTGAACAACTTCATCATCCTTCTCTTTCAATGGAGATGAAATCGACAACAATTTATCTTTCCTGTGTTCTTGGCTATCAGAGTTGAGGTTTAAACTAGAAGGCTTTGATATGACACCCAATTGTTGATCTCTAAGCACCCTCAACTGCATTTGATACTTGGCCTTGAGCCATCTCAATTCCTGTCTTATCTCATTCTCATAATCCTCGGCTAGTTTATGAGCTGCTGAAGAATTTGCAGAGGGAAAGTCTCGTTCATTAGGCTTGCTCTCTTTGTTGATATTGATAATTCTCTCATCCCTTCCCCATGTTGATTGGTCATATGATTTGTGGTCCTCAACAGAGTGATTAGCACTGGATCCTTGTGAGCTTAATTCAGGTCCATCATGTTGCCCCCAAATATCAGTATAGTGCATGCCATCGGATTGGCTTGACCCCATAGGTGCACCTTCTGTTGCACACTGTTCAGACCCTTCAAGTTGGTATGTGATCTCTTCAAAGCGGCCGTGTACAGCAGCACATCCATGTCTAGAACAATGAAGAACTTGCAGGTGCTTGGCGCCTGGGTTGTTTGAGGATAAATGGTGCATGAGAGAACCATTTGAGGCACAATAGTTGCAAAAACCATTAGATAGGTAATCAGGACTATTGTCTATGGCTAGTCCACTCTTCCATTCGGGTACCAAGGAGGCAATCTCACTGTCGATCATATCTGCTATCTTAGTCTCGTCTTGATCTGTGATATCCAACTCGGCCACCATTTCTGCAGCAACACTCATAGCTGTATCAGTCTCAATGTCAAAAGAGAAGTAGATATTTCGGACACGACCTGCAGAAAGAAATACAATGGAGTTAATTGACCTCATATGTTAATAGAAAAGAAATTGACCCCCAAATAATTGGGATAAAGCTTTATTGAGTTGAACCAAGTTTGTATTCACACATGAAAACTAATGATATCTGAACTACTTGAACAAAATCAAGAAGTAAAATCCACACCTTCTTTATCTCCAACTCTGAGCCTCAAAAAGATACCATCATCTTCCCTCCTCCGCCCTTTGATGGTGATGCCAACATTTCCCAAATGCTCATCTTCTTGACTCGTGAATAGACTGATCCCATTTGCTTCGTAATGGTAGTCCAATTGACTCTCCAGTTCATAGCCAAGATAATTGGAGTAACCATTGATTAAAGAGCCATTACTATGATGAACTTGCAAAAGAGGTGGTGTTAGCATAGGGACTATTTCATCCAAATCTCTGCAATACTCTAATGGCCACAAATCGGATCCATAATCCTCAACTTCGAGAAAAGGGTCCTTCAGAAGCTCCTTAGCAGAGAGCCTGTCAGAAACCGTCGCTAAACATTTCTCAACGAATCGCCTCACCTCAGGATCATTAACTTTGTAAAGTGCATCTGGCTTTTTACCCTATACCACATAAAATTGTTAGAGTTGCAGAGGAGATATATGAGGCTAAGCAAAACTGACAGTTTCTAGTTCATACAGAGATCACTTTCTTGTAGATTTGAGCAGGATGGTTGCATTCACTATATGGATACTCAAAGGTGACCATTTCCAAAACGCACATTCCAAATGCATATATGTCTACTAGTTCATTGTATTCCTCTTCATACACCTCTGGAGCCATGAACTCTGGTGTTCCTGAGGCGAAACAAGAAAACCCAAAATTTTTATGAGCCTAAACTGTCATTTGTCTTCCAAATTTATTCATTAAGAAGACCCAAAATTTTCATGATCCTAAACTGTAAATTGTCTTCCAAATTGATTGATTTTATAGTTAAATCCAAGCAATTTAAAATTGGAGGAAAGATTAATGTTTATGGTTTCACTATTTGATGTATCTATTCAATCTCATACATGAAGAATTATGATCATGGTAAGATTTTTAAGAATCTAAACAATCTGGACTTACCGACACAGCGATCTGCGTGGGATTTACGGAGGATTGCTGCAAGGCCGAGGTCACCAATCTTGACTTCCCCTTGGTTGCCATTGACAAAAATGTTGTCACATTTGAGATCTCTGTGGATCACAGGAGGGTCATGGCTATGGAGGTAGAGAAGGCCTTTCAAGATTTGCCTACACCAATGCTTTACTGCTCTAATATTAACTCTCCTGTGTTTCAGCCTATACCTATACCAAATATAACCTTTTTAGAACATAAAAAGTTACTAGAAACCCATGAACACTCTTGTATTTCAGCCTATATCTATACCAATAACTGAAAATGAAACATACCCAGTTAAGAACATAAAAATTTACAAAAACCCTTGATGGAGAAACTGAAGAAAAGAAGATTATGGACAGTTTTAGGAGCACTTACTGTCTAAGAGTACCAGATGTGAACATTTCTGTCACAAAGTTTATGTTCCTATTGGCAGTATCAACCCAAGAAGTGTAGAACTTCATGATGTTGCTGTGTTTCAAGGTCTTGAGCAGATGAATTTCACAGTACAATCTCTCCAGATCTTCAGGACTTCTCAGAAAATCATAGAGCTTTACCTGATTCCAAGCAACTTCAATCCCTTCATACTCATCAAAAGCTCTGTAACTGCAAATAAGACACCCAAAAAAAAACAAGAACAAAACAGAAATGAACACACCCATTTACAGAATCATCACATAGTGCCAGAACAGTTTCAATTTTTTTTTTTTGCAGAAATTCATACACTGTCTTTGAAGCTCCTTTGCCAAGAATTTCATTGTACTGCAAAAAAATAGAAACCTGGAACTTAAAACCGTCGTAAATTATGCCACTTAAGAACATCAGTAACAGAAAGCAACAACCGAAGGTAATGAAGAAAAGACTTACTCTTCCATATCTTCCAGTGGGATCAACTTCAACAAATTCAGCCTGATCTGGTCCAAGGGCAGTGACACCATTCATTTCTTTTTTCCAATATTTAGCCACTAGTCTTATAAATTGCTCACTGTGCAATGTTTCTTCTTTGTTTCCGAGGAAAGAGAGAGAGAGAGAGGATTAGAACATTTCTCCAAACTCAAAAGTAAGAGTGCGGTTGGAAAATAGTATTTTGTGAAAGAAGAGGCCTAGGTGACTCCATCAAAAGGTCCCAACAAGTCATAGATAACGAGGCAAAGATTTCTGTAAGTCTATGGACTACTCTACCCCACATAGACAAATCGACAAACCACCTCTCTCTTCCTGTGTCTGGTTCTATCTCATCACGGGCTGTAAAGCCAAACACACACACACAGACTCTCTCTCTCTCTCTCTCTCTCTCTCTCTCTCCATATACATATTGCCATATGGGAGTATGTAGATGCCCGCTGAAACAGCGGAAATTCTATTATATCTATTTTTTTTGGGTATCATATTCTCGATTATTATTTTTTATAAATAAAAATATAACTTTGAAAAAAAAAATTACAACTACTTAAGAATATGATCGATCAAAAACTTCATGATCAATCATGAATCTCGATAACTTATAATTCAAAAAAATTATTATTTTATCTTAAAAATTTATAAATTTTAGTATCGATACCGCTGCGGTATTGTATTCTGAAACAGCCCAGCAACAGGTTGTTCAACAGGGACCAACCGTATATATGATAGTATAATGATTCATCTTTTGTGTGAAGCAAGTGGGGTATGGTGGGTTTAGTACAAATTTGGTACTTGGGAGCGGCTAAAAATATCTTAAAGCCTGCTTAATTGAATAACTGTGGACCACGGGCACATAAATTATGGATTTGTGTATTAAATACTGGATCATCACTTTCCACTACAATACACTTTGCTGGGTAACTCGGAGGTATCCTTCAGTTGGACTTCTTTCTAATATTTAGCACTAGCGATATCTCGTGACTAAAGTTATTGTACACTGAATTATTACACTGTGCATGTATTAGAATGTGTGTGTTAGAGTGTGTGTGTATGTGCAGTTTTATGTTGTGGAGTGTGTGTGTTGGGTTTTTGAAATTTGGGAGAGAAAGTGTGTGTCGGGTGTGTGAAATTGGGGGGAGGGAAAAAAAAAATATACCCCCATAAGTTCAAACACCTATCTGATTTATTATATAGATTTAATAAATTTCATATCTTATCGCTTCCTTTATATGTCTCCATTAGTGAAAGAATTTTTCTATTGCGATGGTTTTTGGAATCTTGGGTCTCATCTCTAATTATTCTATTTTTTTTGTATTACGGTCAGGGTGTCCATGAAAGTTTAGACGCACCTCGACTAATTTTTTCTCAGGATCAATTAAAAATAGATCATTTACGTCGGAATTAAGAAATTCATTAGAGATTTAAAATATCTCATGATCTAACCCTAAGGAGTTGCCAAGTTTCAAACTCAGGATTAGGCCTATTAATAGATCAGATTCTGATCCGAATTTAAATCCAATTATCCTGACATGGATTAATATTTTTATCGACAATTCGAACCCAAATTCGAATCCGATATCTTATATTTTACGGATTTGAATATACCTATATTCGATCCAATTATGATCCGATCCGAATTATTTATATAAATATTTAAAAGTTAAGTGATTATTTAAAGAAATTTAGGCATAATTTATTAAAATTTAATTAATTCTTATTGAATTGGCTCGTATCAGATCGAATTTTGGAATCGAATTCAATAATGGATTTAGATATGGATTACGAAAATAAAATCCGTCAGATTATCAGATTCAGATCGGATTTTTGAAATTGGATTCAAATTTGGATTATTGGATAAGCCAAAATTCGATTCAAACCCGATCCGTTAACAAATCTACTTAGAATATATAGATTTTAAACTCGTTCTTGTCTCCATTGAGCTACTTCTTGTGGTTAATTATTTTCTTTTTACCACTACATTAAGACATCTAAAAGATCGGGGTTCTTCTCCTAGAATGTTAGAAATTGGATTCTAACCCCATTCTTGTATTGGTCATTACCATATTATTAAGTTGAATCCACTTAAAGTACATGTCTTTTCAATATAAACCTTCTCAATCACATTTTATAGTTTGTTCAAATACTCTTGATTGGTCTCCTAGTTTTGAATTTCAGACTTTATCCCTGTTATTAGGGAAAGATTATTCTCGGAGTTTGTGAGTGGGTTTTCGGGTCAGGATTAGTCTTGCCCATAAGAATTTGCTATGACCAACACTTGGCCCTCTAAGCTTGATCAAACATTGCTGTGATTATAGGAATGTACAATGAATTTGGGTTTAATGGTCAGTAGTATTTGGCTCAACTTATGCACCTTGACTAATCCTCTCTTTAATCTGATCAAATACAAACTATTTACGTAGAAATCGATAAATAAATTCCTCATGACCTGACTTTAAAAGATTGTCAAAATTTGAATTCAAAATATCTGAATTTACAGCTTATTTCCATTATCATTTGAATTACCCTTTGAGTTGAATCTACAAAGAATAAGCCACGTGACAAATATTCAATTAACGCGAAAAAGATAAGCTAGTTGGTATCACTTTTGAAATTCAAAAAAGGATAGTTACATGATGAAAGTTATTCTGGAAGTGACGATTCTAAATTCGAGGGATATCAATTATCAACAAAAAAAAAAAATTTTGGGTTACTAGTCAAGTTTGAGCTTAACTTATTACCAGTCAAGTTAGAAACTTCTAATACCTAACATGGTGCACAAGCTTGACTGTCTATATTTACTGAATCAAATGCAAATCAATTCACAAATTAGTTTTCATTAATTTAATAATCTCAACCACCCCCCCCCCCCCCCCCCCCCCCCCTCCCCCAACCCACCACCACCACCACCACAAAGAAACCAAAAAAAGAAAGAAAGAAACTTTTGAAATGGTGGGATGACTATTCAATGCCTGCATCCCTGGGCCCCAACTCTGAGATTTCCCAGAGGGGAGTAGGATTTATCATTATCCAAAAAGATTCACTTTTTATAAAATCAGATCATTCACCTTTTTGAGTTTTGCATCGAAAGAGATTTATCTCTCCAAAAAGAGAAAGAGAAGGGATAATGGGGAGAGAGGAAAGAGTTTGGGGATGTTTGGTTGATTGGTTTTGGTGGGATTTATAGGGTGACTTTTGTTAAAATAGTTTAATGTATGTCTTTATTTTTTGTTTGGTTCGAGAATTTAAGTCTGGGATTTGAATCTCGGCCGGTCTGTAAGTAAAACTCATGTATACAGATTTCAACAGATTTATGGAGTGGGTGAATTTGGGCAATTCTATAGCAAATATCTTGTGATATTTGTGATTAATTCGTGATTCTCATATGTATTTGTGTTACTTACCAAATATTGAATTGGATATGATACATTGTTTAATCCTGTAAACAAAACCTAAATGTTGAGTTTGGACGAGTTTCATATATCTAATTCAATCTCTATCATAAAAATCGTCTAAACAACTTGATGAGTTTGATTTGGGGATTAGGTAAAGTTGGACGATTGAGTGAAAGTTGGGTGCTTTTTTTTTTTTTTTTTTTGTGTGGGGGGAGGGTTTTTTTCTGAACACTGGGGAGGGGGTATGATCGGAGGTGTCCATGCTATATACTTTTATCTAATTTTTATTTTTTTTACACCTATTTAATTTTTAATTTATTTTGAACTCTTTTAAATTATTTTAAACTCATTTATTAGTAGTACAGTTTTCATACAGTTATCTATATCTATATAAAGAAGTAAAATATTATATATGTTAAATTAAAATACACATGCAGTTATCAGATTAAATTTCATGGTCAAATATATGTTACATTTTATTTTTTTCATAACCACAAATTGTATATTTTTATCTAATTTTTACTTTTTACATCTATTTTGACTTTTAACTTAATTTGGACTATTTTATAAGGATTTTTAAATTCTTTTGAACTCATTTTTTTAGAAATACAGTTAAATGCAATTATCTATATCTATATGAAGAAGTAAAATCTTATATATGTTAAATTATTATACACGTGGTGGTGATGGTAATCCTGAGTGGCAACGATAAAGGTAGGGCTGTTAATCAAACTGAGCTACTCGAGCTTGGCTTGAGTTCGATTCGGGTTCGGCTCGTTCAGGCTCGGCTCGTTTTCTAAACGAGCCCGAACTTGAACAAGTTTTTAGGCTCGTTTAGAAAACAAGCCCAATAAGCTTGGCTCAAACTCGACAGACTCGACTCGTTTATGTGCAAATACTTGGGCTCGACTTGTTTTTGGCTCGTTCAGGCTCGGCTCGTTTCCTAAACGAGCCAAGTTTGAACAATTTTTTAAGCTCGATTAAGAAACAAGCTTTTAAAGCTCGGCTCGAACTCGGCTCGGACTCGTTCGACTAACAGCCCTAGATAAAAGGTGGGCTACAATAGTGGTGGTGGGTGCTGACGGTGGACGACTGTGGTAGTGAGATGATGGTGGTAATGGTAATTGATGGGTCAAGCCCAAAGACCCAACTCATGTTATAAGCCCGATCCGAGTTTATAGCCCGACTCCAAGAGATCCAGCCCAATGTGGTAAACCCGGTCAAGCTCATCAAGGAGCTACATCAGCTTGACTACGTCATCAAGGGAGCACTCAGGACCCTCACCTTCACCCCCTTGGAAACAGTCAACCTTCACCTCATCCTTTAACCGAGTCTCATGGAAAACACCTCAACTGTCTCGCCCGTTGATAAGAAGTCGCAAGCTCCACCAGAATAGTTATATAGTTGCTATTAAGTCGCCCCAATCTGTTAGGGGATGACTATAAATTGTAAGCCTCACCAACATTTGGGGGGCATCACACTCAACAGAGCCATATCTTCTCTCATTCTCTAAACTTGTACTCTCTGTTTTCCCTACATCCCTGAGCTAATAAAACATCCCGGCAATCCTAGTCATTTAAAAGTGGACGTAGGTCACATTGACCGAACCACTATAATTCTCGTCTTCTTTCTCAACTTTAATTATTGCATTTATTTCCAATTACTTGACATGTGGTATACAAAGCCAATTTGTGCATCATCAGTTTGGCGCTGTTTGTGGGAATCGACAAACTTCTCACTTCTAATCACTCCCTCTGTTGAACCTATGGCAATCACCACCAGATCGATGAATCAACTTGAGGATAATCCACCACGAGAGGAGGAGGTTGCCCCTCCACCAACCAATCATGTCCCAATTGTTCCTGTCCCAAATGCGCAACAAATGTTGGAGACCATGCAGCAGCTTGTGGCCCAAAACCAGTAGATCCTGCAACTAATGCTCGCTGGGCAAAGAGGAGCACAACCTGGACCTCAAGTGAGAGGAGCTCCACGCCCTGGGCGTCAAGGAGCTCCCCACATGGGTGCTCCTCATCTGGGGGCGCCCCACACAGGGGAGCTCCCCATGAGGGACCTCCACCTCCTCTTCCAGCTCCTACTTCTCATGGTGGAGACCCTATTTTCCAAGATGATGAGGGTGAAAACCAAAGCATGGAGCTCGGAAACCATTTCCATGATAATTCCAAAAAAGCTCCCAACCACTGGAACAAAAAAATAAAAGAGGTGCAAAATCAACTAGGTGACGTCTTCAACATCATGAAGACACAAGGACCCGAGACGGTGGACTACCTCATTAGGCGAACAGACACGCCCTTCGTACCTGACGTGACGAACTACCCACTTCCCCAGAAATTCAAGATGCCGTCCGTCGAAACTTTTGACGGTACGAAAGGACCCATTGGATCACCTCGAAAACTTATAAGACCTTTATGCAGCTACACAACGTCCCCGACGAAATCATGTGCAGAGCGTTCCCAACCACCTTGAAGGGATCCACACGGCAATGGTTCGCCAATCTCTCCCCAGCCTCCATTGGCTCATTTGCTGAGCTGAGCAGGTCCTTCGTGTCCCACTTCATTAGAGGATGCCGACACCAGAAGCTTGCCACCCACCTACTCAGCATAAAACAGGATCGAGACGAGAGTCTGAGGAGTTACCTCACTCATTTTAACGAGGAGGTCCTCCAAATCGAGGAGCTTAATGACAAAGTCACCATGACCGCCTTTCTGGGAGGCCTCCGCTCATCGAGTTTCCTCTCTTTCAGAAATGAAGCGACCACAAAAGAGCATGCCAGAACTATTGGCAAAAGCTCAAAAATATATGAATACTGAGGAAATCAACAGGTCCAGGCGAGGTGAATCATCTCGCAGATTGCCAAAAGCTTGACATGCCCCTGCACTGCTCTCAAGCAGGCAGCCTATATGTCCAGCTGAGCGGCTCTCTCGCGGGTCGCCAAAAAAGCTTGGCCTACCTCTGCACTGCTCTTAAGTAGGCAGCCCATCTCCAGCTTAACGGCTTTCTCGCGGGTCGCCAAAAAAGTTTGACCTATCTCTGCACTGCTCTTAAACAGACAGCCTATCTCCATCTTAGCGGCTCTCTCGCGGGTCGCCAAAAGCTTGGCTTCTGCACTGCTTTCAAGCAAGCAGCCTATATCTCCAGCTTAGCGGCCCTCTCATGGGTCGCGGAAAACTCGGTCTCAAAAGGTGTAGCTTTTACACGAGCAATCCTCAAATTCTGTATTTGCTCTCATGCAAGCAGTTTGACTCTCTCTCCAGGTAATCATATTATATATTTTTTGATGTTGGAATAACATTACTTTTGTCATCTCTCAGACGCCCAACCCAGGCGTCCAACACCTCTTAGGCGCCTAGCGCATGGTCTCTCCAGCAGGGCCCAACAGCATAGGCGCCACTCCATCAACGCCGTGGCCAGATCGGCCTCGCCCAGCACCAGTAGAGCGCCAGTCACCCGAGCCACTACCAGGAAGGCCTTGAGAAATCTGACTCTGAGAAGCTCCACCTGAAGGAGCCACATCATCCGCCACATTTCTGGAATTGTCACCAACAAAAAATGCCTGTAGCCAATCGCGTCTCGTCTGCCGCCAATAGCTCCTCGCCAAGCACTTGGGTCGCCCCGACCACAGAGCCCAGCTCCTAGGCCGCCTCGGCGCCCAGCGCCTGGGACGTCTGGCTAGCAGCGCCCAGGGTCGCCTAGCTAGCGGCGCCCAATCCCTAGTTAGCAGCGCATGCGAAGTCCCTTACGCCAACAGCCTGCTGGCCCAAATCGGAGCCCTCCTCTGCATGGACAAAAGGCAGCCGCCCCTTTGCGCAAACAGCCAGCTCGCCCAGGTGACACATGCACCTCGCCTGGATGGCCGCCTCTCCCGCCTGGGCCATCTGATCCCTCTACTGCTCGCCCAGGCCACCCCTCTCAGCGTCCATGCCTCCCCTTGGCTGCTCGCCCTCTAGAGCCTCACCAACACCGCTGCACGACTCATTTCCCGACGCCCAAGCATTGGCGTCCACCATGCCATCTCGCCCAGTGGAGCTCCCCTGCAGTGGACCCTTCTTAGTGAAGCTTGCCCAAGGGAGCTCGCCAGGTCCCAGGCTCGCCCAAGGTAGACCCTTCTCAGCAAAGCTCGCCCATGGAAGCCTCTGCCCAGTATAGCTCGCACAAGGGCAGCTCGCCCAAATCACCTCCACCATGAGCAAAGTGCTAGCCCAAGTCACCTCCATCATCTAATGCCCTTCAAAAATCCAAAAAGAGAAGTAAATGAGGGAGTTTATATAGTCAATGAAGTCCCACAAGCAAAAGGAGTCTATTGGAGGGCAGGGGGTCGTCGATCAAAAGGAGTTTTCAAGAAATTCGAATTTAAAAAGGTGTGTACATAATTTTGACCGTAACTTTTGATCCGTTACTTCAAATGGAGCCCATAATATCAAATCGAAACTCTCGGCGAGCCCTACAATACCCCCAGCCTTTGGTTGTGACTGATGCTGTAAAAAGTCCAAAAAAGGCCCAGAAATAGATGATTTGGCCTCCCGAAAGTTTAAAAAAAAAAATTCAGCAGCCTGCTCGCCCAGGACACTTCCAGCTCTCCTAAATCGCACGCCTAACTCCCTGTTTGCTATTTTGACCATTAATTTTGCTCCGTAACTCCAAACAAGGGCGTATTATATATCAAATCAAAGCTCTTGGCGAGCCCTACAAGACTCACACCCTTTGGCTGTGATTAATGCTGTTAAAAGTCCAAAAAATGTCTAGAAACAGATGTTTTGGCCTCCCAAAGTTTTTCCAGTTATGCCGGTCAGCCAAAAATTCAAAATCAAATGCCCTCCTTTCCAAATTTCATTGGACACAAGGCATTGGGGGGCAAATGATGGGCCAAACCCAAAGGCCCAACTCATGTTATAAGCCTGGTCCAAGTTTATAGCCCAACTCCAAGAGATCCAACCCAATGTGGTCAACCCGATCAAGCTCATCAGGGAGCTACATTAGCTTGACTACGTCATCAAGGGAGCACTCAGGACCCTCACCTTCACCCCCTTGGAAACAGTCAACCTTTACCTCATCCTTTGACCGAGTCTCATGGAGAGCGCCTCAACTGTTTCGCCCGTTGAGAAGAAGTCGCAAGCTCCACCAGAATAGTTATATAGTTGTTATTAAGTCGCCCCAATCTGTTAGAGGATGAGTATAAATTGTAAGCCCCACCAACACTGGGGGGGCATCACACTCAACATAGCCATATGTTCTCTTATTCTCTAAAATTGTACTCTCTGCTTTCCCTACATCCCTAAGCTAATAAAGCATCCCAGAAATCCTAGCAATTTAAAAGTGGACGTAGGTCACATTGACCGAACAACTATAATTTTCGTCTTCTCTCTCAACTTTAATTATTGCCTTTATTTTTAATGACTTGATAGGTGGTGTACAAAGCCAATTTGTGCATCATCAGTAATAATATATGAGAATGAAATGATGATGATAGTGGATGGTGGCAGTGGACGATGGCGGTAACAATCAGTGGTGGGTGACAATAATGATGATGGTTGGGTGGTATCAGTGGTGGTAGGGGTGACGGCGATGGTGGTGGTGGTTGGGTGACGGTGATAGTGGAGATGGTTGGGTGATGATGGTGGTTGTGGTAATGATGGTCGTGGGGGTGGTGGTGGCAGTAGTGGTGGGGTGACGACGGAGGTGGTGAAAGTGGTGATGGTAGTGGTGGGATGGTGGGGGTGGTGGGGTGGCGTTAGTGGTAGTGGTGGCGACGATGGTGGTGGTAGGGTGGTGATGGTAGTTGTTGTTACAGAGGTGGGGGGTGGGAGCAGTTATGGTGGTGGTAGTGGTGATGGTGGTGGGGCGGTGGGGGTGGTGGTGGTAGTGGAGATGGTGGTGGGGCGGTTGGGGTGGTGGTGGTAGTGGAGATGATGGTGGTGGTGGTGGTGGTGGTGGTGGTGGAGTGATTCCTAACACTTATTTTTTTTTAAAGTACTTATGAGAAGTTGTAAGTTCTAGAAATATTTTTAAAAAATCACCCAAAACACACTCTTATGACCCTATTTTCCCTATTAAATTTGAGGTGTTAATATTAACCGTCGAATTAATTTTAAAGTAAAATTTAAAAAGATTTCAACCTCGAAAAGTAAAAGTCATTTTATTTATCTTTTGAGATATGAATTGGATTGCATTTTTATTATATAGATATACTAGTTATTGCCTGTGCCTGAAGGCACAAAGTAACAAAAAATGATAAACAATAAACATACTTGTATTCATATCCAAAATCAAATCACAAACATATAAGAGAGATAAATGAATGTAAGTATCAATTGTAGTGGGGTGAGAGGTGAGAGGTGGTAGTGGTAGGAGACAATGATGGTTGTGGTGAGTGACAATGACCGTGGTGGCGGTGGTGGCGGCGATAGTGATGGCGGCGGTGGTGGTGGTAGTGGCGGTGGTGGTGTTGACGGCGATGGTGGTGGCGACGATGGTGGCGGCGGCGGTGGTGGTGGCAACGGCGACGGTGGTGGTGGCTGCGATGACGATGATGATGGGGGTAATGGTCGTGGTGGGGGTGGTGGCGGTGGTGGTGGTAGTGGTGGGGGTAGTGGTGATAAATGTAGTGGTGGGGCAGTTTCAAACACTATTTTTTTTTTTTAAAGTACTTATGAGAAATAATTTCTAGAAGTACTTTTAAAAAGTCACTCTAAACACGCCCTTAGGGCCCTATTTTTCTTATTAAATTTAGGGTGTTAATATTAGCCGTTAGATTAACTTTAAAGTAAAATTTAAAGCGATCTGAACAGCAAAAAGCAAAATTCATTTTGTTTATCTTTTGAAATTTGAATTGTAAGCTACTTTATTATATAGATTAGTAATTACCCGTGCCTAAAGGCACTACGCTATTCGTAAAAAAATATAAATATTTTTTCATAAATAAAGACAATGTATAATACAATTTCAATAATGCAACGATCAAATTGATATTGTTCAACCTGTATGTATAACATATATAATCAAATTTTTATATAACGAAAGTCACGCTATAACTATTGCAACATATTAATTCAAAAATCTGAAAAAATATAATTATTATTGATCAAATATTCACAATTTTAATATTTTTAATAAATTTTATCTCAAATTTCAAAAAAATATAACTATTTGTTTTTTTTGTAAGTTTTTACCTATAGTTCATTATATTATCTCTGCATCATTTTTTCAATGGGAGTTTGTGTAACTTTTGTGAGTAAAACATCCAAAAGTTTTACATGAATTCTCGTAAATGTCAAAAATTTTGTTGAAAAATAAAAACCAGTTTTCATTCGATGTCAACTTAAATATTCATAAAATTCAATCGAATTTAAGTTTGGGTGGGGCTATTCCCGTCCCACAAATCTCCATTCCCACCCCATTTAATTTCTCATTATCAAACTACAAAGTCTACCCCTTCTATATCCACCACATTAACAACTAAATCCACCACATGCTATATACACCATGTTTAATAAGTAAACTCTATTTATATTTTGTCATAATTAGAGTTTCATTCTCTATTTCATCTCATGCACTTACAAAAATACTTTTTTAATATGAATTTTTTCAATGAGATATATGTTAGTATTATTTTTCAATTTATTTCTATGTTTGATTTACTGTTTGTTGTATGAATTTTCATTATTTTTGGTATGTTTTGATAACTCTGTCAAGTTTAATAATTTTTTATTTAAAATTTATATGTGTGTATATATATGTATGCTTTCAGATTATTTGTTATTTTTTTTTATCTTATTTAGATTTTACATCTATACTTGTTATTTTTTTTCTTGTTCGATTTTGTGTTTGTGCTTGATAATTTTTTTTATGTCCGATTTTGCATCTTATAGTTTTGTGTTTTGTAGTTTTGCTTGTTCTTTTAATATTTACTTAGTTATTTTTTCCTTCTTGTTTCGATTTGCTTCTTTTGTTTCTTTTTTTTTCCTTATTTTGTCGTTTTCTTTTTAAAAGATGTGTATATAGTATGAGGTGGGTATAGAAAGGGTGGACTTAATAGTTTGATAATAAGAAATTAAATGGAGTGGGAATGGAGATTTGGGGGTGGGAATAACCCCACCCTTTAAGTTTAAGCAAGAATTTATATTTTATACTCGACAATTAAATTCAGTTCAATTCGAATCTTAATCATAATTACGTCAAATCGAGAATTGAATTTAAGTTTGACTCAATTAACACTTCTATCTTAAACTTACAAACTAATTCTTATCTATTCTTGTTCACTGTGATGCCATAACTTTTTTTTTATTTGGTTATTCTTTATTTGACTTCAACTTGAATACTCATAAAATTCAAGCAAAGTTAAATTTAAGTAAGAATATATATTCTATACTCGATAATTAAATTCAGCTCAATTCGAATTCTAATCATAATCACTTCGAACCAATAAATCGAGTAAAATGAAATTTGAAGGAGGAATTTCGATCATTTGATCAATAATCTTAAAGAAATTTGAGCCGCGAAAAGCTCAAGACAAATAATGCTAGCTCCCTTAGTATATAGATATATCACATTACATATATATTATTCGCCTACTATACCATTTGAATATTATAGTATTTTTATTTCAATACAAAATATGACATATATTATAGCCATTCGACTCGTTTTGACGCAAAGAATTTGTATTTAAGGTCCATTTGTTTATTTGAAAATTTTAAAAATAATATTTAATTAGAATTATAATTAACGACCTAATTAATGTGTAATATGAGATAAAGAGTTATAAGAGAAATAAGAGTCTTAGAATTGTTGAAGGAATGAAAGTCTTACTCAAAAAATTGGAGGGAGAGAAAATTTCGTATTAGGACCGTCAGATCAATATTTCTTCAAGTGATCTGAGCCGCGGAAAACTAAAGACAAAGAAATCTAGCTACTTTATTATATAGATAGATTATAAGAGATCTAATCAATCTATTTAACAAAATAAAAATTACAAAGTCTATAATATTATTGATGTGCAAATACCTAAAAGGGACAGAGAGATATCTAAATAAATGATAAATTAAGTACTCAAAAACTTATAAAATAAATTAATAATTAAATTTATCAATTATTAAAATACAAATAATTTAATTACACATATAATTCACGTTTTATATAAAAATAATATTATCTAAATTTATTTATGTGTAACTCACGTCGTGTATTACTAGCATCCTTAAAAGAAGATATCTTGTGTAAGAAAAATCTAGATAAAAAAGAAATATAGTTTCAAAAATTATGAGGGTACCCGTACTATTTATAATTTCAATAAAGAAAAAAAAAGGTATTTTTATAATATTCCCTATTTTTTTTATTGTGTGACACATGATCAAGATTCTACTTGTTAGTTATTAGAGTTCCTCTATATGCTAAACCATCATAATACTATAATAATAATATGTCCATTTAACTGTAGAAACTCTCTGGATTTGGATCATCGCAATTCAAAATATCCTCAATTTCTCTAATTGCAATCAAACCGCCATTGTGGTAGGGTTCACAAGTGGGACCCATGAGTGAAGACCAATAAATTAATGATGGATAATTGAAAATAAAAATTATTAAAGAAATTTTTTTAAGTGTGAGTGTGATGATTTAGGCTATGTTTGGTAACTGTTTTTGTTCTGTGTTTTGTATTTTTGTTTTCAATTTTTGTCAAAAATGAAAACAAAAATATGTTTGGTAATTGTTTTTGGTTTTGTTTTGTTTTCGTTGTATTGGAGACAAAAACAAAAAAATGGGAACAAAAAATTTTTGTTCCAAGAAACACGCGAAACAGAAACACGCGCTAAAAGGGATTAATGAGATTCGGGTTTCGAACTCCCTTAGCATAAAAAATAGTATTTTTCGTGAACCTATTTAAGCCCACCTCATTTCTCTCTCCTCTCAATTTTCACCTCACTCTCTCTGTTCTCTTCTCTCCATCGCTGCCTCACTCTCTCCATTTTCTCATTCGTCACCGACGAGATCTCCTCTCCTCTCTCTCACCGACGGAGGTAAGCCCCTTCTCTTTCTCCCTCTATCATCTCATCTCCTCGCTCTCTCTCTATATATATACACACAGATCTTTGTGTGTTGCGTGTGTGTTCTGTGTGATTGGTGAATGTGTGTGTTCTGTGTGCTGGGTGTGTGTGTGTGTGTGTGAACTAGCTCATTGTTTTTGAATTTTTGAAGTATTGGATTACTGCTTATTTCCATTGTATATTTATCTTTTGAGCTATTTATTATTTGAACAATTTCTGATTTCAATGTTACATGAACTGTTTAACACGGATTAAATCTGTACAAAAAATTGGCAATTTTCGATTTCTTATAAATTGTATGCCAAACCATTGCAGACAAAGACATAATAATCTTGGAATAATTTTGGGAATTGCACAGGTGAAGGCTTCCTGCATATTATTTCATGATACTTTTTTTTTGTATGTATTTTGGTGATTTAAAAAGCTTCATCAATTGATTTGGTCATAGATGTGGCACATTATTTCATGATACCTTTGTATCTTCTCCTAAATAATCTGATGTTTCATATGTTGATGACTGTGAATTGTTTGAATCATTCGAATGTCCCAAGAGAGAAACGGCAGAAAGAATATGATGTGAAAATTTGCTTTTAGAATTGTTACGAATGGTAGAGCAACCAACACAAAATCATTTGGAAATGAGTGGAGAGACTCTTTTACAATATAAACCACTCTTGAGTGACCTTAGCCATTTTCTGTAGAATACAAACTCTCTGTACACATTCGCTTATGTGTGATTCATGCTTCCAAGTGAGGCGAACAAAAAAACAAACAAGCATGAATAATGGGGAATGATAATGCGTAAGGCATGATCCATTGACCACCAAGATAAAGAAACTCTCATCTGAATGGGAGTCCATTTTTCTTCATAGAAAAGGAATATTTATATTAGCAAAGCCCTTATGAAAATTTTGTTAAAAGCTATCCTTCTAAGAACTAGAATCAATTCGACTTCTTGATTTTTTCTCCTCATAATTAAATAATATTATTTCATATTGCTTTTGTGACCAACTATGTATTAAATAATATTTACCTCTTGCTTTTGGGAAGGTGTTGTGCTGAGAAGCATGAAGTCTGTTATGTAGCTGCTTGCTTTGACTCAGTTGTCTCTGTACTGGATTGGTGCTGAGATGAATTTTGGAAATAAGCTACTAGGGTGGTTGATGTGAGCAGGAGTAGCTGAGCTTGGGGTTCACAACACAGAGGAGTTTCTTTCAGTAGTTGGGGGATATCAGGTCCAGGTTTTGGGTGCTGTACATGCATCTATTGCTTGTTCTCTGTCTCTTGCAACCTGTTTCCAATCAGTGCAACCTTTTGCATTGGTTTGTTTTCAGAAGGCATGTGGTGGGGTTTACAAAGTAGGACTTGGTTTATTTTTGTGAATGGGCTTCTGGGAGTGATGCAGCTGGGACTAATGCATTGTGTTACACTGAGCTGGACTGTTGTGCAATGTTTCACTGTGCACTGTTCTAGTTTCTGTGTTGAGCTTTGAGCTGGATTCCTGGATGCTGCACATACTGAGCTGGTTTTGGGAATGCTGTACATTCTGAAAAACAGTTCTTTGTTTTATATGATTTAGATTTACTTGTAAATTTGGTAAATCAATACTTGTCTTGAAAGATTAAAGCCAACTTGTGGCTTTTTCATCTTTGCTTCTTGTAAATTTTTCTTTACTTAATAAATTTTTTCTTTCTTAAAAAAAATAAAATAAAAAAAAAATAATTTCGGAAATGTGGCTGTGCAAGATTGGTGTTTTGTTGAAAGTCTTTAATTCATGGTTGTAAATCATTTTTCATGAAATAAAGTGTTGATTTGTTTAAAAACAAAAAATGAGATATTATAAAACATATTTAGGATAAAATTTGAGGTAGTTACCAAACATGTTTTTTGTTTTTATTCTCATAATTTGACAGACAAAAATGACTACCAAACATGTTTTCTGTTTCAGTGTTTTACTACAAAACAGAGACAAAAAATTGTCTTTGTTTTTGGTTTTTTGAAGACGCAAAAATAAAAACGTTACCAAACGAACATTTAGTTCTCCATAATTTCAATCAATAACATTAAGTGTGTGATCCACTAGTGAGACACATGAGAGTGGTTGTTATCGGATCGAATTTTGATCGACTCGAACTTGAATTTAATTTTAAAAATTCGATCTGATTGTTTGACGGTTTTTATTTTTATAGTTCATATCCGAATTTGTTACCACTCCCAAATCCGATTTGAATAACTTAATATAATTAAAATTTAACAAATTACATCTATTTTTTAACTAAATTTCTTAAAATAATTACTTATTTTTTTAAAAAAATTATATAAAAATATATACATATTTCGGATCGGATTATAATCAAATGAAATATAAGTATATCCAAATCAGAATCGAGAATCCATGAAATATAAGATAACGGATTTAGATTCGAGTTTGAATTATCAGAAAAAAATATTACTAATCCAAACAAAAAAAATATTAATATTAATGAGATTTGGAATTGAATCTAATTCGGATCAAAATCGGATCCAAACAATCCCGACCACAAAACAATTTACTTGACTAGTTTTGTCTTTGCATCGACAAAATGTGTGAATAATGTCAAAAACCATGTGATTGATTTTGTTCTGGATTTGATTTGTAATCATATTTTTATTTTCTCATTGCATTCGTACGGGCACCGGAATCTTAATCTAATACCTCAATTAGTCTTTGTCCAAGAAAGATTCTTTATTTTGATCATCCACTTGAAAAAAGTTGCTCCGCTCCACGTTAGTCTAATGTGACAATTCGATAACTTTAAGGAGCCTTGGATGTCCTTTTTTTGTCCGAAGTAATTGGAACGTTATATCTATGTAGGTTTGTGGTAAGTTCCGTCCTTCACGAATAAATATGTAAATTCATGGTGATAGAAGATATCACATTGCTATTGACACGTAATATTATTAATTAATTTTTAAATTACACAAAATGAGTGTGCATTATGCTTATTTATTATTGTTGTTCCAAAATTTGTCAGGACTGACAGAAATATTTCAATCGATATGCAGTTTTTAGGCGATTTTAATTATCTAAATTTAGGTGATTTTAATTATTTTGAAAATTTAGGTGATTTTAATTATCTTGATTACAAAATTAACTACTTTCTAAAAATCATCTAAAATTACTCCTCATAATACATAGATAGTAGATTTTTTGGAGGGTTTGAATGTATCTTTTTCTTCTCCGCTAAATGTTGTTTTATAGTGATTAATTTTGACGATTTTGCTCCTGTACTAGGAACTCCTGGATAGTTACTTCTTCCCTTTCAATTATGGTTATGACTGATCATCTCTCTCATTTCTTCAGATTCTACCACGTGATACTTTCTCAATGCATCTAGAAT
Source organism: Ilex aquifolium (assembly GCA_951799425.1). Lineage (NCBI taxonomy): Eukaryota > Viridiplantae > Streptophyta > Magnoliopsida > Aquifoliales > Aquifoliaceae > Ilex > Ilex aquifolium. The sequence continues at coordinate 29,222,159 of OX637401.1, forward strand.
GTCAAATGTCAATGCACTGAATATTCCCAAAATTTTATACTTTTGGTCTAAACAATTATTATAATTAATTAATTAATAATATCACATTATAAATAATAACGTGACATCACTACTGTGTTAAATTTTTTTAGCACAAAATCGATGATGGTGATGATAACTTTGTACATGATGGTTTGGAATTAAGAGAATATTTAGGGCATATATATATAGATATGTACTTTTCTATTGCTAAGTAATGGTTGTGACAACTTTGTACATAACGGTTTTGGCACTAATAGTGTTTAGCACATATGTGTGTCTTTTACGAATGTTAAGTGATGGTGATGCAGTATACATTACGTGGATGGACAATTATCATCGACAAGCTAAATACTTTGAAATTTTTGTCCAAAAAAGATGTACTTGATATTTTTATTGTCATATATTAGATTATATAATTTATTCCGTATTCCGTACGCTAGAAAGTCGATCCGAAGTTTCATCATACCCTTTTTTAACCGAAGAGAACAACACAGACAGTTCAAGAGGTTGCAGATAAAACCATTAGTTCAGTACCGAGTTTCATAATTACTCTCGATTAATCATATCATGCTCTAGACGGAGGTGTAGACACGTTTTGCAGTTCAAAATACAGTTACACGTTTTGTACATACGATGATCCCAGTCCACGGTCCAATAACTAATACGATGAGTACATTGTCAGGTCGGTGGGTAGGAGGTGTCATATAGACTTTAGGTTTGAGTAATTTTTCGTCCAACAACTTAAACTTCTGAATTACAAGACTATGATAAGTGATATCAAAGTAGAACTTAGTAAGTCACAATCCTATCAACCATGTGATTTCATTGGGATACCAAAGTCGAGATAGGCCTGGACCACACGGCCCCCTCTTGATGTCGACAACCAACAAAGAACGTGGCAGTGGTGGATTTACTGGTCACCCGTGATTGTACAATAGTTCGGAGGGTAGGGTACATTGAAGCCAATGTCCCTAGCTTTTTGGCGTACTGCGTACACACACATCATAATCAAGATATTTAAACTTGGTTTATGAACAATTTGATTAGAGAACGACGCAGTGGTGAAATCATTTATTCCGATCTGGGCATCAACGGGTCGAAAGACAAAAATAATCTCTCCACATGTAAGTGCAAGGAAGGATCGGCTAGACGCATTGTAGACGTTTGTAGGTCTAATGTGTTTAAGGGCCAGGTGAGCTTATACGTGCGAGAAGACTTGATGGCCCAATAATACCTGAATTTGGGTTGGTTTGGCTCAATCTTGTTTCTAACCTGATCCAGTCTAGATGACTCCTTGGGCACTTTTGGACAAAGCCCAGTCTCTATATGTTTTGATTTGGACAATTGTGGTCTAAGCCCAAGTGTCTATGATTTAGACGTATGGCGTCGCCGGAGATTGGAAGTAAAGCTGAGTCCGGCGTTCGACCGACGATCGTGGTGACGAACGACGATGGAATCGATGCACCAGCCACTAATCGCTACCACGTGCTCGTCTTCGCCTCCGATTCGTGAGTTCTCTTCTCGCCAAAACCCTCTCTCTCTCTCCTCGTATACTCAATTTTGTGCGTGTATGTTTGTCTGATCATAGAAATTATTCAGTTTTACATCTTGAATTTTGTGAATTATTGCTCAATTTTTCGAAGGTATTCTTACTACATCTGTGTCTATCGCTCTATGCGTGTCTATACTGAGTTTTCAAGTTTGCTGCTTTCATTTGTGAATAATAGCACAATTTAGGCAAATTTCGTAAGAAAAACTTCTTGAAACGATAGACAATGACATTAACAAGCTTTACGTAATCTGATGATAGAAATGGACTTCCCATTATCTATTTTTTTCTTGATTATGCATATTCTTTATTTCTCCTTCATGAATTCACATGATATTTCTCAGTAATGATTACCTAATTTTACTCCTTACAAGTGGAAATCCCTTATTGTTTGTTGACTGAGATTTGAAAGAACACTTGTGCTCTAATATAATTCTGTGAAACCAGGATTGTCATTTTAAGATCGATGTTTTTCCTTGTGTTTCAGTTCTTCTCCGAAACTAGAGCTAGAAACGCCTTATTTCGTTTCGTTCCCGTGCAGCATTTCCTTCTTCTCTAATGACTTTCATTTTAAGCTTGAATCTCCCTTCTGGCCTTAAGCTCTCTAAGATTTCTATCTCTCTTTCATGGATGTTCGTAAAGGTGGTTGAATGGTTTGTCAGATTTAGCAACTACAAGGACCCTACTCGGTGTTTGTATTCGATTTCCCTCAGGTCAGTGAGGACTCGTTCACCTACTCTTTATATAATAGTTTCTTCTATTTTCTTGTATTAAGGAACTATGTATGTCAGATTACTTATTAGTAAAAGGAACATAATTATTAAGATTGCTTATCAGTTTATATTTGTTAAATGATTATGTGGATGACATGAAAGATGAAAATAACATAGGTTGTCCTATCTATTCAATAGCTTTCATAAGTTAACCTCAGTTATGTTCTAATAAATGTAAAAAGAAGAATCCAACTGCCGACTCAACTGCTTGAAAGAGACAAAGCAACAATCAGAACCCACCTAGAAGTAGGAAAGGAATTGTTCTTCACGCTCAACTATTTTTCTTTATGGCTTACGGAAAAAAAGAGCCATTTTTCTTTACAGAAAAAGAATGGAAAAAATGTTCGAGAATGTTTCAACGTGATGCTTCTACCGTTTGTGTGTCTGTGAAAACCAAGTAGAATACTCATTCGCACCCTAGATCATGTCTCTCCTGTACTGGCAACAGTAAGCATGCTTGGATGTTGACAGAAAGAGTTGTTTAGAAAGAGTAAAACATGGCTTTTATAACTTAGAAACACATTCTAAATCAAGGTTACTCGCACAAAAACCTTTAGAAACAAGGAAGGCAAAAGGAGAACCGAAAAAGAAGTACAAACTGTATGTTGTTACTTATGTACATGACTGAAAGCACCCTCATTTTCTGTTATCTTTGTATGTGTATGTAAGAGCATTCATTATACTGGCGGCAATGCTGGCAACTCTGTAACATGTGACTCCACTAGTATTGACCAAAGCACATGGACGTCTTCACACGGGCAGGACTTGACATCATCGTACAGGATGTATATCCCTCTTCCTGAGAAATGAAAGGGAAAATGCAGTTAAGTAGAGATACATAGTGGTCAAGAAAGGAAAAATAGATTAACGTGGCAATGTCATGATGCAGATACATGTATACAAGCATGTGTGCGCTTCATTTAGAGAGAGAATTTTGATTATTGTGTTCCCTAACAACTTCTTTACTATGTCTATTCTCCATGACGATCCCGGACCTTCTAAAAGTGATAAGTATGTGTTTTTTCTTGGCCCTCTCGTTCTATGTTATGCCAAGGTAAAAAGATATTGGGATACATAGCTTGACTTTGAAATAGCAAATACAAAAAGAACAATGAACATATATCTATTGGTAAAACAGAGCTAATAAAATTAGAAACTAGAGTTGGTGCTAGTAGGAGATTGATTTTTATACTTATATATGCACACACACACACACACACACACACACACACACACACAGAGCTTGTGTGTTATTCTGAATTCATAGTGAAACCTCTGGGGGAACATGGAAGAGGGAACGTGAAAGAAAAACGAAAAGAGTGATGCAGAACTGAGAAGATATTACCAATGGTTTCTGGTAAAGAGCACTGATAAACATAACAAGAGATTAGACATGTGTACTCAGGATGCAAAAACTAGCATGTAAATTTGGGAGCATTATTTCTTAATGGAAACACAGTAGTCATAGATGGCATACTCTTCTTTTGAGCTGAATTCAGACGAAACCACATTTTCTTCAATGGAGAGAAGAGGGACTGCAGCCACCCCATTTGCAAAAGAAGTAGGTGTGGCTCATGGTAGGTATAAAAATGGGAGGAAATAGGAGGCAAGGTAAGAGAGAGAAACTGCTAGTTTGCTTAGACAGGGGTGAAGTTGAGGTTACTGTTCTTCCAAACATTTATATTCCCTTGCAGGCTAATCATGCCCATCACATTTTCTCTTGGTGTAATGTCTCTATCACACTTTCTTTTTTTTCTCTTGGAGCAGAAGGAGCCAACCCACCCCTCAGCAGTTCTTTTCACACTTCCATCACTCAGAGCTCCCTTCTGCCTCATAGAGCTCCCTTATTTCTCAAGCTACTTTGGGGTGTTTTTGCAATTTGCTGTTCTATTTGTGGGGTTTCTTGGTTATTTTGGGTCACCTCGTGAGTTTGAAGAAAACAGTCCTTTTCAAAGTCCCCGACAAGTAATTGATTCTTATTCATCTACTTGCGTTAGCCCAGCATGGGCAGCTCTTTCCTGGTACATGACCTGGGTTGGAACTTCGTTATCTCCTCCCGTTAATATAATGATTTTTCTAATACTTATAAATAATAATAATCACTATAAGCTATTGGATTTATTCTTTAGTTAAAACTAGACAGTTATGGGTTCGGTGGTTCACATGTGAGAATAATCATGTCAAATGTTAGGTTTGTATCCGATCTATTTCTCTTATAATCCTATTAATAGGGGGACTAAAGTAGGTGTTATTTAAAGAATTTGCATAAGATTACGAGTTGGATCGACTTGAGAATAAAAATAGAGAAGGCTATGGGTAAGGGGAAATTTTGTTCATCTTTCTAATAATTTGTTATGACGTTGGTTACTTTATTTTGTTTCCTCTGCCCTTTTTATTTTGTTCTTAGCTGCTTGTAACTTGTAAGGTACAAAGCCCACTATAGATGTGATTAGAAAGACACTTGATGGGTTTTATAATCATTCGGCCCAAAAGTTGTGTAGAAGCTATTGCATTTGATTTGGAACATCCTTTGTTAGTCAAATCCCAAAAACTCACGAAACAGTTTGGTTGAAGTAAATGTTTGAAAAAAGTGTTGACTAATTAGCCTAATAAGCATAGTTTTGTACTTTATTTAGAAGTACAAGAATAATATGCCGACATTTTCAACTTAATCTCAGAAGATAGAAATTGTGTAGATTACTTTGGGTCAACCACAATAATTTTTTTTAATTCCCTAATGGTAATGAGATTTGATTCTTGACGTCCACTTCTGAGTAACTCGATATTTGGTACTACAAATAAAAGAGCGAATTGTATTTTGTATCCTGAAATATTTAAATTTTTTTACTTTGCATCCTTAAAGATTATATTTTTCAGTACACCTTTAATGTATTAAAAGTACTAGGGATAATCTGTACTTTAAGACACAATGCAACGTAAGTGAGAAGTGACGGATTTGGTGATGGTGAAATTCAATGTGAATGATTTTGAGAGTGATGTTGGTGGTCATTGGATGAGTTTATTTGAGTCCGTCAGATAGATTGTAGATAGAAAACTGTCCTGTTTTATATTATAGATAGATGGTAAAGTGTGGCAAAGTGAGGGGGATTTGAACCTGAATTCCTTACATCATCACGGGTGACACTTTGACACGGTGATAGAATCCCAGTTCTCATGTGCCAAAGTTTTTGAAGTTACTTTTTATTTTATTTTATTTCATTTTTAGAAGTCTTTTTATATGTATGCATAAATAACTATTTTGGGCCAGGTCACACAATCTAATGTAGTCTAGACTCAGTCCCACAATAATATTGGGCCAAAACTTACGGCGCATGATCTGACTTTTTTTTGGGCTGGGCTGCTCGCCCATGGAAAACCCCACGATCATGTTAATGGGCCCTACAAAGGCTTAAGTCGTACCCCTTTTTGGGTACAATAGGTGATACCATTCCGGTTAATCACATTGTTTTTTTCTGTATTTTCTTGTTTTTTTTTTTCCTGATGGATTGGGGGTTAGGGGTTAGGGTATAGGTTATGCTAGCCTTTGTGCGACTACAACTAGGGCTGTTAATTAAATTGAGCTACTCGAGATTGGGTTAAGTTCAGCTCGGGTTCGACTCGTTCAGGCTCGGTTCGTTTTCTAAACGAGACCAAACTTGAACAAGTTTTTAAACTCGTTTAGAAAACAAACCCTACAAGCTCGGCTCAAACTCGACAGGTTCGACTCGGGCTTGACTTGTTTTTGGCTCGTTCAGGCTCGACTCATTTAGGAAACGAGCCGAACTTGAACAATTTTTTAGGCTCGATTAAGAAACAAGCTTTTCAAACTCGGCTCGGACTTGTTCGACTAACAACCCTATCTACAGCTCTAGACGTAGCTAAGGCCCTCATTCACTTTGTATTGATTAATATTAGGATGAAATCTGGTTGATGATCATCTGAACTACCCATTTTTTTTGTCACTCCTTCTGGATTTTTTGAAATAACTAACTATTTGGTAAAAGTGTGCTTTAGAAGTGCTTTTGAACCAATGTCTATCTACGGCTAATTATGTCTATTTACAACTAGCTAGTCATGCCTATCTACAATTAGTGTTCTAGTATAATATATATTTTTTACATTCTATCTTATAATCTAAAATATGTAAATTACCTATGAATAGGACTAAAACAGATATTTAATTACAAAAATTAAAGCTAATTTTAGAAAGTAAAGTGAAATTAAAAATTACTTCCCGAGAAATACAAATAGGATAGTTTTAAGAAGCTCTCTTAAGGGACTTTTGGACTTCTCTAGAATGGGCATTTTGAAGATACACTATTTGATAAGTCTAGGAGTATTCATGTTAATTTACGCGTACATAGATTAATTATTTTCTCGGTCCGGTCAAAAATATGTCATCCACGTCGAAATTAGAATATTCATGAAAGATAAATTTTTCATGTTTAATCTTAAAAGTTGATAAGATTCAAATTTATGTACAATTCATTTCTTTTAGTACTAGAATTTTACTTTGAGTGATGACATGCTTTTTATAACGGTTCCTTCCTTAAAGAACAAAAGTAGTTTCAGCTGTGTCACTAAAGTCTAATCCAAAATAATATCATGCCATTGGCCGTTAGCCCCCCTTAGCCTGCTTTATACAACGTTAACACACCACTTGTCATTTCATGTTTTCTTTTTCTATAGTGCAATGACAGCCTAAATCCTAGTTTTTGACAATTTTCACTTGATGGATTAGACAACATGGATTCAAATACCCCCCTAGCAATATAAAAATAAATAAAATTGTTAAACAGATGACTATGGAAGATAGTTTATAATTTGAAATGTAATGATTAAGCTTTTGATCTTATTTGGATATGGGGGGGGGGGGGTGTTGCTGTGTGTGGGTAATTGAGCAGTACCCTTAGAGAAATGAGGGAGGGTGATGTTCAAATTTCGAAATCATTTTTATGCATTTTAACGTTGGTAAAAGGAGAATCCAATTTTATCACATGCCCAACTACTTCCAAATATTTTCAGATACTTTGAAGTATTGAAAATTTTATTTAATTACTGATTTATTTTGATCTCTGAAAAATAAAAAGACAAATAAATATATGTTTTTACTTGCAATTTATCTCTTGACATTTGCAGCATTTACAATTAAAATCATATATTCCCCCTTCAATTTTGCCAAATTGTTATAATGTGTCTTAATTTATACGGTGTGTGTTTTTATTACATGCCACGCACATGTTATGTTGGATGGGTGATAGAGGAGAAAATATTCAGTGTAATGGTTACATCACATCAGAATTGTCACATGTTGTAAACTATTCAGTAATAAGCAGATAAATGAATAAGATGAACTTCATTTTTTTTACATGAGTAGTTATTATTTTATATGAAGTAGATAATTATTTAACTTCGTGGGTTCACTAACATACTTGATGGTTTGTTTCTAGGCATACCCATCTATCTCTCTCTCTCTCGCATAACATACTTGGGGTTGGAGAGAATCTATCACCATTTGAATGAAGAAGGTGAAGGTTCAATACTAACCTTAGGGTGCCCAACCACTGAACTCGAGTGAGTAATTGACATAAGCCTAGACACTCTGTAGCCAAAAAAAAAGAAAAGAAAAGAAAGGATCCGCGGCAGTAACTTCATACTTGTTCTGTCCAGGAATTTTAATTTATCAGCCAAAACTATGCTTTTGGCTATGTCTATAATTTATCAGCACACCTACTTTCTTTAGCTAAGAGACGAGTACTTGCTTTTACTACTGGGGTACTTTTTTTTTTTTTTTTGGGGTGTGTAAATAGTGTGGCATTTTGTCGGCCGTGGATTTTGCCTTAACTTGTTTATGGTCATTGATCATGAAAAATAATAAACTACATTAAAACACTAAAATATAAAATTTACAAGTGTTTTGTTTTGATTTGTTAAAAAAAATAAAAAGTGTGGTATCAGAAAAATAATTTTTCAATACCTTGGTTGGATCTTCTGCTCAAAACGTGACATTTGGCATTCTTTCGACATCTATATCAGTTTACAATTTTAAAATAACTTTCAACCCGATACTAAGAGTAATACTTTCTTAATTTTACCTCAATGTACATATTATTGTTTATCTACGTAGATTTATTACCTGTAGGATTTGGACCAATTTATTGCCTAAATTTGTTGACATAAAATTATTTGTAATCATTAGATTGATAGTATATTACAGTATTCGTCGAGACCTGTGACCCATTAAATAGTTGTGATGAATTAAGTCATCAAATTTGGTCTCATTAGTGTTATTTGAACAATGCTATGTAACTCAAATCTGTAATCCAAATTTACATCCCAAAATGAAGGGAGACCATTGGATCAGTGGGTTTCATTTAAAAAAGTTGATAGAACCTACTCATCCAATAATTTCCCTTCGTTTGGAATTCATATTTGAATTGTAAATTTAAGTTACATAGTATTTTCCGTGTTATTATTAGGAGAAGTTCAGAACACAATACAAACTCAAAATGCACATAAATAAAGGGTAGGGTAAAACGGGAAAACAATTATGGTGACCGACGTTTCCCGTTAGAAATCTCTTCAAGGCCGTCATGATATTGACTAAGTTGACTTTTGAGACTGCTCAGATAACGGCTTCCATCACTGGCTATAAATAACCCGCTATTCTCTCTCTCTCACTCACTCACTCACACCAGTCACCACTGCAAGTGCAAAAGAAAGTTTAAAATGGTTGCGTGAAGAAGAATCGTAGCATCTCTGTGTTTTTCTTGAGAGATTCCACATTTAAACAGCAGTGCTTCATGTCTTCTTGAGAATGGGAAAGAAAGATCAGATTCACCTAAATCAGAAAGAGAAAGAGAGAGTTCAAGCTGTACTTGACCTTCTCAAGAATCAAGCTCCTCTTACTCCAAAACAGGTTCATATCTATCTTTCAAACTTCCACATTAATTAGTGTGTGCATATATGTTTGTAAACCTACAGTTTAATGTATGTACTGTTCGTTTGAGAGAGAGAGAGAGAGAGTTGTGTGTGTGTGTACTGTGGGTACAGTTTCTGAAGCATGATGTCTTCTTGACAGGAGAAGTTCTGCAGCAATGCTTGTGTTGAGAGGTTTCTGAAAGCTAGAGGGAATAGTGTGAAGAAAACTGCAAAACAACTCCAAGCTTGTCTTCAATGGAGAGAGAGTATTGGCACTGGTAGTATAGAATTACCATCTGATCATTTTCTTGTTCATTTTTCTTACATTTCTAATCTCCATTTTCGAAAAAACCACTAAATCCATATTCCACAATTAACACAGTAACTCTCTCTCTCTCTCTCTGTTCTCTTTTTTTATCTTTTACTGGTTTTGTTACGGTAAAGAATCTTACTTTTCTCCTTTAAATGAAACCCACATTGATGGTAATGATTAAAGTAAATTATCCGAAAGGAACCAAACATTCAAATCACTGTTTTTCATGTGATTTCATTACAGAGCATTTGATAGCTGATGAGTTTTCCGCCGAACTCGCCGAAGGCGTTGCTTATGTCTCTGGCCACGACGATGAATCCAGACCCGTCATGGTCTCTCTCTCTCTCTCTCTCTCTCTCCATATTTACCCACAAAGTTCAACCACTGAACACATTCTGTAATTTTTTTCTTAGATTTTCAGGATTAAGCAAGAGTACCAAAAATTCCATTCGCAAAAACTGTAAGTTCATCTGTGTAATATACATGTATTATCACCATTTTATAATACTAATTTAAATTTAATTCTATAGGTTTACTCGTTTGGTAGTGTTCACACTGGAGGTGGCTATTCAAACTATGCCCAAAAATGTTGAACAATTTGTTCTTCTCTTTGATGCAAGTAAGTTCCTTCACCATGACCAAATTGCCCTTCTTTTTATTCATTATGGATTTTTAAACTGTGGGGTAATTGGGTCATTTTAACTCCTTCCCTCTCACCAAATCTCGTCACAGCTTTTTCTCAGTTGGAGCAGTAATCAATGTACATTCCGTTCTGAGTACTCTCCAGACTTTATGTTCAGTCTTTTTTTTTTCAAATATTAGTGAAGAGACGATGAAATTCGAATTAACGATCTCAAAATTTAACATCAAAGGCGGTGGTCATTAAGTGAATCGTTAACCTCGACTTTACATTCTGTTTGCAATACCCCAAACACTGCCTTTTTTTTTCGCACTTTATGGCTGGCCATTCTCTTTAATTCCCAAAGTCTCGCCTAACTACTAAATTAATGAGTAATTGATTAACTAATCCATGATGTGTGATGGGTGACTGTGCCTGTACTACAATGCCTCCAATTATTCATAAAAACCATGTCTGAAAACCGGCAAGGTCTGAAACTTTTTCAGAAATTGCCCGGAGTGCACTTGTACTGTAATAGTTAAGGATTGTGGTCAGTTTTGAGTTTTGACAGGTCAATTCAAGTATAACTAAATAATTTGAATCCAAGTTGAACTCAAATTGTAGTTTTATGATTTGAGTTGAACTCGAGTTGATCTTAATTCACCCAACTTGAATTGCATCGTGGGGTAATGTGGGTTCATTCTCCAATCTCCATTCTACTTTGCAAAAGTGCTTAGAACTCTACTTTTTCTATTTCAAAACTTAGAACTAAGGGCCTGTTTGGTTTACATCTCAAAAAACAGTATCTGAAAACTATTTTTGAGAAGAGTTTTAAGAAAGTGTTTTTAAAAATTTTTAGATTACAAAACCTGTTTGTTTATATATTTTTGAAAATAGTTTTAAAGAACCAAAATTATAAAATTTGTTTGGACAATAATTCTCAATTTCCACCTCTCTTCGTCTCTCTGTCTCTCTCTTTTACTGTGTATCAAGACCACCCAACACCCACAACCACCGCCAACCCACAACCACCATCAACCCACAACCCACAACCACCAACAAGACAACCACCCAAACCGAGAACCACCCAACACCCACAACCACCACCAACCCACACCGAGAACCACCCAACACCAAGACCACCACCCAAACCGACAACCACCCAACACCCACAACCACCACCAACCCACAACCCACAACCCACAACCACCACCACCCAAACCGAGAACTACCCAACACCCACAACCACCACCACCACCCAAACCGAGACAACCCAACACCCACAACCACCACCACCACCCAAACCGAGAACCACCCAACACCCACAACCACCACCACCAACCCACACCGAGAACCACCCAACACCCACAACCACCACCACCACCACCACCACCACCCAAACCGAGAACCACCCAACACCCACAACCACCACCACCACCCAAACCGAGAACCACCCAACACCCACAACCACCACCTAACACCCAACACCGACAACCACCACCAGTCGTCGGATCTGTGCTTCAAGTCACCGGATCTGTGCTTCCAGTCACCGATCCATGGTGTCGGCAAGAGAGAGAGAGAGAGAGAGAGGTCAGGGAAACGAATGCAACAAAAAAAAAAAAAATGCTTTTATGTTGGTACAATAAGTGCACAGTAAATAGGTTCCTTCAGTTTTTCGTGTTTTCACAATTTCCAAATAAAACTCAGAAAACAAGCCTGACTTGTTTTCTGTTTTTGTGTCTCAAATCCCATTTTTTTCGGAAATTTTGAGAACAAAAATGCTAAACAAACAGGTTTTGGGTGTTTTGAAAATTTTGAGAACAAAACACTATTTTGCAGATGCTAACCAAACACGCCCTAAAATTCTAAGGGTAGTTCAAATAGTAACAGTGACGAGTTGTAAACTCAGACGTCTTGAATTCGAATTTTGGTAATCTCTTGGGGTCTAGTTCCGGCGTGAATGGTCTGTCTTTGATCGAACCGGAAAAATGATTAATCAAGGTGCTCGTAAGTTGGCCTAAAAAACTCCTGACCATTGAAAAAAAAAAAAAAAACTCAACTAAGAAAACTACCCCCACAAGGCAACAGTCATTTGAATTTTCTATAGCTTGTTTGGAGTTTGATTGCTCGGTAATTATTGCTGGTTTTTGTGACTGAGGAATATATTTGGGTGGTGTAATCCAGGCTATTTCAGGTCAGCATCAGCTTTTATGAACGTGTTGTTGGCAATACTGAAGATCATATCCGAGTACTATCCAGGCCGGCTACACAAGGCCTTTGTCATTGACCCTCCCTCTCTCTTTTCCTATCTTTGGAAGGTAAAGTTCTAAACTTAGCCTCATTTAGTTATAACCCTTTGCACCTCCAACTTCAGTTGTCCTGCACAGAGTACACAGTCCAACTTGAGGTTTCTTGTACTCAAGTATGTGTGTGTGTTTAGTACAATTGGTCATCCATTTGAGCTAGTCATGTCTAATGTGAATGTGTATGTGTGTGTGTAATTGCACATGTAAAGATGGGCACGAGTTAAAACCTTTTTTCAATTTTACTAATCCACCGCACCATCGACAAAATCTGAAAGATGTGACAAATACAAAATATTATTATGTCGCAGAAAATGGAACACCATTCTAGTACTTTTTCATATTTAAGCAACCCTCTTGATTTACACACTAACAAATGCAAAACAAAAGCAATAGCTCGAGGTGATAATTTTGAGTCTCGGTTTATCCGATTGTGAATCTAAGTTGGGTATACAATGCAGCCATCATTCCACTACAAATTACTTTCAACATTGTCCATTACATTAAGTGATTATTCATCAAATGTTTGGTTTCTTATTGCTATTTATTTTTGGTTGTAGGGAGTTAAGCCATTTGTTGAGCTATCACCATTAACCATGGTGGTATCATCATTTGACTATGAAGAGTCACTGTACTTCAACGACTTCACAACATATCGACGGGCCTCATCCCTCCGATTCGACCCCTCATCGGTACCATCAACGGCCAAGTTTGGCTCATCCTCTTCCTCTAGGTTTTCCTTCACTGTCTCACACCACCTTGATTCGCTCAAACCATGGTATCTTAACTTGACTGATACATCAGCATCAAAAGTAGGCCCCATCACTCCCTCATCGACCATACTAGGCCCAGCTCTGATCTCACCCGTCAATGCCCGGTCCCTCTCATTTGCATCACCTGTTGCCAGGATGCCACGTGGCAACATCAACACCGCTAAAAAGGGGTTCTTCCCATCAACACCATTGCCACAAAAGACCCAAAAATTGGACCCCTCAACCATCAACTATCCAAGGACTCCAAGACCATCATTCCTTCAATCACCAGCGTCGTTCTTCAGGAAGGAGTGCCATGTCAGCAGGGTTGATAAGTGTCGCGAATCATTCGTGCCCTTTTTGAGGTTCTATCGACGGCCGTACGATGAGATGACTTATAGGTCAAAGATGAAACCCCCACTAGGTGGCCTCATCTCCATCGTTTCTCCCCACGTCAAGAGCCGCCTCCACATGTCTGCCTCTCAACGGTTTTGATCTCGAAAAAATATGTAACATCTTAGCAAAGACTTTACAATTAATGATTAATATATTATTTATTTCATAATTCCAATGTCAAAGGAAATTAATGGTGCTCCTAACACATTGATTTTGATCGGAAATGCCAATGTGGGGGGACTATATAAACAAATAGACTACGTGGTAGGTGGGATGTGAAATAGTGTGCAATATGTCTGATTTTGTGTTATGTGGTGGTCTGAGTCTAGGGTTTTGGAAGAACAATGCATGGGAACAAGATAGCGTGGTCGAGACGGTGAACATGGCATGGGAAATCATTTATGTACTTACTGCTTACCCTTCCAAGAAGATCAAATTTATAGTTTAAAATGGCCATAAGCCCTTTGTGACAGTGGTATTTGTAAGAGGCAAAAATATGATTACCTCTTGATTGAGATGAAGGTTCGATATTTGAGGTATTAAATTCTTCTGAACGTGATCTCTTAGTCTTCTTCTTGCAAAATGAACAAACTGTCCAAGATCGAAGTGTTTCGATCGAAGGCACTCCGATGCTTAAGTCAGTAATGGTCTTGAAGGAATTGTTAATAGACAGGGAGAGTTCAACGTACCTTTCACTCTGGCTCTTTGTGCCTTTTATAGATCACTCTTCCGTTAGGGTTTTCCTGATTCTCGATTCAAGGTGGTACACCTTCTTCTAATCAGATGGCTCTAGTTGGGAAGTTGCTGATATTTCGCCAATAATTCCTCCTGCCGTTCCTATATTTTCGCCCATTTGTTTTACCAGATTGCCTGAGTTATAGGCGTCCCCTGAGCTCGGTATTTATCGCTTCAAACAGCTCGGTCATGATATGGACCGAGCCCTCATGTTTATTATCGAGCTCTTTCGATCAGATCGGTCATAGTAAGAACCAAACTACTTTACCAAATACCAAACACTTTTGACAACAGGGAGTGGTAGAGCCGAGCTCTTTAACTGTTTGCCGAACATACTACTCAGTTCAGCTCGGTCTATTGAACCGAGTGGCTAAAGACTTCATCACGTACCTTGTCTTGTTATCCTCACGTGGGTTCATTTAATGTCTTAACACGTGTGATTATGGGAGACACCCCCTTCAGTATTATTTTTCATCCCGAAGTAAATGGATCGAGCCCGAGTGTGATTAGGGGTGTTAATATTTGACACGATGTGTTAATACGACACGAAATTAGAAAGTTTGAGTTTTTCTTAAACCACCCGTTTAGTAAACGAGTGGAATCGACACGACACAATTAAAAAACGAATTAGGTATGAGTGAATGCAATCAGAAGAAATACACTATATAACTCGGTTTATACATGACACGAACTTGATATGACATGATTCGTTCAACATAATTAATAAACGAATCGGATATGTGTAAAATATTTTTAACACGAATCTGCTAAAACTTGACACGAACTCGCCTCATTCGACAAGATTGACAGACCTAAGTATGATGAGTACTATTGTAGTTACTAAAAAAGTTTTATCAATTTTTTTTTTTTACCAAATCAATGCAAACTGTTGGATCATAGGACCAGTGGGTCCCCTCCCTCATCGAATGGTTCACATTATTTTGGTAAACGAATTTGATAAAAATTTTCGATAAACACATCTTTACCCATCACGTCATTAAGGTTAGTGTTTGGAGTTTATTCTTTGTTGGTTATGGTGGGTTTAAAAAAGAGTCTCTTTTACTTGGTTTTTGAGTTCTTCAGATGAAACATAAACGGGGGAAGGACATGGAACGAGCAAAAGCTTCTGCAAATGGCTTGCGATCCATGGGAAAACCCGTTAGCCTGGAGGCCCACTAGGCCATGGGTTGGACCAGTCTGCCACATGGTGGCTTGTGAACAATGTTTGTCCAATGAGCTGTCATTGGCGTGGTTTTAGGCTCGTTAGGCCCGACAGACTAACCCACGACAGTGGCCCGGACCAATCACATTATCCAAGGTTGTTAATTTCATGTGTATTAGATCCTGCCCATTCTGGTTAGGAATGTTAAACAAGCCAAGTTTGAAAATTTTTTTAGGTTCGTTTATGTGTAAATTAGGCTCGAATTCAGCTCGATTATTACCATAATTCTGGTATTGGTCAATATCCTTGAACATTCTTTTATGAGTTTTTTGGGTGTGGGTACAATTTTTTAGACTTATTTGAGAAAAAATATATGAATAAGTTGTTTACTCTATTAAGTATAATTTTTATAAAAATTTTTGTGTTTAGCTACAAAATTTAAATGAATTAAAAACATTTTTACCTAAACACCCTCCCTTAAATTATGCAGTCATCATAGACAGATAGTTGAGGAAACAAATATGTAAAGATTAACAATAGTATGAGAGGTAAAATAGGGGCATTAATGATCCAAACTCTTCTTCTTCGGCAACAAGATTCTATGACAATGAGATTTGATTAGAATGCCACAAATTATATGTGAATAAATACTGAATTTTCCCAAAATACAAAAAAAAAAAGAGAATTGGCCAAGATATTTTGTTAGATATTATATATTGTTCGTTGTTGGGATGTAGGAAAAAAAGAACTTTTTTGTTTTTTTTAATAGGTATAACTGTTTTTTAATGGGTGTAACTATTTTTTTTAATGTGTGTAACTATTTTTTTAATAGGTGTGTAACTATTTTTTTTAATGGGTGTAACAATCACAGTCTCATGCAATTGGTAAGGCATATTTATTGTAACGATGTTGCGATACTAAATGGTGCAAGTATTTAGTTTATGTAAACAACTGAATGACAAATTGGGTTGGTGTCATAATTTTGTGTAATTATTTTGTGTAACTGTTTGGTTTATTAGAACGCATGAGTAACTGTTTGGTGTATTATAGGACAATTGTAACTGATTAGTGTAATTGTGTTGTTGTAATATTAATATAAATAGAGTAAGAGAAAATAGAGAGAGAGAGAGAGAGAGAGAGAGAGAGCAACTGTTAGATAAAATATGCCCCTATTTTACCTCTTATTACTTGATTGTAGCCAAAATATATGGAAGAAATACAAAGGGTTTCAACCCATCAGCTATTTACTGAACGGCAATATTGTCATTTTTTAAAAATATGCACTTGAACCCAAATAAAATTTTGTGTTGTATTTTTGCTTAAATAAGTCTAAAAAATTGTACTAACTTCCAAATCACCTTTCTGGTATTTAAGATCAGCAGTTGACCTGATGATGACCGTAGCCCCGTCTTTAGACGATTAGGTTGCGACCTAAAACCTCACTGCCCCGTCCCTAAAAAATTAAAAAAAAAGTGCCAACGTGAAGTCCCTTAGATTATGATACTCTATCGGTGAGCATAACTTATAAGGGTAGTTCGGATGGAAAGTTCTAAGGATTACTGCTCGAGGTGCTAAGTTTGACATAACTTACCTAAGAAGTGGCCCACAATGACATTGTGGCATATAGAGAAAAATATTCACTTCTCTTAGACTGCTGGTGTAGAGAAGTAAGAGTGTTAATCGGGACGAGTTACTCGAGCTCGGCTCAGATAAAACTCGGCTTGAGCTATTCGGGTTCGGCTTAGATAAAACTTGGCTTGAGCTCGACTCGTGTTTTAAACGAGTTGAGTTTGAACAATTTTTTAGGCTCTTTTAAAAATGAGCCTAAAATACTCGGTTCAAGCTCGCAAAATTTGGTTCGTTTATATGTAAAATAGTTGAGTTACTCGAATTCGGCTCGTGCTCGGCTCGAGTTCTAAACTAGCCGAACTTGAACAAATTTTTAGGCTCGTTTAGAAAAAATAAGCTCACCAGACTCAAATTCAAACTCGTAAAGCTCGGCTCAATTAATATTCCTATAGAGAAGGCATCAGTTGGAAGTTGGAACTCTGCCTCATGGGTTTTCAGACTGATACTGGAGGGACTCAAGGCGGCTCAGTAGACCCCAAGGCGACAGGTGTACAGGTGTAGCTGTTATGAAGCCGTGGAGCTGATGCCGAGGAATGGAGCCGACTCCGAGTAGTGGGACCAGCGCCGACAACAAGGAGGAGAGCCGACGAAGGATGGTTGCGTGGAGCCGAATACAAACTTCTGACACCGACAATTAATGCGGTGTGATCCAGCATTTATGGAGACGTGAGTGACTCAGACAGAGCATTTAATGAGTCTTTGCACCGTCGAAGACCCAAACTGTCAATCATGAGTGGGTGCATTAATGGCTGAGACGCCGAGCACAGAATTAGGGGTGCTTGCCCCCTAGACGCCGACTACTCGGGAGTAGGTGTCAGACGCCGTTCATAGGCACTCGAGTACTCGGAGGTAGCTGGAGGTTCTCGGTGTGGCCCCGAGGGCTAGTCCCATCCTCCAAGCATTAATGACACGGGAATCCAGGTAGGAATCACTCATTGCGCATGGGTAATTGTGAAGGGCATTAAATGCTGAGATGGCCTCTGTGTCAGAGCAATCATTTCAAGTCCAGGTATAAATACCCCTCAGAAAAATGAACTGAGGTATGCAAAACTAGATTCAGAACACACACAATTGAGCTTCATCATCCCTCTCTTACTAACTTAAGCTTCGGAGGGGATAAGTCGGGCGTGCGCCTGGCTCCCTTTTCCTAACCTTGTGGTCGTTTCAGGGTTCATCAGCAGCTCAATCGCTATCTCAAATTGATTGCAGGAATTATCGCGTGCAATTTGGCGCCGTCTGTGGGAACATACAACATTTCCCTTGTAGCGGTTGCATCATGGTGAACACACGATCCCAAGGTGAGGGGGTAAGGAGTTTACGCATGAGAAATATGGAGGCTACCCGCCTCCCGGTGGTTACAGAATTAGACCCAGTGGGTCAATCAGCTGGGGTTGAGCGTTCTTCACAACGGACATTCCCTGTGGATCAAGGTCCAGGGGGGCAAGGCCCCTCAGCTCGTGACATCGTGGAAATGGTGGAGAAACATATGGAGAAACGCATCAAGGAACTTGAAAGAGACAACGCCAAGGTGCAGCATAGACTCAGAGAGTTCGAGCAGTAAGCAAATGCCAGCTGGCGTACCCGAGAACTAGAGGATCGAAGTCCTAGCCGAGGGGAGTCCAGGAAGGCGAGGCCTGGGACCCCCGAAAGGAATCGGCGCGGACGCTCAGCCGATAGACAAAATCCACGAAATTGGGGGAAACATGCGCCCGCTGAAGGGTCCGGAGAAGATCGCCACGGTACAGGCCTTTCGCGGTGGGACCCCCGCCGTAGGATTCCTCGAGATACCATGGCAACGGGGTCTCAGGCGGAGTCTACCGCAAGGGGGCCGAGGGAAGCTAGAGACCCCCGAGGGCACCCTAACGACAGGCGCTGGGAACCGCAGCCCGGGGGAGATGATGGGGAGCAGGTCTCTTCTCCTTTTGTGCGGTCTATTAGGGAAACTGGAATGCCGAAGAAATTCGTTGTCCCCCGATTCAAGGTGTATGATGGGAGAACCGATCCTGAGAGTCACCTTCGGCATTACAAGTAACTAATGTCGATTTATGACACCGACCAGAGAGTGTTATGCCGAGTTTTCTCCATGAGCCTGGGAGATACCGCTATGAAGTGGTATGAGAGTTTGGCCCCGGAGAGCATCAAGTCTTGGAAGCAAATGGCCGAGCTCTTCAAGGCGCGGTTCATCACCAGCACTAAAAGGCCGAAAGACATTGGCGCCTTACTGACACTTAGGCGGAAAAATGGGGAATCCCTCCGACAGTATGCAATACGGTACTGGGAGGAGGTTAACGAGGTGGGCGCGTGCTCGGAGGCGATGGCCACAGCGTCTTTTCGGCTGGGGTTGTCCCGGGACAACGAACTCTACAGGTCTCTTACTAAGAAGGTTCCTGAGAACATGAAGGATCTGATGGCGCGCATAGACAAGTATGCACGAGTTGAGGAAGATACCACTGCTCCCGAAAACAGAGCCTCAGTGTCGAGGAAGAGGGAGAGAGAACAGCCATCTCGGAGGAGTGCACCCACTTCGCCACCGAACCGCTTGTCCATCCAAGGGGTTAACACGGTTTTTAAAGAACCTATTTACAGGATACTGAGGAAGATAAGGTACCAACCTTATTTCAGGTGGCCCCCAAAAATGTTAGGTGACCCGGCCACGAGAGACCCAACAACCAAATGTTCCTATCATAGAGATTTTGGCCATATGACTGAGGACTGCAAGGCGTACAAGGCCTTCCTCGAGCAGTTGGTCCGGGATGGCCACCTTGGAGAGTTCATTGACCAGAGGCCCCGCCGGAGGGCCGCTGAGGAGAGGGCGGAGTCGCCCCGAGAGGTTGTTTTTGTAATTAACGTTATACATGCCTGCACAGTTGAAAGGCCGACGTATAACGTCCTCCGGGCTGAACGCAAGAGGGTTTCACAAGCGCTGAAGGTTGAAGAAAGTGAGTGGGAAGGACAATCCTCCAAGAGGTCCCGGCAGGATCACGAGGTCATCAGCTTCTCCGACGCCGACTTAGGGGGAGTGGCCTTGCCGCATGATGATGCACTTGTGATCACTTTGCGAATTGACAAATATGATGTGAGGAGGATCCTAGTAGATTCCGGGAGCTCGTCCGAGGTAATGTATGACGACCTCTTCCGAAAGTTGGGCCTGACCCGCGGGGACTTGAAGCCTGTCCAGACCCCCCTCATTGGTTTTAACGGTTCGAGTGCTCTTCCACTTGGCAAGATCACTTTGATGGTTCGGGCGGCAATCGTCTCGATCCCAATGGAGTTTTTGGTGATAGACTCTGATTCCACATACAATGTCATAATGGGAAGTACGTGGCTGCATGTCATGAGAGTAGTCTACTCCAACTATCATCAGAAAATGAAATTCCTCACCCCGCGCGACATCATGGAAATCCGAGGTGACCAGTTGGCAGCAAAAAACTGTTTCTATGCCGCGATGAAAACAGGACTCGGTACCCGGACGGGAGACCGCGATCCCGAGGGGGTGGTGGCCAAATAGCAATCACAGTTTGGTCGGCTTGGGGTAGATGAGCCCGCAGTGGATCCAGCCGACCGTTCCACCGAGCCGCTGATCAAAGTCCTTTTGAGTTCCGACGATGAAGGGAGGCTTCTTGATAGGGTCCTCATTGGATAATGCAGAGAGAACGGAGATGACTTCTTTCCTGCGCCGAAATGCCGACGTTTTCGCCTGGACTCATGCCGAGATGACAGGGATCAGCCCCGAGGTCATGACCCATCGGCTTCATGCTAATCCGAATTTCAAGCCGGTGAAGCAAAAGGCGCGCAGGACGGCCCCGCATCACGCAAAAGCCGTGGACGAAGAGGTACATAAATTGCTAGAGGCGGGTACCATTCAGGAGGTCCAGTTCCCCTAGTGGCTGTCTAACACGATGTGCACCAAAAAGAAGGAAGACAAGTGACGGGTTTGCGTGGATTTCACCGACCTGAATAAGGCGTGCCCCAAGGATGGATACCCGCTTCCTAAAGTTGATCAGCTGGTGGATGCAACCGCGGGTCACAAGCGCATCACCTTCATGGATGCTCGGTCTGGCTATCACCAAATCGCTTTGGAGGAGTCGGATCAAGAGAAAGCAACCTTCATTACGCCCCGAGGAATCTATTGTTATACGGTGATGTCGTTCGGGTTGAAGAATGCCGGTGCTACCTACCAGCAGCTAATGAACAAGATGTTCAAGCATCTTCTTGGCGTCACCATGGAGGTGTACATTGATGATATGCTGGTAAAGAGTAAGGAGAGCGCCGATCATCTTACTGATCTCGGCACTACGTTCTCCATACTCCGACGCTACGGCTAGCTTAATGCCTCGAAGTGTGCCTTCGGGATAAGCTCGGGGAATTTTTTGGGGTACTTGGTAACCCATAGGGGCATTGAGGCTAACCCGAGCAGATTCAAGCGGTCCAAAACGTCCAGGCGCCCAGGACCATCAAAGACGTCCAGAAGTTGACTGGGATGCTTGCCGCCCTTAACCGGTTTATTTCCAAATCCTCTGATAGGTGCAAGACATTTTTTGCCAAGCTAAAGGGGGCGGTAAAAGGGGTTTGAGATGAGGAATGTGGCCGAGCACTTGAAGGGATTAAAGAATATCTGAAGTGTTCTCCGACCCTGTCCGTCCCGGGGGCAGGGGAAACACTGTACCCCTACTTGTCTGTCTCGGAGGAAGCTGTCAGTGGTGCTTTGGTAAGGGAGTGTGAAGGGGCACAGAGACCCGTCTATTTCGTGAGTAAGACCTTGCTTGACGCCGAGACAAGGTACTTGCCGATGGAGAAATTAGTCCTTGCTCTGGTCGTCTCGGCGAGGAAACTCTGGCACTATTTTCAGGCACACACCATAGAGGTATTGACTGATCGCCCTCTCAGGCCCATCCTTCAGAGAGCTGACATATCAGGTAGAGTCACCAAATGGGCTGTGGAGCTTGGGGAATTCGAAATAAGGTAATAAACCCCGTACTTCAATTAAGGGGCAGGTCCTTGCTGATTTCATTGCCGAGTTCGCTGCGCCCGAGCCCCCGCCGGAGATTACCGCTTTTAATGTTGACTGGAGCCTTCATGTCGACGGATCCTCGAACGCAAGGGGGGCAGGAGTAGGGGTAGTACTGGCCAGTTCAGAAGGATTCACAATAGAACGAGCTATCAGATTGAGATTTAAAGCATCTAATAACGAAGCCGAGTATGAGGCACTGTTGGCGGGGATCGATATTGCCTACTCGGTTGGAGTCAGACACCTGCATGTCCTCTGTGACTCCCAGCTAGTGGTGAATCAGATCAATGGTGACTTTGAGGTTCGGGATACCAGGATGAAAGCATACTGCCAGAAGGCGAAATCCAAGATAGAGAAATTTGAAAAAGTGGAAGTTTCCCAGATTTCAAGAGATCAGAACACCCACGCCTTAGCCTTAGCCTGCCTGGCCTCGGAGTTGGCCTCAGAGGTAACCCGGCGTATCATTGTTGAAAACCGGGAAAAACCAAGCATAGAAGAGACAGCTGCCCAGCAAGTATTGCCGATGCAGGCACAATCAACTTTGGGCTGGATGAAACCCATTGTTGCATATCTGACGGAGGGCGTGCTCCCCGAGGATGCCAAAGAAGCCAGGAAGATCAGACTCAAGGCTCCTAGGTTCTGGATATCCGCCGATCGGCTGTTGTACAGGAAATCTTTCTCCGGGCCCCATCTGTTTTGTGTCCTCGAAGACAAGGTGGAACCTCTGTTCTACGAGATCCATGAGGGCGTATGTGGAAGTCACACAAGAGGCAGATCCCTTGCGCATCGAGCAATGACACAAGGGTATTGGTGGCCTTATATGCAGAAAGATGTGAAGAGTTACATGCGGAAATGCGACAAATGTCAGAAATTTGCTCCCATCATCCGACAGCCGGCAGGAGATCTGAATTTGCTGACTAGTCCTTGGCTGTTCTCTCAATGGGGGATGGATATTGTGAGTCCACTCCCGAAGGCCCCCTTAGGCAGGAGATTCTTATTGGTAGCTACTGATTAATTCATTAAGTGAATCGAAGCCGAGCCCCTGGGCCGTATCCGAGACGCCGAGACAAAGAAATTCGTATGGCAGAACATAATCACTCGGTTTGGGATTCCTAGGGCTATCATCTCGGACAATGGCACTCAGTTCAACAGTGGCCATTTCAGAGAGTTTTGCTCGGGGTTTGGAATACGCAACTATTATTCCACACCAGCCTACCCCCAGAGTAATGGGCAAGCAGAGGTTTCTAACAAGACTATGTTAGTAGGAATCAAGAAAAGGCTTGAGAAGGCAAAAGGAAAGTGGATCGAGGAATTACTCAACGTATTGTGGGCCTATAGAACTACGCCGAGGACTTCAACAGGGGAAACGCCGTTCGCCTTGACATACGGGGTTGAGGCTGTCATCCTGTTAGAAGTTGGGCTCCCGACGATCCGAAGTCAAGCATTCGATTTGGGGAATAATGACCAGATGTTTGCGAAAGATCTCGACTTGGCCGAGGAAAGGAGAGAACTGATGTCCATCAAATTAGTCAAGTACCAAGGGGAACTGTCAAAACAGCATCAGAAGAAGGTTCGAACAAGAGATTTCAAAGTGGGGGACTTGGTGCTTAAAAAGGTAGTAGGCGCTGCTCGAGAACCCGCCGAAGGGAAGCTCGGACCTAATTGGGAAGGCCCCTACAAAGTGGTTGCAGTGGGGGGCACCGGGGCATACAGGCTACAGAGTATGGATGGCAATGATGTAATCTGACCCTGGAATGTATCTAATCTGAAAAGATATTTTTGTTAATATGGGTTCAGTATCCTGTTTCTGCTTGAAATATGATAACACGAGACGAGCTCTCGGTCGTTCGGGGCATGGTCCCGAGGGGTATAAGATCTCACAGTTGGGGCAACGCTCTCAAAAGTATAGCGAGACAAGTTCTCGGTCGTCATGGTCCTGGCCCCGAGGAGAGGTTGGTGACAGCGTAATGATCAGCAGTTAAAGGGTTTGCTCGTCTTAACAGTATGGGTATCGACCCCTAGGGGTACAAGACCGGGGCGGGCTGGTTCAACACGTGGTTTCAACGTGAAGCCTCGCTGCCTTAGTTTTCTCTTCCCAGAGATCAAGTGACTCAGAGTCAGCCAATAAGAGAAAAAACGAAAGAACACATGTAAAGAAGAAATGACAGTGTAAATGTGAAATGCATTCACAGTTCAATACAAACGAAATGGTGAAAGATTTCATTGCAAATCAAAATAGGGCTTTGCGTCCCCTATGGCCTACATATCAAAAAGAAAGCAAAAGAAAAGCAGGAAGCTCGCCGCCGAGTTCACCTCACCTCATGCGAGGTAAGATCTTCAACAGGCGAAGGAGGAAGGTCGGAGTCTTGGCCAATAGTGATGGGGGAAAGACGATCTGAACCATCGCTTACAGTGATGGCTGCACTGGTTTCCTCGGCCGCTTCACCCACCTCGGCATTTGGTTGCCCTTCTGGAAGAACCTCGGCATCAGCCCCGGCAAGAATGCTGTGCCTCTTGAAAAGTTCATCGGCCGGGTCCACCAGAGCGGCATGCAAGGCATCTACCCATCCGTGCCGATAAGAATTAACCTTAGCTTCTTCAAAGGCAAGGACCATTCGGTCTTGGGTTTCCAGATACACCATTTCGCACTCACTCTGCAGCCTTTGTTGCTCCCCCGCCTTCTCCGCCGTCAAAGAGTCCACTTGGGCGGTTAATTCTCTGATGATGCCCTCGGAGTCCAGAGCTTTGGCCTCGGCAGCCGAGACTTTGAGCTTATACTCCTCTACCTTCTTCATCGCCGCGGCCTCACTCGCCCTTAGCTTCTGCAAGTTAGCATCCAGGGCGTCGCGTTGGCGGATGAGATTAGTGATGTGATTTTTCTAGTCGGCGAGGGTCGCCTCAACGCCTTTGATATGCGCATCCTTGGATTCGATCGTCTTTTTGGCGTTCCTCGCCGCCTGTTTGTGCTCCCAAAAGCGTTCGATGATGACCCCCAACTGTTGGGAAGCCTGGAAAGTGATAGGAGAGCAAGTAAGGCGATTGACGAGCATATGGAGTAAAGTTAGAGCAGAACACTTACCACCAAGTTGCTCTGGAGAGCGCTTAAGAGAAGCGAATTGTCAGATTGCCTCTGATGGACCCTCATGTCAGCCGCGAATTGAAGGGTCGCCGCCACGGAAAATGCCACCTCCTGATTCTGCATGATAGAGTCTGATTCCAGAACGGTGTGACCCCCCTAGTTTCGGCTTGAGCAACCCACTCGACGAAAGCGATCGCTCCAGTGGCAGAGGTGGTCGCACCCGGGGCGTCATAGCGACGTTTCTGCTGACGCTCTTCTGTCTGTCGACGTTCTTCAGATCCCTCGGGATCCCGACCCCTCCTACCCTTTTGCTGATCGCCGGTAGGGGGACTTGGCGAATTGGTATCTGGCGGATTGGCGCATGGTCCCTAGGCGGGATGGCAGGGTCCGCTGATCGCTGAGGGCGCGAGGGAGGTGGAGGCGCATCCTGTTGCGGTAAAATTGGTGAGGGGATAGTCGGTGCTGTGCTCGGGGATTCTCCCTGCCCCGAGATCCTGGCTCTTCGCCGAGCAGTGGCGACTTCCATGTTGGCAGCTGAAAGTTGTGGAACGTTGAACATGTCTTCGGTTGGAGGAGAAGGCACGAAAGGAGAAGGGGTTCGCTCGGTGTCTTCTTCTGATGAAGAATGGTCCTCCCAACGTCGAGGATCGAAAGGAGGGGGGATCTGGGAAAATTGGCGGTAGGTTGGATGGTAGCCGAGAAGTACGTGCGCTGCTCGGGAGTATTCGTTGGCTGGTTCGGAGGACCACACCTTCAACAAGTCGGAGAACCTGACTTGGGACCTCAGAGGCTGAGCGGAGTCACGCCGATACCTTTCTGCAAAAATGAAAGGCAAGATTAGAAGTGAAGACGACGATAAGCCGAGAAAATGTTAACTAGTGCAAAACACACCTTCATCCCTCGGCACCTTGGGGCAGTACAATCCATCATACTCGGGCCTTGTGCCTTTCTCCCAACTTCCGCCGAGCATGATCAGATCGTCGAAGTACCTCTTGTCCGAGTCCGGCATGTGGGTGACCAGGTACATTGAGGTGTCCCGGGCCTTGAGGTAATACCTTCCCCCGACGACTAGCCTTAGGTCATAGCAGAATAAGATTTCTTTTACTCCTAAGTCTACCCCAAGCCGAGCATTCAGGGCGATTACGCCCATGACTATTCTAAAGAAGTTCACCCCACACTGGAGTGGAAACAACTGGAGCTGCATCAATACTTTCAGTACAAGGGGAGGCAAAGGGAAGGTTAACCCCCCTTCCATAATGGCCTTGGTGTAAAAGGGCATCATTTCTACTCTCCCATGTTCCCTGCTATGGTGTGTGGGGTGGAATGGGAAGGTCAAGACACGCTCAGGGATCTGGTATTTGGCCCTAAAGGCGTCTATGTTATCCTCATTGACTACAGTCTTCTTCAACCTACGGGTTCTTGGTGAAGAAGGGTCCCTAACCTCGCTTCTATGGTTTCTAACCATGAGTAAAGACTGTGGAGAGAATGGAAGGAGAAGAGGAAAGGAAAATAGAATGGAGAGAGTACTTACAGAGTATTCTTCGCAGAGGAGTTCTCGGGGGGAGAGGAAGGAGTGCTCGGGAGCTAGTTGCTTGAAGGAAATTCGAAGTTGCAAAGTTCTCAAATGGCCAAAACTTCCCCTATTTATAGGCAGATGAGAAAGCGGGAATCGAGAAGACACTGTCATCATTAGAGGATTTGAAAAGGGCGGCTCAAGACGTGCAAGTAACCGCCCCTCTTTAATGGATGTGACCAGTAAGCCACCACTCTCCTTGCGCCACCTGTCTCACGCTGCAAAAAGAGTGGAGGCTGGGGGGCAGTTGGAGGGACTCAAGGCGGCTCAGCAGACCCCAAGGCGACAGGTGTACATGTGTAGCTGTTATGAAGCCATGGAGTCGATGCCGAGGAATGGAGCCGACTCCGAGTAGTGGGACCAGCGCCGACAACAAGGAGGAGAGCCGACGAAGGATGGTTGTGTGGAGCCGAATACAAACTTCTGACACCGGCAATTAATGCGGTGTGACCCAGCATTTATGGAGACGTGAGTGACTCAGACAGAGCATTTAATGAGCATCTGCACCCTCGAAGACCCAAACTGTCAATCATGAGTGGGTGCATTAATGGCTGAGACGCCGAGCACAGAATTAGGGGTGCTTGCCCCCTAGACGCCTACTACTCGGGAGTAGGTGTCAGACACCGTTCATAGGCACTCGAGTACTCGGAGGTAGCTGGAGGTTCTCGGCGTGGCCCCGAGGGCTAGTCCCATCCTCCAAGCATTAATGACACGGGAATTCAGGTATGAATCACTCATTGCGCATGGGTAATTGTGAAGGGCATTAAATGCTGAGATGACATCTGTATCAGAGCAATCATTTCAAGTCCAGGTATAAATACCCCTCAGAAAAATGAACTGAGGTATGCAAAACTCGATTCAGAACACACACAATTGAGCTTCATCCTCCCTCTTTTACTGACTTAAGCTTCGGAGGGGATAAGTCGGGCGTGCGCCTGGCTCCCTTTTCCTAACCTTGTGGTCGTTTCAGGGTTCATCAGCAGCTCAATCGCTATCTCAAATTGATTGTAGGAATTATCCCGTGCAGATACATAGAGCTTTTTCTATTGAGAACCTACAAAGTCGCAATCCTAACTTGGAGAACAAAACTTTTTGAGGTTCATTCTTGCATTGCAGTCTAACTCACCTTTTTTGTGTGGATCTCGACTACTTGATGTTCCATACACAAACCCCTTTTGTTGGCCAGTAGGGAGCCCACTTCATTTTGGTTTGTGTGTAGCCAAATCTACATTTGGTGGCCCAAAATTTATCAGTAAGGAAACTGTTTCAAGTTTAAAGGATTTATATTAGATCATAGCCTCACCAATATATAGATATGGCCATTAAATATAGGACTGTGTCAAACACACCTCTAGCTTATGATGTTACTACTTACCAGCCCTTTGGGGGTGGGGAGGGGCAGAAGATGATCAATTTCCCTAATGTGCTTTACCTAATTGGTATAATTAGCAGACAATAACTTCATTAGCCAGCATAGTCTATATGGATGGTTGAACAGTAATGAATGTGTTACCAATTGATGGCCAGCATGCAGCATTTGTTTTGTACAAAGCTTTCCTAATAAGTTTGCATTGCATTGAGCCATTGAAAAATACCATTACCGACGATGTCACACACACACACACACATGTATACATACATAAATACATACATTGCCCGTACCATTGAAATGATCAATCATGGTAGAGATGTTTCCGTATGTTGCTTTTCTTCTAATGGTACTATAACTCCTATTTCTATCTTTTCATTCCCTCTTTTAGTCTATCAATATTCTGAAAACTTCATACGCTCCACGGGCGGAGCAAAACATAGCGTGTGTACATTTTTCAACGACATGGTCAAAATTTGAGCGAATATTAATGGAAATAGATTCAAGATTGTAATTTGGATGATTGAATCCATTGTGGTAATGTTTTTAAAAGACAGTAGGCAAAAGTGATTTCTGTTCTTCATGGGCATGTAGGTTCCAAATAAGTATGGAATGTAAGTCATGTCATGTGAGGCAATTCAAAGGTGGCCTAACTTGTATGATGGCCTGAGGTTGAAAGAGGGGGACAATTTCAACCCCCTCTCTTTTTCATCAGCTTTGTAGTGTTTTATGAGGAAGTATGAGTACCCTGCTGTATAGATTCACATTTATGAACTGTACCTCCTAGTGGAATGTAATAGTGAAAATACACACTTAAAATTCCTAGGGATGATTCAGTGGTTGAACTTGATCTTTGGTAATTTATAGGTTTTAAGTTCAATCCCTTCTCACACTCCTTAAATGCTAGTCACATTTGTCCCTCTAAGGACATGCTTAATTCAGCTCAAGCCACGATAGTTACCCGTTGAGCTTGAGGGAATAGTCGGCGTAAATCTGGACACCCTGTAACAAAAAAAAACAAACACACACACACACACACACACACACACACACTCACACTCACTTATATGCATAGAGAAAGACTATAGTATTGATATAGATATTATACCAAAAATTATGTCAGGCCATGAAGAATTTATTCCTCATGAATACCCTAATTCCGACGTGAATGACCTGCATTTGATCTGACTGAGGAGGGGATTAGTTGAGATATGCAGAAACTGACTTAAACACCTCTGACTATTAAACCCAAAAAATAAAAAGAAGAAGAAGTTGGTTATAACATGATCGATAATAAGTTATCTCAATTACTTGAAACTTCACCTTTAATACTCTTAACACTGGTTTTTAGGGATAATAATTTTTAATTTGGTATTGAATTTTATTTATTTATTATTTTTGGGTATGTTTTCCTATATAGTCAAATGCATAAACAAAAGTATAGGCACAAAAGCAAAAAATTTGAAAAGCTAACTGCTTTCATTGCACAACAGCTTTCATTTGAAACTTTTCTGAGTGGCATACAAATAAAATAAGGAAAATGGATGGTGATATTATGGCTGAGAGTTACAACAATCAAATGGAAAATTTTATTCTGATATTGGCATGTTTTGTCTCATACCCATCCACTTTTTTGACCTTGGAAAATCTAATCATGGAATTTTGTTGCATTACACCTGTGGAATATCATTATCCCACACACCTGTAGAATATGCAATTTTTTTTTCTATTGGGCCACTTATTAGCTATAAATGTTTTCAGACTATACAGCTTCATTCACCCCCTAGATTTCTCAAATATTTTTAAAGAACACACCCCAAAATTCTTGAATCAGTACCCTAATGGGCATTATGCAGCCATTTTGTTTCAAAATTTATTCTACTGTTGCACAAAAAGACCGATGGAAACAACATTTCTTTGTAGGCTTTTCAAGCTCTTAGCTTTTGCTAGCTATGGGGCGGTTAAGGTTGTAAAGTAAGTTGAGTTAGTTGGAAACTCAAGCCAAGAAGGTACCAACAAAGTGATGACCCCCCATTACAATTAGGTATATAGTGCATGAAGGTGAGACTTGGAAGCAAGTTTTTTTTTTTTTTTTTGAACGTTAAATTTGAAAACTTCATTCAAACTCGGGAAACATGAGGATTACAATTGAAATGTTAAAAAGTCTTTAATTCGGGTGGGGGGCAGCTGATCCAACTCAATAGACGAGAGTTAGTCATTGCAAACGCTGCGACATTGTGAGATCGTATTCTCGACTCTTGGGTTATGTAAAAACCTTAAGTTAAGAGATCTTGGAAGCAAGTAGAATAGGCTTCTTTATGTGAATATGTGAGAAAAATAAGAGCATTTGTTAGAATTTGACTCAAATTCTCTAGATTTTGTTGGGTAAATAATGTGAGAATCTTGAATGAAATAGGAAACGAATTAGAAGAATTTTAATAAACCATGAATATATTTATTAGTAACTTGATATGAAACATAGAGATTTGACAGTATCTAAACTGTATTGTGTTACAGTATTTTATTCATATAAATAGGGTTGAAAATTTTGTAATTAGTTACCAGATTATTAGATTTATATATCGATGTAAATTTTAAGTCCGTAAATATAAGTATGGTGTATCGGTATTGAATCACATTATATTTTTGTGTCATATTTTTATTATTTTATTATTTTATTATTTTTTAATAAGTATTATTTGTTTTAATTATCGCGGTTCATTCTCTTAACTGCCATCTTACTCAAAGGCTTTGCTAAAACCAACATTCTTGGATCCTACTTTAACAGAAGTAATAATGGGCCATTATCTTGTTGCCTGCACGCATTGGCTTTTGTTACTCACACGCATCACAAGTTTATGGGGGTGTTAGTTAGAATTTCCCTTTTCAAGTGCTTTAAAACTTTGTCTCTTTTTTGGGCAATTCTTTTTGGGGAAATTCTTCTATTGCCCTTGAATTGCATGAAAGTCTTTTGTGCAATGAAGGCTGATTTATTTTTTATATGCATGTTATTCTTATGAGTAAATTACACTTACACCCCTAAGTTATCACTCTTTTTCACTTTATCCCTTTAACTATCAGATTTCTCACATTACACCCTAAACTAACACTTTTGTTTCACTTTGCCTCAATCACAAATGTCTATTATTTTTTTGGATAAAAATCATTGACGTGTCGGAGTAAAATGAAAAAAATTACATAGTTTGAGGGACAAAATAAAATCAATTTTCATTAAATATGTAACGGAAGTTAATAATTGGGACAATGTAAAACTAATCAAATAATTGAAAGTGTAATGTAAGAAATATGATAGTTGAGGGGACAAAGTGAAAAAAAAAGTGATAGTTTAAGGAGTATAAGTATAATTTATCCTATTCTGATCTCGCCTATTTTTAAGGAAGGATGGATGGAAGTTGTTAAATCGATATGTGCATATCAATTTAATGTCTTTTACCATTTATAGATTTTATCTTATTTCCACCACAAATCTTATTATTGCTAAAATTTGAAGTTCTGACCTAACTCACTCGTTGGTTAGTTAAAAATTCGTTTGAAAGCTCATTCAAAACTCACCTTTGAGTACAAAGAAAAAGTCTTAAGTGAGTGTGGTGGTGGCGGTGGTGTT
Organism: Ilex aquifolium; assembly: GCA_951799425.1. Classification (NCBI taxonomy): domain Eukaryota; kingdom Viridiplantae; phylum Streptophyta; class Magnoliopsida; order Aquifoliales; family Aquifoliaceae; genus Ilex; species Ilex aquifolium. Next base: position 29,253,986 of record OX637401.1, read on the forward strand.
GGTGTCTATGTAGTGTGTGGTGATTGATGTGTTATATGTGTAGTTGCTATGTGTTTGTTACACAAGACAGGTGATGGGTGGTTGATTTGGAATCATAAGAGTGGTAGAGGTGGTGGAAGAGGATGGAGACCGCGATTTGGAGGTGATAGGTAGGGTTGATAACTGAGTCGAGCTACTCGGGTCGGGCTCGACTCGGATATAATTCAATTCGAGCTCAGTTCGTGTTCTAAACAAATCGAGTTTGAATAATTTTTTAGGCTCATTCAGAAAAAGAGCCTAAAAAACTCGGCTCGAGTTCGACTTGTTTTATACTCGACTTGGGCTCGACTCATTTTTTAAACGAGTTGAACTTAAACACTTTTTTTAGCCTCGTTCAAAAAAATGAACTCGACCGATTCGACTTGATTATCAACCCTAGTGATGAGTACATATTTTTCTCAAAAAAAAAAAAAAAGTATTACTTATGCCCTCCATTATCGAGTGCGAGTGGCACGTGGTATGTGCACATACCAAAGACCAATTTCGTTTGTGAACAAGGAAATACAATAAATTTGGAAAGTACAGAACTAATGTGAGATTTTTGTAATTCTAGAAGGGGTAATTTGTAATTAGATGCAAATATTACGGGACAAAATACCATTATTTCCGAATGCAAAGAATAATTGACAGTGAGTGAGTCGGTTGTTTGTCTCTCTCTCTCTCTCTCTCTCTCTAATTTCAACTGGCGACCCATACTCCGCAAAATTTGTCCCTAATCTAAAGCCTCATTGTCCTTTCCTTATACACAGTTGATTCCTGGTACTTTTAAAAACAATGGGCAAATTCAACACCAACACGGCAAATCACAATTTCACAACCCCACAAAACCCTTCTCCTACCAAGCCATGAACACCAGCAGATTTCAAAGCATTTTGAGAACATGGGTTTTTGATTTCACCTCTCATTGATTTCATTCTGGTAAGTTGCAGTTGCACAATTCTATTTTCTGTTCCTTTTTCTTCACTTCTTTCTCTTTCATGTCATTATTGTAATAAAAAGAGACCGAAAGGCAAAATTGCAGTTGATATAACCCGAGAAAAGTTTCTCTATTGTACTAAGAAATGAGGGATTTCCCATCTTGTTTTGGTGAAAATGGAGTTCAAGTTGCTGATGTTTCATGTTCAGGAGTGAGTTTAAGTAAAGCATCTCAAAATTTGGTTACTTGCATATATCAGTGTAAATTGCTGGGAAAATTATGCTTAATCACCATTACTTGGAGCAAGAATTTGATGGGTCACTGCCTTGGTGTTGAGATAGACGATTTGTCTCATCACTGTCTCTGTAGAGTTGATGTAAAGCCTTCTTTGTTCTCCAAGAGAAAAGGGTCCAAGTGTCTAGATGTTAATTCTACTAAAATTGACATGTATTGGGACCTTTCTATGGCGAAATTCGGATCTGGGCCAGAGCCATTAGATGGGTTTTATTTAGCAGTGGTGTGTAATGGAGAGATGGTTTTGCTTATTGGGGATCTGAAGAAAGAAGCAATCAAGAAGACCAATACCATTCCCCCTCTATCCAATCCCATGCTCATTTCCAAGAGGGTGCACATTCTAGGGAAGAGGGTGTTTGTTGCGAAGGCGCAATTCTGCGATAATGGGCAGCTTCATGATCTTACAGTTGAGTGTGATACTGTTGGCAGTGATGATCCATGCCTTGTGGTCCGAGTAGATGGCAAGACAGTTATCCAGGTTAAGCACCTGCGGTGGAAGTTTCGAGGAAATTACACCATTTTGGTTGATGGTCTACCTGTTGAAGTTTTTTGGGATGTTCATAATTGGTTATTTGGTACAACATTTGGGAATGCAGTTTTCATGTTTCAAAGCTGTTTGTCAGCTGAGAAGTTGTGGTCAAGTGAAACATTCTCTGATCCCTCTGTGCTGCCCTGGCCTTGCTCGCATAGTTTCCGGGAGTCTAAATCACCAGGTCTTGGTTTTTCTTTGGTTTTGCATGCGTGGAAGAATGAGTAAATGCGTATTCTTCCTTGATTGCTAACAATTATAGGTAGGTAGTTAAGTTTGTGAAGGATTGTTTACGCAAGTGATTACTTGGACATAATGGAAAAATTACCTGGCTGTTTTACATTATCAATTGGCAATTTGCTTTTCCTTTTATGTTTCTTTTAAGATTAATGATTTTGTTAATGATATTGCCTAGCCTGGAATTTGAAGTTGATGTTTATGCACCAAGCACTATTACCAAGTCATATGTCTTATACAGATCACACTAGTGTTCTTCCTCCACTCTTGCTTGATGATGGTTCCCATTAGCAAGACTTGAACTATTGTTTCAAGGTACGGATATCCAATAACACTTTGGCTGTATTTCAACCAAGTATATGCTAAATACTTGCTGCAACATACACATTTACTGGGTTAAAAGTTGGATTGGTTGTATAGGGGCAGGAAATTAGGTTGCTGAATTGAAAAATGTGCTTATGATAGAGAAGGGAGAGAGTTTAACTTTAGGAATTCGTATTACAACTGTGGTAAAACTATCTTCCTTTTAGAGTTATCTGTAAAAATGAAGTAATGCATATCACATGTCCCCATTTCTTGGATTAGTTTCCTTTATCTTCTTTATAAGTTGTTCTTCAGGATACTTGGAGAAATATCCTTCAACCCGGATGCAGTGTCGTAGTATGTTATTTCACTTTCAAGCAGTTGAAAGTTCTATATAATTTTAGTTTTCCTGTTATAATCTGCCAAAAGTTGAGCTACACTCTACTCAACCAAGGCTATTGTATTTTACATATGTCTATCATTTGCTCCGAAAATTCGAATATAGTCCTCTTTATTCTCTTCCTCCTATTCAAAATCTATTGATTTGGTCTTATGTAAATTTATTGTTGTCCCTTTTTTTTTCCATTCATGTTTGAATGTGAGCTATATATACAATACTGAGTCTCCTCATTTGGAGAGGAGTTCAGGGTGTAAATAAGAAAATCCATCTTCAGTTCCCCCAGATACTAATGCAGTTTGTTACCTATTTGTACTTGCTGAATTAGAGGTCTAATGTGCAAGGATAGACTAAACAAAGAGATGGGGCTTGACACACCGGTAAAATTGCTCTATTATGATTTTAACATTGTAGCCTTGAATCACAAAAATAATCTCTCCGCATGCATGCAGAAGAATAATGCGAGAATCTTACTCCATAAATCCAGCAGCAACTGGGGTGTATGTTGCTGGAGTGTTGTACAATGTGCTGTCCTCAAGAATACATGTTTGCTCAACAGATAAGAAGCAGATATAATTTCTTTTAGGAGTTGACTACAGTATCGTATTGATATTTATCACTATTGTGAGTATTTTTATTACTGTTATGAGTATTTTTACTATTGTTATGGTATCGAAAAAAGTGATAAAAATAGTTATTATAATAGTAATAAAAACACCCACAAAAGTAATAAAAATACTCACAAAAGTGGTAAATCACTTACGAAAGTGGTAATTTTTTTTGTACCGAAGAAAAGTAGTTACCACAACAGAAATAAAAACACCCACAAAAGTGCTAAAAATATTCACAAAATCGATAAATCACCCACAAAATTAATAAATTTTTTTGTTATATAAATTATAAAAATACTCATAAAATAAATAAATGTTACAAATACAGTACCAAACCCTTTTATTCGATATCATAGTCAAGTCCTTTCTTTTGTAATGAACATTGGTAAGACTGAATGGCTTTGCCATCATAAATGCAATGCATTCTTCCGGAGAGTTGGGATTCTACTGTTCTAAGTAACGTAAGGCATAGAAAAAGAGCATACGGATGTTGCAGTTGATCCCTAGAGTTTGTTACACCAAACAAAGTCCCTCCTCCACACTCTGGCTGGGGTGAGCTACAAGTTAAATAGCCTCCTTGGATCATGTATTATTCAAAATCTCAGGTCCAAAACTTTATGGGAAAGATTACCAAAGTAATCCTTAAAACTTTTTTAAGTTTAAATTATAATTTTTCGAGGTATAAATTATAACTACAAATGATATGATCGATGAAAAATGTTATTTAGACATAATTTGATGATCTAATCTGGCTAATTCAATATTGACGGTGTAAATCTACGGAGATGAGCTATGGGACTAAATTAAATGACGTGAACAGTCCGCGTGGGGATTGGTATGGCGTCTGAGCTACAAGGCTCATGGAGCGGTGGATGAATGCTCGAATTAATGATGTATAGTGTGTGAAATACGGTAGAAGTATAGTGGTTCACCGGCTAGTGAGCTCGGCTAGTCCACTCTCTAATGGAGGCTCTTACTCCCTTGTCTTTATCGATGAAATTGAATGTGTTACAGTAGAATTATCAGAGTCTTAGGGTTTCTGGTTGTTCTCCCTCTGGCCATGGAGGTTGTCCTCCCCTTTTATGGCCTCATGCTTACCTCTAACACGGAATTACCTCCTATATTGAAGGGATCGTGCCCTATCTTCATCCATAATTCCGGAGTTACCTAAACTCCTTACGGCTGGCTTCAAACAGAGAGATCTTTGCCTTCTTTCGTGGGATTCTCCTTAGCTTTAGGAGGGGATCGTGGTTGATTGCGGGTCTAATGCCTTGGAATGGTTCTACTTTCTTTTTAGTGATATCCGTAGTTACCTTGCTGTCCTTTCATCATTTCTTAACTCGTGTCCTCAGCTGGGAGCTCTTAGCGCTGACTAGATGAGCTCTGGCCAATGCCGGATGAGCTCTGCTTCTTCTGTCTGAGCTCCCGACCTGAGCTTATTTCCTGAGCTCGTGTCTGTTCATTTCAGGTATCATCAGTTGCCCCCCAGCCCTTGCCTTAGGTTAGCCTAGGCAGGGGCTGACCTACACGAACTGAATTAGACCCGCACGAGGCCAGCGTGTGGCTTGAGGATTTTTGACGGTTTACAGCAATCATGTCTTTCCTCGATTCCCGCGCATGTCTTTACCCACGTCCCTCAAGCTTTAAAGACCCAAACGGCTACCTGAACCGTCTCTTCACACTATTCATCTTCCTCGCTGCTCCTCGTCTCCATTCTCTCTGCGATTTCGGACCATTTTGCTTGAGCCTCTCTGTTTTCTTGCTTGAAATCGAATTCCCTACCCTCGTTTCGAAGATTCGCATCGCCTCCTTCCTCTGATAGTGCTTCAGGCTACCGTTCACAGCTATTCCTGAGTTAGGTACGTCTTTTGCCCCTTTCTCTTCCTCCTTTTGCTCTGGATCCCTCGAATTCGAGGTGGTTGCTGCATTTTTGGGCTTTTCGATTCTTTTACTTTTGGAATCGTGACCATTGCTTAGCCCCCCTTCCTCATTTCGTTGATTGGAGCTCCATAGTTCACATTCTTGCCGTCGGGAGTTACTGTGCTGACCCAAGGGTTATTAAAGAGTGTCTGACCCGTGCTCCTTTGCTTTATCATTCCTTTAACCTTCCTTTTTCTCTTCCTATCATGTCTGCCTCTTCTGGAGCCACTCGCTCCTCTGTTTCACTTTTAGGGTCTAGGTCAGCCGAAGAGGACTCCGAATTAGGGGAGGTAGGCGACGAGATAGATAACTTCCCTGGGGTGGAAGCCGTTGATTCTGAGGTTAATACCGAAGAGCCTCCCTCAGCGTCCCCCTCCTTGCCTCCTAAGCCAGACAAAGGCAAAGGTAAGGTCAGTGGAGTTGGGGTTGAAGGGAAGACCTCATATTTGGGGCAGGCCTTTAAGCACGCCGAGTCTGTGGGCTACAGCAAAGAGGCCCCTGAGCTAATGAAAGTTTATAAGCTTCGGTATGGCTTTCCTCCTGGGGTCGAACCCTGGTGCTCAGACAAATCTGTCTACTATGTAGAACAAGTACACAATAGGGTCTGCTTCTTTCTTGCCTCCTTTGAGAACGGTCTTCGCTTTCCTCTGCACCCCTTCGTCAAGGCTGTTCTGCAACACTTCCATGTGTGCCCTTCCCAGGTTTCCCCCAACTTCTATGGTGTCATGATTGGTCTTCTGGTCATCTTTAGGAAGCATAAACTTGGGCTTCCTAGTATTTCTTTGTTTTTAGAGCTCTTCAACGTCAAGCCGACCTCTGGAGGCTTCTTGTATGCCTCTAAGCGTGCCAACGCTAGGCAGCTTATCTCTAATATTCCGACCTCTCATAAGCACTGGAAAGAACACTTCTTTTTTGTCGGGGGCACCAATTGGGAGTATAATCCTGCTGATAAGACGGATACTCTTGGTATCCCTACAGCTTGGACTGAACCAGACAACTTGCGTGAGTCTTTTCTCAAGTCAACTGAGCTCTGATCTGGAACTTGCACACCTTTAGCCTTTTTCTTACTTGCACGCTTTCTTCTTTTCAGGTGATCGTTTTGAGCTCAGCCCTGAGGATAAGAAAGTGCTAGTGGAGTTGGAGAAGATCAAGCCAGAGAGGTACGCTGACCTTATTGAGTCACGAAATTTGGTGCGGATAGGTCTAAGTCCTCCTGTGGTGACCTTGGCGATCCCATTATCGGTTTTAGGGGCTGACGAAGGTACCTTCTTTCTTTTCCTCTTCGTTGTGCTTCCTTCCCCTCTTCTTCTCCTTACGTCTCCCTACTCTCCCCAGACATTCCAGGTTCTTCTACCATGAAGTCTACTCCAGAAGAGCTCAAGGCCAAGGTGGATGAGCTGATGAAAGGTGGTAGATCCAGCAAGCGCAAGTCCCGGGTTAGTTCTGGGAGTGGTCCAGGTGTCCGGGCTAAAATCCCCAGATTGGAGGTGTCTTCTCCCCCCTCTATAACTGAAGAACAGGTTCCAAGCAAGGCTCCGCCCTCCTCCTCTGGGACTCCACAAACCGCAATCCCCTCCTCCCCTCCAGTGGCTCCTTCTGAGCTGGCGTCTGCTCAAGAGGGGGGGCAGGCTTCCCCTTCCTCCTCTGAGGTCGAGAAGGCCTTGAAATTGATTCCCGACCTCCAACCCAGAGATTTCAGATACAGTGCCTCGGGGAAGGTGATTGAGAAAAAGGGGGAGGATGAGGACTCCTTTTTTGACAACATGGACCTTGCTGTTGGAGCTCTGTCCTCTATTTTTTCTGAATCTGATGTCCTGAAGGCTGCTTCCATGCCCCTTGAGGAATCCATCTCTTCAGCTCTTCAGGGGGCGGCTGCTGTAAGTGCTGACCCCTTTTCCTCTTTGCTTGTTCGCATTTTGTGGTCTGATGTAATTTTCTGTTCTTTCTTTATATTCTCAGGCTGCCCTTCATACGAGAGGTCTGCTGCACCGAGTCCAGTCTCAAGAGAGCTCCTTTAAGGTCCTGAAGACATATAAGGCCAAAATTTCTGAATTGTCTCTTGAGAACGAAGGCCTTAGAACTCAGAATGAAGACCTCAAAGCTCAGGTGGAGAACCTCAAAGAGCAGTTGGTGAAGCAAGCTTCCGACCTTAAGCATACATTGACCGTCAAGGTCAGAGCTGAGGAAGGGGAGAAGAAAGCTCAGGACGAACTGAGGCTGGTTAAGGAGGACCTGCAGCTTAAGGTTGAGGCGTGGACCAAGGCCAGCCAAGAGGCTTTTGACGCCAAGAAAGAGCTCAGCCAGACCAAGCAAGACTATCTCGCCCTCAATGAAGCAAATGGCAAGCTCTGTGAGGAGCTTGAGGAGCAGAAAAACTTGGTCACACAGAAAAGTAAGGAGATTGCCGAGCTTAAAGATGAGGCCACCACTTTGTGGGCTACTGGATGGGTTGCTTTTAGGCGTAAAGCTATCAAAGCTTACCCAGATCTCGAATTCAATTTCCCTATCCCTACTGAGGAGGAAATGGAAGAATCTGACTCTAGTGGTGAGGAAGACACCTCAGCTCTTCCTCCTGGAGCTCCCCTCCCAGATGCCTCTGCTTCCCCCTCTACTGTTCTTGCTGTGGCCTCATCTGTTGACCTGGTGACTGGGGCACTTGAACAAACATCATTGCCTGGTACGACAGAGGCTCCTGGGGTCATTGTTCCCGAAAATTCCACTCCTCCAGCATCAGGATCCTTGCCTCCCGAGCTCCAGGGTTCTGCTTCTCTTGTTGATGCTGTGTCTACCGAACTGCAGGGGCTTCTGTCCACTCCCCCTTAGGTCTTCTTACTTGTAATTTCTTTGTAAAGAATTTTTGAGATGTAACTTTGACTTGGGCTAGGGCCTTGTGCTACTTTGTGATCGTTCGTTATTTTGTTTTTTCATTGTTGGTTTATCATATTCATATGTCCCTTTGAATTTCAGCACATATATATTTTTGAATATATCTTTGAATTTGCGCACCTGTATGTATTCAACTTTGTATACTCCTCTTGCCCCCTTTTGCTTTGAGGGGTGCTGTGCACTTCTTGAAACAAAATTACTAGATTTGAAGAGTACAGGAGACTTGGTGCTATGCTCAACTGCTTCTCCTAAGCCTTTTAAGCTCAGTGGTTGGCACCCTAAGGATCCATTATTTATCCTTCTTCGTTTTGAGCTGCTTAGACTGATATTCTGAACTGGCTTGCTCATTCCGGGTTGCATAGCTCATGCTTATGAATTCTTGCTGAGCTATGCAGCTCTTCTTTCTGAACCTAAGAGCTCTTACTGCGCTTTTTAGCTCTTTTTGTTATCTGAAGAGCTCTTTCTGAGCTACTTGGCTCAGTTGTCTGACCTTAAAGGTTATTTCTGAGCTTCATTGCTTTTTCGACAGATCTCTTTCTGGAATAGATAACAAATCCTGCTGCTCCATTTCTCTGATAATAGAAGACTTTATTCTACGTTTCACATTTCTTTTCCCCCTGCCTTGCTTTGAGGAGTGCTTTAGGCCTTCTTTAAGCAAGGCTATGAACTTTCACATGCTGTCAAGTTTCCTTGATGAACTGAAGAAACTATTAGGAGCTTTTCCTCTTTAAGGTGAACAGGGCTGTTAGAATTGCAGGCCTTAAAGACTTGTTATACCAGTGTTTTGTTTTTTACTGGGCTGAGCTAAAATTTGGAGGATATGTGGCTTGGTGGGGTCAGAATGTTCCTTCGTTGTCTTGAATGCAATATAAGGGGTAATTTTGTACCTATTCCTTTTCCCGCGTTTCTCTCTCAACTGCTTCCCATAACCGCCACGTCTTTCATGACCGCAACCACTTTTCATAACCGTAGCCACTTTTCATAACCGTAGCCACTTTCCATAACCGCTGCCACTCTCCATAACCGTAGCCACTTTCCATAACCGCTGCTACCTTCATTAATTAGGAAATTAAACAGGCAACTTGACTCCCTATTTCTTGGCTCTTTGTTTCCTGAAAAGCTCCCAAGTGCATGACATATTCTTGACTTTCTTCTTGATTTCTTGCGTCTTTTCCCTTACCAGCACTTTCGATGGCTGCCTCTGCTTCTTCTTTGTTCCAGGAAAGATCCTCCTTTGGAATCGAATGGAAGTGGCATTGTCGCTACTTGTCCCCTTCAATACTTGAATCTTCTGATTTGGTGGATATCAAAAAACGGTTTTTCCCTGATCTTGACTTGCCTTTGCGAGTCTCTTCCTCCGACGAGCCTTGCAACTACCTCCCGCGAGGGGAGGCCTGTTTCTTTGAAGGTGCTATGGACATGGGACTTCGCCTTCCCATTCATCCGGCCATTGGGCGAGTTCTTGCCTATTATGGCCTGTGCCCTTCTCGCCTTTCTCCACGAGGATGGGCTGCTATGGTAAGCTTCTTCTTGTTCTGCCGCCTGCATGCTCTTGGCAGGTTCCCCTTTGTCTCTGAGTTCCTGTACTTCTTTGAGATTGAGGAAGATGATGCCCCCTGCTTCAGTTTCTTCCGTTGGAGGGATTTCAATTTACGCCCTTTGGTTCTAGATCTTCCCTCCAATCCTGAAGGGTGGTTTAAGCGTTTCTTCTTCGCCTCTGGAGAGTCTTGGAGGTCTCCTGAGGATCGCTGTCGTAAAGCTAGGATTCCTCGGTCCTGGAAGAGCTTCTCTCGCATTGGTAAGCTCGAGCCGAGCTCTTTTGAGTACTTCTTTTTTTTTAAAGATATGCTCTTATTATGTCCTTGCTGTGCAGATCCGCCTGACCTGGATTTACCAGGGATGGTGAATATCAACGAGATGCTGCTTGTGGAGTCTAAGACTTATTCCGAGCTGATGACGAGCGCAAACCTCTATTTGCTTGGGGCTGAGGCTACTGAGTTTGAGTTTTCCACTATTCCTTACCCTTCCTGGACCTCTTTCTCTGATTCTGATGAGGACGGGGATTCTGACAAGGACGGAAACACCGTCACGAGTTCAAGGAAGCGTAAGAGGGATGACTCTCCTTCTCCTGACTCTTTGTCCATCATTTTCCTTACCTCCATTGGTCAAAAGCTTCTCGACTCGCTTCACAAGGCTGAGCAAGAAAGGGATGAGCTGAAGAAAGAGAATGCTAGCCTGAAGGGAGAGGTTGCTGAGCTGAGATCTGAACTTAAGAAAGACTAGGATCTTTGTTCCCTTGTATCTTTCTTTCTTTTCCTGAACGATACCAGACTATGACCCCTTTTTTTTTTTTACTTTTCCGCACGTTTATTTTCTTGGATATTCTGAATCCTAGTTTGTTCATTCTTGAGTGTGCATGCCCACATACGAGCTCTTTGTGTTTGAAACATGAACGTAGAAGGAAAACAGAAGATCATGCTTGCACTGACCTTAGTTCCTGATTAGTCCCAGAGATCAGACCACAAACATTGATGGAAAACAGAAAATCAGGTTTGTGCTGACCCCAATTCCCAACTGGTTTCCATTGGTCGCACCACGAGCGTTGATGGAAAACAGAATATCATGTTGGTACTGACCTCACTTCCCATCTGACTTTGTGAGTGCTCTCTGCCGTACTGGACGTTTTAGGGTTTTGAATTTCACGAACCTAGAAGCTTGTACGCGCCGAGGAGCTGTAGAACTCATCTTGCTTTTGGTAAGCTTGGAAGCTTATCGTTTGTATATGAGCTGAAGAGCTCATCTTATATTTATAAGCTTTGAAGCTTATCGCTTGTTTATGAGCTGAAGAGCTCATCTTGTATTTATAAGCTTTGAAGCTTATCGTTTGTTTATGAGCTGAAGAGCTCATCTTGTAGTTATAAGCTTTGAAGCTTATCGTTTGTTTATGAGCTGAAGAGCTCATCTTGTAGTTATAAGTTTTGAAGCTTATCGTTTGTTTATGAGCTGAAGAGCTCATCTTGTATTTATAAGCTTTGAAGCTTATCGTTTGTTTATGAGCTGAAGAGCTCATCTTGTATTTATAAGCTTTGAAGCTTATCGTTTGTTTATGAGCTGAAGAGCTCATCTTGCACTTATAAGCTTTGAAGCTTATCGTTTGTTTATGAGCTGAAGAGTTCATCTTGCACTTATAAGCTTTGAAGCTTATCGTTTGTTTATGAGCTGAAGAGCTCATCTTGCACTTATAAGCTTTGAAGCTTATCGTTTGTTTATGAGCTGAAGAGCTCATCTTGCACTTATAAGCTTTGAAGACCATTGAAGGGTGAATAAAAGACTTGCTCTTTCTTATTTAAAAGTAGCTCTATTACAAGTAACACTTACTGAAAAAACTTCTTAAGGTGCTCGGCATTCCACGAGTGAGGTAGAACCTTTCCTTCCTCTGTTTGCAACTCGTAATTCCCCGGTCTGATTATCCTTGACACGATATAGGGCCCTTCCCAATTGGGTCCCAATTTCCCATGCGTGGGATCCTTTCTTGCAAGCAGAAGCCTCCTAAGTACCAAATCTCCAACTTTGAAACTTCTGTGTCTTACCCTCCTGTCATAATACCTCGCAGTTTTCCTTTGGTAAGTACGGACACGGTGCAGAGCTCTGTCCCTCTTTTCATCCAAGAGATCGAGGTTTAGCAAGAGAGATTCATCATTGTGCTCGGAATCTGCAAACTCCACCCTTGGTGACTGGAGCCCTATCTCCACTGGGGCCACTGCCTCGGTCCCAAAGGCCAAAGCAAAGGGGGTTTCCTGAGTCGCAGATCTGGCGGTGGTCCTGTAGGCCCACAATACCTCCGGAATGTACTCCACCCATTTGCCTTTCAGGTTTTCTAGCTTGGTCTTCAAAGCTGACTTTATGGTTCTTATTGTGACCTCTGCCTGCCCATTAGACTGGGGATGGGCAGGAGCTGAGAAATAGTTCTTGATTCCGAGCTCAGCACAAAAACTTTTGAACTTTGAATTATCAAACTGCTTTCCATTGTCAGATACGAATGCTCTGGGAACTCCAAACCTGCAAACTATCGACTTCCAAACGAAGTTTTGAACTTTTTGCTCTGTGATCGTTGCCAAATGTTCGACCTCTGCCCATTTAGTAAAGTAATCCACTCCTACGATGGCAAACTTGCACTGCCCCACACCGGTGGGAAGGGGTCCCAGAATGTCCAACCCCCACTGCTGAAAAGGCCATGGGCTTACCACCGAGGTTAGGAGCTCGGGAGGACAGTGAGACATATTGGCATGCTCCTGGCAAGTTTTGCATTTTCTTACCAAGTCGGTGGCGTTTTTGAGCATGGTGGGCCAATAATACCCTTGCCTCAGTACTTTTCCTGCCAAGGCCCGAGCTCCTATGTGATTGCCACATATCCCCTCATGTACCTCTCTGAGTATATAGTTAGCATTTTCATCTCCTACGCACTTAAGGAGGGGCGTTGAGAATCCTCGTTTATACAGGCTTCCTTGGAGTAGGGAAAATCTAGCTGACCTGGTCCTCAGCTTGGATGCCTCCTTAGTATCACTTGGCAGAGTCCCATTCTGCAAGTATCCGATGATGGGGTCCATCCAGCTCGGCTGAGCTTCAACCGATAGCATGTCCTCTTCATTGATGCTTACTGAAGGCCCTGGGAGGTGCTCCACTGGAATTAGCCTATCCAAATCCTCTTGCGAAGCAGTTGCTAACCTTGCCAGGGCATCTGCTCTTGAATTTTCCGTTCTAGGCACGTGTCTGACCTTAACCTGCACAAATTTTTTCATTAGTTCTCGTACCTTTTTGAGGTAAAGGATCATCTTTTCGCCTCTTGCTTCGTAACATTCTTCTATCTGCTTCACCACCAGCTGAGAGTCACTGCAGATCTCCAGCTGCTCCGCTTCCATAGAATGGGCAAGATTGAGCCCAGCGATGACAGCTTCGTATTCTGCTTCGTTATTTGAAGCTCTGAACCCAAATCTAAGGGCGTATTCGACATCTATTCCTTCTGGAGAGGTCAAGATCATCCCTGCACCGCTTCCCTGAGCATTAGCAGCTCCATCTACCGAAAGCTTCCAGATGGGGAGGTCCGGTATTAAATCTGTGGTCTCCATAGGCGCTGCTGCTGTGAATTCTACAATAAAATCTGCCAAAATTTGCCCTTTGATGGCAGTTCTTGGCTTATACCTGATATCAAACTCGCTGAGCTCTACGACCCATTTAACCAACCTTCCTGAGGATTCTGGCTTGTGCAGCACTTGCTTCATCGGCTGATCTGTTGGAACCTCGATAGTATGAGCCTGGAAATAAGGTCTAAGTCTCCTAGCTATTGTAACCAGAGCTAGAACGAGTTTTTCCATCTTTGGATATCTCTCCTCTGCCCCCCTCAGAGCTCTGCTACAGTAGTAAACTGGTTGCTGAGCTCTGTCTCGCTCCCTAACTAGCGCTGCACTTGTTGAAAAATCTGAAACCGCTAGGTAGAGGGTGAGGACTTCCCCTTCTAAAGGGCTCACCAGAACAGGAGGAGAGCTCATATATCTCTTTAGGGCTTCGAATGCTTCTGCACACTTGGCATCCCAGTGGAATGCCTTCTTCAAGATCTGAAAAAACGGCTGGCATTTATCGCTGGACCTAGACACAAAACGGCTTAGTGCAGCTATCCTGCCAGTCAAACGTTGCACCTCTTTCGTATTGGATGGTGATTGCATTTCCACCATTGCTCTGACCTTTTCTGGATTGGCTTCAATCCCTCTGCTGCTGACTATAAAGCCCAGAAATTTTCCTGCCGAGACCCCAAATGCGCACTTCGCAGGGTTTAGCTTCATTTTGTACTCCTTTAGAATTTGGAATGACTCAGCTAAGTGCTCGATGTGGAGCTCTGCTTTCAGTGACTTCACTAGCATGTCGTCAATGTAGACTTCCATGGATGCTCCTATTTGCTTCTGGAACATCCTATTCACTAACCGCTGGTAAGTGGCTCCAGCGTTCTTCAACCCGAAGGGCATTACCTGATAACAATATGTTCCCTGTTCAGTTATAAAGGAGGTCTTCTCTTGATCGCTGGGATCCATCCTGATCTGGTTGTAGCCTGAAAAGGCGTCCATGAAACTGAGGAGCTCGTGCCCTGCAGTGGCATCCACTATTAGGTCAATCCGAGGTAAAGGAAAACTGTCCTTGGGGCATGCTCGGTTGAGATCAGTGAAGTCGATGCACAGTCGCCACTTCCCATTAGTTTTCTTCACAAGAACTACATTTGCTAACCAAGTGGGGTAATCAACCTCCCTGATAGCCTTGGCATGGAGGAGTTTGCTGACCTCCTCATTGATTGCCCTTTGCCTTTCAGAAGCAAAGCTCCTCCTCTTTTGTTTGATGGGTTTGCAAGTTGGGCTCACGCATAGCTTGTGAGTAATAACCGAAGGATCAACCCCTTCCATGTCTTCTTGCTTCCAAGCAAACACTCCTATATTCACTTTTAGGAACTGGATGAGGAGTCCTTTGAGCTCAGCGTTTAGTTTGGAGCCCACATAAACGAGGTGCTCTGGCTTCTCATCAAGCTGAATTGGTTCCAGATCTTCCGATGGCATTGGTCTTGTCTCCATTTCATCTCTCATGTCGAGTTCATCCAATTGGATGTTCTCAACCTCCTTCTTTTTTATAGAAGCCATGTAGCATTCCCGTGCTACACGCTGGTCTCCTCGGACCACTCCAATTCCATTTTCTGTAGGGAACTTTATGACTAAGTGATAGGCAGACGGTATTGCTTTCATAGAATTCAGGGATGGCCTGCCAAGCAAGATGTTGTACGCAGATGGTGCATCAACTACTAGGAATTTGACAGTAGTAGTGGCTTGGCAGGGTGGGTCCCCCAGGGTGAGCACTAGCTGGATTGAACCCAGGGGGAGCACCCTTTCCCCGGAGAATCCCAGCAAGTGAGTGCTTACTGGCTCCAGTTTCTCTCTTCCTATTTCCATCTTGTCGTACGCAGGTGCGAAAATAATATCTGCCGAGCTCCCGTTATCAATTAGAACCCGATGAACGGTTCTATTTGCCACCACAGCTCGTACCACCAATGGATCATCATGGGGGTATTGGCACCCTTCTAAATCAGCATCCGAAAAAGTGATAGATGTATCTAAGCGTGGTGCTTTGGATACAGCGTGTACTTCGAGAGCTTCTTCGGCTCTGATCCGCCGGAGGTGCGCCTTCCGAGCTGAGCTTGACTCTCCACCTCCAGCGAACCCTCCAGATATCACCCTGATTTCCCCTAGAGGCTGCTGGTGTGGTGCAGGTGCCGGCTGCCGAGGTGGTGGTGGTGGAAGAGCTCGATTCTGGTTGTCGTTGGCTACAAAACGACGCAACTGACCTCGCTGGATCAAGAACTCGATTTCCTTCTTTAGTTGAATGCAATCATCAGTGTGGTGTCCATGATCCCTGTGATAATCACAGTATTTTGTGGGGTCTCTCTTTGCGGGGTCTGCCTTCATCCGAGGCGGCCATTTCAAGAACTTCTCGTTTTGGACCTCGTATAATACTTGTGACACAGCGGCAGTGAGCGGGGTAAATCGCTGAGGTCCATATCTGGGCTGCAGTTCAGGCTGCATGGGACCCAGACGATCTCTGACATTTCCTCTTCTCTTGGGTGAGCGGTCCCTGTCCCTCCTTGGGGACCTCTCCCGCCCTTTCTCCTTCCTGGGACTTCGGTCCCTTCTATTTTCTTCTTTTTCCTTCTCCTTTCGTGAGGATGTACCTCCCACCTTAGAAAGGAGTGCCTCTTCGCCATTTATATACTTCTCTGCTTTGGCTAACACCTCAGCCATACTTGCCTGAGGGTTCTTCGATATAGAGAACATCAAGTCCTTTGACTGCACTCCCAATCCAGCAATGAAAGCCGTTATAGCAAATTTTTCATCTGGAATGTCTACTTTCAATGTCTCCGAGTTAAACCTTTGGACGTACGATCTCAGATTTTCTTGGGGCCCCTGTTTCACATTTAGTAGGTGGTAGCTCGGCTTTCGGTATGTCCGAGCTCCTATAAAGTGAGATACGAAAGCTATGGAGAGCTCTTTAAAGGATGAAATAGAGGCTGGTGAGAGCCTGTTAAACCAGTTTAGGGCGGAGCCTTTCAGTGTGATGGCAAAGGCTCGGCAACGCACAGGATCCTGGTATCCATGCAATTCCATCTGGTTCTTGTAAGTGTTGAGGTGATCCACGGGATCTTTCGTTCCGTCAAAGACCTCTACTTGAGGCATTCTGAACTTCGGTGGGAGAGGGAAGTGTAGCACTCCCGTGGTGAATGGGGACTCAGTTTGCTGAACCAAGATATCCATGGTAACCGGTGCCTTGCTTTTAACAGCCTCCTTCATGTGGCTGAGCTCTTGCTGGATGTCTTTGAAGCGTTGTTCCCAGCGCTGCTCTTTCCTGTCCTGAGGATATGGGTAAAAATCATCCCTATTCCCCCCGTCGTTCTGACTTTGCACTTCGTCATTATGGCCATTCCTAGGGGGTACATAAGGAGCATACCCCCTGGTGTGGCTGCTTTCTCCTCCTTCGCCGACCTCTCTGAGGGGGTCCCAGTGTCGCTGTTCCCGGTAAGGGGGATTACTCTGGCCTTCTTGGGCCGGTCGTGCCTCCTGTGGGCGTTGTACGAGCTTTGATAGCTCTTCGTTTTCTTTTAGTAATCGTTGGTTGACGAGGCGAAGGGCCTCCAACTCGTTATTAATGGGGGAATTAACCTCGGGAATATTCCCGGGTTGTCTGCCGTTGGTAGCTTCCTGTGGGTCTTGCATTCGTGGTAGGTTTGTTTGACTTCTGCTCATATTTCGTGTCGTTACCATCAGTCACTGAAAAATCAGCTTATTTGTAGAAGGAACAGTCGTTCCCACAGACGGCGCCAAACTGACGGTGTAAATCTACGGAGATGAGCTATGGGACTAAATTAAATGACGTGAACAGTCCGCGTGGGGATTGGTATGGCGTCTGAGCTACAAGGCTCATGGAGCGGTGGATGAATGCTCGAATTAATGATGTATAGTGTGTGAAATACGGTAGAAGTATAGTGGTTCACCGGCTAGTGAGTTCGGCTAGTCCACTCTCTAATGGAGGCTCTTACTCCCTAGTCTTTATCGATGAAATTGAATGTGTTACAGTAGAATTATCAGAGTCTTAGGGTTTCTGGTTGTTCTCCCTCTGGCCATGGAGGTTGTCCTCCCCTTTTATGGCCTCATGCTTACCTCTAACACGGAATTACCTCCTATATTGAAGGGATCGTGCCCTATCTTCATCCATAATTCCGGAGTTACCTAAACTCCTTACGGCTGGCTTCAAACAGAGAGATCTTTGCCTTCTTTCGTGGGATTCTCCTTAGCTTTAGGAGGGGATCGTGGTTGATTGCGGGTCTAATGCCTTGGAATGGTTCTACTTTCTTTTTAGTGATATCCGTAGTTACCTTGCTGTCCTTTCATCATTTCTTAACTCGTGTCCTCAGCTGGGAGCTCTTAGCGCTGACTAGATGAGCTCTGGCCAATGCCGGATGAGCTCTGCTTCTTCTGTCTGAGCTCCCGACCTGAGCTTATTTCCTGAGCTCGTGTCTGTTCATTTCAGGTATCATCAAATATAAACATTGAATTAGTAGTAGGTTTCATCTAACATTGAAACTTACAATTAATCTAATTGTTACATTAAATTAAGTTTTCGAATTAAGTTTCTAAATTAAGTCGAAATAGCAAAATTTTTAAGTAATTAATGATTGATCACAATAATTCTTGATTAATCATTAATTATCTTAATCATTGCAAATCAACTTTAAAAGTATTAATTTTACTTTTAAAAGTAATAACTTTTGGAATAGTATTGTGATGTCACCCAACTTTATAGGTAGGTATGTTATTAAATTGAGACGTGTGTTTCATTGGCTATCTGTGCGATAATAAATCATAAGTCTTGGATCATGTGAATCGTGTGACAACTCTTACAATGTTGAAGTCATGATGTCATGCATGTATCCAACAATACTTTTTCGAAACGATCACATCATCAAAAACGTTATACATGAATTACTTTAACTAGCAAAACCCACTTCAAATTATTCATATTCGAGGGTGCCAATTTTATTTATTAATACGAAATTGACCCAAATTTGATTTGGTATAAAGCTAAAAAATAATATGATTAATTGATACGAGTAATATGACTGTATGTGTGTTTGTTTTTATTTGACTCTGTGTGTGTATGACTCTGTATATATACTATATAGTGACTGTGAAATTTGAACTCTGAAATATGAGAGAGAGAGAGATATGGGATATTGGAGAAAATTTACTGTTACAAGAATTGGAGGAGATTAGACGACAGTGGAGAAGACTTCGACTTTTCGAGAGATATAGTGAAGCTGCACAGTGGAGAAGTGGCAAGGGCGGCTCAAGACAATTTGAGATCTAAAACAGTAATTTATTTTGAGGCATTTTTATTTTTAGTGTTAAAAATTTTGATTAAAATGAATTCTTCTCATTTTTTTAGTTGTAAAAGTATAAATTGAGTTTTTATATTTAAATTTTGTTATCATATTTTTTTTCATTGATAATATTGTTAATCCAATTATTTTTTCTTGTGACAGTCAATTTTAAGTAAGATTTTATCAATTTTAATCTTGAAAAACTTCTTTTTGTAGAAGTAATTGTTACAAAAATTAATAATAATATTCTATAATTAATGCATATATTTGAATAAAAAAAATCTAGTCTTTTTACATAATTTAGTGTCTCAATTGAAATATTTTCTTTCATTTATAACATCTTCTTTAAAATATTTTATTTTTAAAATAAATCTAAACTATCAATGTTAGAAAAATTATTATGTTTTAAGAAACATCCGAGATTAAGATAAATTTTTTTAAACTATCAACATTTAATGATTTTATTTTTTAAGTTAAATAAAAAACCAAAAAAATTCTTTATTTGAAATTAATATGGAGAGAGAGTCACTGAGAGTGAGAATGAAAATGAGAGGGATGAGCTTTCTAGTGTTGCGCACACACACACATAGAGAGAGAAGATGTGGATGAGAATGGTTGGGTGAATTATAACTTGACTTTTGAGTATAACATTAGTTTTTTTTTAATAAAATTTTGATTTTTTAGGTTTTTATTGTTATGGGTTGAATCATGAACTCAAAAAATTATTAAAATTAAAATATTTGATTGGCCATAAATTTTGACTAAGACGTTTTTGTAGGGCCTATAATTTTCATGGACTTAAAATTTTAAAGTGGGCCAACTATTTACCTAAAATTATGGGGCCTAAAACCTAGGCTTTTTTTATTTTCTACAGTTAGGCCGGCCTTGAGAAGTGGAGAGAGGGAGAGAGAGAGAGGAGACTTAGTGAAGTTGCACAGTGGAGAAGAGGAAAAGACGAATAATCTAGGGCAAAATTGCCCAAAAAATAGATTTTAAATTACCGATCTGTCCGGTTCATCGATTTTATTCAAAATCGACCGACTTAACGGTTTATCACCGGTTCAATTGCTTGGGCGATCCAATTAAATATGTTTTTTGGGAGGTTTTGATGAAAGAGAGAGAGGGGTTTTCTTCGTGGAGGTTTGTAAGTAAAAATGCACGTACGACGAGTGGAGTTCGATCTTTTGAAAGAGTATAGGATCAAGAATACCCGATTGTAGGCATTCGATACTAATTACAAGTAGCATTTCAAATTAAAATTCTTTCTAATTTAACTCGAATTAAAACTCTTCTAATTCTCCTTTTTATGAAGAACAATTAATATATATATTTATATTAATTTTCATTCTTCCTGCATCTACTAATTATGAGTGACACCTAACATCATATCATGATTAACCTCCGAATATTACGAAATAAGTAAAGAACTCATTTAGTCTAAAGTTTTCATGCAATTTAATTTTTCTATCACACAATGTCCCAATTGAATTACTAGAGTATAAATCACTGTCAAACCCCCTAACTTAATCTTATGTGTTTGATCTTAGGAATATGACTCTTAATGATTAGAAACTCTTTTTTCTAATTGTCATTATGCCTTGGTCAAGGACTCTTTGAGCCATATCCTAGAAGATCACATAAGACTAAAGGTGTCCATGGGCTGGGTTACCCACGGGTCCCGTTATCCGGCCTAAAAAAATAAGCCCAAAATTCGATAGGCCTAATAGTTGGTCTGCCTGAGCTCGAGCTCAATATCCTTAAAAAGAGGGCTTGTGTTTGCCCCCAAACCCATTACCTGGCCCAATAGTCCCGCCCAAAAAGCCAGGCTCAAGAGCTCGCTCGCTAAGCCTAGCCCGCCCATCCTTTCTTTGTACAAAAAATATACTTTTAGACCATTAAATTTGAAACTTTGAAATATATCTCCCAATGTCATAATTTGAAGTTTTAAAAATTTAGATACTATAAATAATGTATTACTTTCTTTTCCATATATTAAGCATACAAATTTTAAAGGGTAGATTAATGTAAATGATAGATAAGTGCGTAGGTGTCAACCTAATTGGGATGTATTTATTCTATTGAATGTAGTTCATCCCTTGATAAAAAATAAAATTATTCATTATTTTATTTTTATCCATTTTGACTCTACTTTTGATTCAAAAATATAATTTACACAAATATTAAGTTACAAAAATATTCATTATTTTTAAATGAAGTTATATATAAAAAAGCCTGCGAGTAGGCCCTCCCAATAAACTTACAGGTTGGAGTGTAAGTAGCCTACCCTTACTAGAAGCCAGGTCCGGCCCGCCCTGATAACTCACTTGAGTAAGGGCTTGTGCTTACATTAACCAGACCCGGCCCGAAAAAATTTTCGCGGGCCTAGCCTAGCCCGGCCCATGGACACCCCTACATAGGACATTTTCCTTTTATTTACTAAAGGTGATACATTCTATGTTGTACACTCATAAGTCTCTATGCATGTTTAACTATATCCAATAATACATATCTAAGTTACATAGTTAGTATATGAATATGTTGTATAGTTAAATTATAGAAGTCCATGCACAAGACAATCGTGTTGTCTCAAGTTTAAAGATCAGTTGCATAACTATAATTTTAGGATTTAACATTGGCAGGTATGTAAAACTCCATATGAAAAATTCTACGTTAGTCAATAATCACGTTTAGTGTACTTGTTCTCTAACAAGCACCTACACACTTGTTTTAGTGTCCCTACAGTAGTGACTTGGATGAGTCACCTCATATCAAATATGAGTAAACATAGTGTATACTAATCTATTCGGGTTACATAGTGCATACATAGTAATCCTATGATTAGAAATATTTAAGAATTAAGTAGTAAGAAGTTAAGTAGTAAAAAATATGTCTCATTTTCTCAATAACTTAGAAAAACTATCTTCTTAACTTATATTTTATGAACTTTATCCTACATGTTAAAATGAAATTAGCCAACAACATAATAAATTAACTTACCATTTTATTTAATCAAGTAATGAATGTCAGCCTTATGAATGCGGCCAAAAAAATTTGTCCAAGTTTTCTTCAAGGAGGAAGATTTTGTCTGCACAAAATTTCTTGCAATAATTGGTTCCCACAGCAAGTTTTTTACTTATTTTTTGTGCAAATGAAGTGGCAGAGTTGGTTGGGCAAAAAACTCAAATACACACACACACACATGTTGAATATATGTAAATATATACTAATATTTACTAATAAGGATAAATTATATAGCTAATTATTTATTGGTGGTTAAAGTGACTCTTGAAGACGAGTTATAACCTTCCAAATAAAGGTATCTATTGACATTTAAATGAAGAATTACAACTCTTGTAAAATGGTGTATGGAACACTATAAATATAGGGTTCCTATTCATTGGCTAAAAGAAGAAGTCATATAGAAGTTGGGTGTTTAATTTCTAATTCTATTATCATATTTTCTTGTGATTGATCTTATGAGTTTCATTCGGGTTGAGTTTTGGTTTCAAGACTACTAAGAAATGCGGTCTTTGATAGTCTTAAATGTTAGACATTGTATCCCGGGGATAGAATTTTCATGTGTCCATCTGCATCATAGTAGAGAAATTACTATCTCAAAAATAGTGAGTGCCGCGTCTTACCTAACGACTTTTTCTATCTTTCTTATCTTTATTGTTTCTTCTACTTTGATTTCTTATACCACCAGTTATTCTACAACAACACACACAAAAAAACAACCCACACATCCCTTTGAAAATGCATTCATAATTCTAAAATTCTGGAAATTTGTCTAAATCGATTAGGATTTAGCTTGCTGATGCAGCACCAAACAAATTGTTAGGACATTTGCTTAGGAAAGGATAGATGCAGAAGTTGAAAATGTTTTACTGTCTATTAATGAACAAGGTGCATATTTGATAAGTAATTCATTTTAGTGGAATTTATTGAGATTAATATCTGTGAAATGTCCAGAAATGGAAAAAAGTGTACATGACTAGCTGAAACCTCACCAAACAAAAGCTACTTTGAGATGTTAAATGTATTGCTGATTTAAACAGATCACTTTCTCAGTGTTCCATCAGGTTGAATCTGACCTCCATTTTTCCAAAATATATTAGTTTTTGCTGAAGACTTTGTTTTTTTTTTTTTTTGGTTCAACGGTCAAGGGTGTTCGGGCTAACTTACGTGCCCCTTGACTAATTTCCTCTCCAGTCCGGTCAAAGGCAGACCATTCACGCCGGAGCTAGGGTATTCATAAGGGATAAATTCCTCGTGGTCTAACTCCAAGGAATTATCAAAGTTCGAATTCAGGACGTCTGAGTTTACAATTCGTCTCTGTTGGAGTTGCTAAAGACTTTGGAGAATTCAAGTTAAAGGTTCTTTCCATTTGTTTATTTTGTCCCCCTATTCTGCTGCTATCATACAACTAGATAGCATAGATGGGATC
The DNA here is from genome assembly GCA_951799425.1 of Ilex aquifolium. Lineage (NCBI taxonomy): Eukaryota > Viridiplantae > Streptophyta > Magnoliopsida > Aquifoliales > Aquifoliaceae > Ilex > Ilex aquifolium. Next base: position 29,277,027 of record OX637401.1, read on the forward strand.
TATAAAATTTTGAGTTGTAATAATTGTGACTTAGTGTTGAAATGATGACTCTTGAAAAGGGGCTTAAAAAGGAGCATGCTCTTCATCTCAATAGAAAAGCACAGCAAATCAAGTATTCTTTGCCCACAATGCAAGAAAGGAACATAAACTTACAATCTAATGCACATTAATTGTGATAGGTTGTACATTGCCTCCTTTAATAAGGAAAGCTGACACATTGTAACATGGAAACATGGGAAACCTTGTGTGACATTTATTTATTGAACAAAGCAGCTTATCATAATAGTGTAGTAACAACTTAACAGAGGTTGGAGGTTGGTGGTTGGTGGTTGGTGGTTGGTGGTTGGCCTAATGGCCACCGCCTTGTAAATTGGAAAAAAAAAATGAAAGTGTAATGAACGTCATTTAATATAATATGAATATTCACTATCATATATTGTCAAACAGTATTTGGAAGTACCACATCTCTATCAACCCTTTTTTTTTTTTTTGGTGAGTTCACAAAGCAGTGTCCATGACTGTTTCAGTCCAAGTTTTAGCTATTGTCCTGCAATTCTTTGTTACTACTAGTCTTTGTCACCCTCTAGATCCTCTCAGTCCAAGAGAAATCAACCAAGTTAGACTCATCGTTCAAAAGTCTCATCTTGGCTCTGTTACTAATCTAACTTTTCATTTTGTTGATCTTGAAGAGCCAGAGAAAAGAGATGTTCTCAACTGGCTATCTTCACACAAACACAATGAGTCTTTTCCTCATCGTCGAGCCATGGTTGTGGTTCGAGCTGAGGGTCAGACCCATGAGCTCATTGTAGACTTCGCCACTGGTTCAATAACATCAGACCATGTTTACACTGGCCATGGTTACCCTCCATTGACATTTGAAGAGCTTTTTCAGGCCAGCAGGCTACCCTCGAAGTACCCTAAATTCCAAGTCTCAATTTTGAGAAGGGGTTTAAATTTGTCTGAAGTCAGCTGCATACCATTTACAATTGGTTGGTTTGGGGAGCTTGTTACCAGAAGAGCTTTGAGACTCTCGTGTTTTTATCGTGGGGGGACGTCTGATATATGGGCAAGGCCGATTGGGGGGATAGATATTCTAGTTGATGTTGAATCAATGCAAATTACCAAGTATTTGGATAGGGTTAGAGTTCCATTGCCTGGAGCTGAGGGGACTGATTTTCAATCATCAGGGCAAAGGCCTGATGTTGTCACCTGTAATAAAACAGACATTGGCTTCACCATTACTGGGAACGAGGTTAGATGGGCTAATTGGGTGTTCCATCTATCGTTCAATGCTCGAGCAGGGCTGATCATATCAACAGCCTCCATATTCGACGCTGGTAGGAAAAAGTACAGGCGTATGCTTTACAGAGGACATATATCCGAGACATTTGTTCCTTATATGGATCCTACAAGTGAATGGTATTATAAAACCTTCATGGATGTGGGTGAATTCGGGTTTGGAAGATCGGCCAGCACGCTTGTGCCACTGACTGACTGCCCTGGCAATGCAGCATATCTCGACGGGTATCTGGCTGGGGTGAATGGACAAGCACAGAAGGTTCCAAGAGCCATTTGCATTTTTGAGAGGTATGCTGGAGATGTTGCCTGGAGACATACTGAGATTGGTATACCTGGAAAAGTGGTAAAGCAGCTTGTTTAAGTGCTTTCTGATTTTTTTTTTTTGCAGTGTCCTTTCTGTGAGCAAAGTGAGATCTTAATATGGACTGTTTAGTTTTGCAGATAACTAGTGGAGAGCCAGAGGTTACTCTGGTAGTTAGATTGGTGGCAACTGTTGGAAATTATGACTATGTCCTTGACTGGGAGTTCAAGCAAAGTGGCTCCATCAAAGTTGGGGTAAGTGCCACAACTTGGGAAGCCATTTACACTCCATTACTTCAAGCAATAAATCATTTAGAGCACATTCTTCCACCTTTCATTTCAGTTTTAATCTTTTCAGTGTTACTGTTGTAACTTATGGACCCATATTATATAACCCTGTTCATTTTGGATTAGACCCATATTATATAACGTGTGTTGTATAATAGAGGTCCAAAATTCGCACAAGTTGAGACCAATGTCACTTAGATCGTGGGTCGATTTTGTATAGAATAATACATCCGTATACACATAGTTAACAAATATTTATTTTAAAGTACACCAAAATAAAGAAATAACAAGTTAATGTTATGATTTGGGATTAGGATTATGACGTGAGATTACTTAAATCATGAATCAATATGCAGTTTGAGTTGGAAGTTAGGGTCAGGACTTTGAGCGATCTAGATCGTGAACTCATCTCGTTTTGAATCGTACGACCCCGGTTCGTGGGACTCTAGGAGTGACTATAATCCCAGTATCTTTGGTTGGGACCTAAGTGATAGGTTATATGCATAGTAATTTTAAAACTTCAATTCTTCATAGTTTATAATTATTTCTGATTGGCAGGTGAGCCTAACAGGTGTGCTTGAAGTTAAGTCCACTGCATACACAAACATTAACCAAATAACTGAGAAAGTTTATGGCACCTTGGTAGCAGACAACAGAGTTGCCATCAACCATGATCACTTCCTCACATACTACCTAGACCTTGACATTGATGGACACCACAATTCATTCATCAAATCCAAACAGAAAACAGTGAAAATAACGAACACTAACCTCTCTCCTAGGAAGAGTTACTGGACAACTGTTAAGGAAACTGTCAAAACTGAAGCTGAGGCCAGGACTAGGCTTGGGTTGGAACAACCAGCAGAGCTACTAGTAGTGAACCCCAATAAGAAGACTATGCTGGGAAATCAGGTTGGTTACCGGCTTATCACCGGACAACCAGCAACCTCCCTGCTGTCCAGTGACGATTACCTGGCGATTCGAGCAGCTTACACCAAGTATCAGTTGTGGGTGACATGCTACAATAAGTCAGAAAGGTGGGCTGGTGGGTTTTATGCTGATAGGAGCCATGGGGACGATGGCCTTGCTGTTTGGAGTCGCAGGTAAGAATCAAACAGCCTCTAATTGTCCCCTTCCCTTAAAAAAGTAGTGTATTAGTAACATCAATTGCTTAGATTATTGGCTGGGCTAATGTCACTTTGCACCCTCAATATTATGAATTAGTAGTAATGTGGACTTTGCCTAGATTACTGTTTAATTTTTCATCAAAAATTGAAACACGTGAATTGCAACTTGCAAGTGTTTCTACCATGGGCTTATGTATAAATTCATAAACTATTGCACCTCATGTGAGTTACACATGGTAGACTTAGCCTCTATTTAATTAACAAAATCTTATTTTTGATACATAAAACGATGTCAAATTGATCGCAAACGAAGATCTACTGCGATGGACACACCTTATCTTCATGCCCAAAGCACTTGCAACTAATGTACTTCGATTTATGATAAAAATTGACTGACAATCTGGGTGAGGTGTACATTACTACCAATTCATAACATTTCAGGGTACAAATTAAAATTTTTAATGTTTGAGGGTATAAATTAAGAATCAAAATATCTTTCGGATGCAAAGTGAGATTAACCCTAAAGTGTTAATCTAATCATTAATAACCATTGAATGGATTGTGGGTCCTAATATTTGTTTAGACCCGCAACCAATCTAATAATAATGGTGGATAAAATCAAGAAATTATTTTGAGACAATATTGAAATTTTTTTTTTTCTGGGTATGTACAGGAATAGATCAATTGTGAATAAAGACATAGTGGTGTGGTACACAGTAGGGTTCCATCACGTTCCATACCAAGAAGATTTCCCGGTGATGCCGACAATCTACGGTGGGTTCGAGCTCCGGCCGGCAAATTTTTTCGAAAGAAACCCATTGCTCAGACAATAGCACTGTTTTAGAGCTTGTTAATTTGAAGCCAATGCACTTATTTCAATTTAGCAGAGGCAAATCTTCTAAATAGGTTTAACCCTGTTTCAAAACCGACTCAAATTCAAACACCAACCCAGATTCAAAAACATCACTATAAACCAGGATTCACATAATCCACAAATCCAAAACAAATAAACAAATTGATAATTCAAATACAGTCAAACAAAATTGTGTTTGTACCTGTACATGAAAATATCCAAGCCATGAAGAAGCTTCTTGCAGAGATTGCAAGAATTAAGAAAATCCGAGGCCCCAAACTCTGGTAAATCGCCTTCACTCGCAGCAGCCGGCGAAGAAGCAGAGAACACCCCTGAACCAGCACAGTGAACCAGATCTTTGGGCAATGGGTTTTCGTTCGGTCCACAGAGAGAGAAACGCTTACCTCTGATTATCCCATTCGTCTTCTTCGCGGTGTTCTTCGTCGCCTTCGCTGAGAAAGCACCTCTCTCAAGCACAAGCCTTAACGAGAAACGAGAGCGGCATCAGAGGGTGTGGTATCAAATCTTGAACAAGAAACGAGAGTGTTGTAAGGGGTAAATAAGTAATAACCTTACCTTGTCCATGCAGTTGGGATTTAAACCCAGGGGGGAGGTGGGTTAATTTTAACCCATCTAGGAGGGTTAAAAATGACTGTAGCATCCGGGTCGAGTTTTGACCCGAGATTTATATCCTATCTCATTTTGCCATCCCAAACAAAAGATTTGTGGGCCCCATTGCATTGTTAACCTATCATAATTGATGTTAACCCACCTTATTCCACTATCCAAACACACCCCATAAGTCTTGGATCATGTGAATCGTGTGACAACTCTTACAATGTTGAAGTCATGATGTCATGCATGTATCCAACAATACTTTTTTGAAACGATCACATCATCAAAAACGTTATACATGAATTACTTTAACTATCAAAAGCCACGTCAAATTATTAGTATTCGAGGGTGTCAATTTTATTCATTAATACGAAATTGACCCGAATTCGATTTGATATAAAACTAAAAAATAATATGATTAATTGATACGAGTAATATGACTGTATGTGTGTGTGTATTTATTTGACTCTATGCGTGTATGACTCTGTATATATACTATATAGTGGCTGTGAAATTTGAACTCTGAAATATGAGAGAGAGAGAGATATGGGAAATGGGAGAAAACTTACTGTTACTAGAACTGGAGGAGATTAGGCGACAGTGGAGAAGACTTCGACTTTTCAAGAGATATAGTGAAGCTGTACAGTAGAGAAGTGGCAAGGGCGGCTCAAGACAATTTGAGATCTAAAACGGTAATTTATTTTGAGGTCTTTTTATTTTTAGTGTTAAAAATTTTGATTAAAATTAATTCTTCTCATTTTTTTCGTTGTAAAAGTATAAATTGAGTTTTTATATTTAAATTTTGTTATCATATTTTTTTTTCATTGATAATATTGCTAATCCAATTATTTTTTCTTGTGACAGTCAATTTTAAGTAAGATTTTATCAATTTTAATCTTGAAAATCTTCTTTTTGTAGAAGTAATTGTTACAAAAATTAATAATAATATTCTATAATTAATGCATATATTTGAATAAAAAAATCTAATCTTTTTATATAATTTAGTGTCTTAATTGAAATATTTTCTTTCATTTATAACATCTTCTTTAAAATATTTTATTTTTAAAATAAATCTAAACTATCAATGTCAGAAAAATTGTTATGTTTTAAGAAACATCTGAGATCAAGATAAAAATTTTTAAACTATAAACATTTAATGATTTTATTTTTTAAGTTAAATAAAAAATCAAAAAAAATCTTAATGTGAAATTAATATGGAGAGAGCGTCAGTGAGAGTGAGAATGAAAATGAGAGGGAGGGGTTTTCTAGTGTTGCGCGCACACACACACACATAGAGAAGATGTGGATGAGAATGAGTGGGTGAATTATAACTTGACTTTTGAGTATACCATCAATTTTTTTTAATAAAATTTTGATTTTTTAGGTTTTTATTGTTATGGGTTGAATCATGAACTCAAAAAATTATTAAAATTAAAATATTTGATTGGCTATAAATTTTGACTAAGACGTTTTTGTAGGGCCTATAATTTTCGTGGACTTAAAATTCTAAAGTGGACCAACTATTTACCTAAAATTATGGGGCCTAAAGCCTAGACTTTTTTATTTCTACAGTTGGGCCGGCCTTGAGAAGTGGAGAGAGGGAGAGAGAGAGAAGAGACTTAGTGAAGTTGCACTGTGGAGAAGAGGAAAAAACGAATAATCTAGGGCAAAATTGCCCAAAAAATGGATTTTAAATTACCGATCTCTCCGGTTCATCGATTTTATTTAAAATTGACCGATTTAACGGTTTATCACCGGTTCAATTGCTTGGGCGATCCAATTAAATATGTTTTTTGTGAGGTTTTGATGAAAGAGAGAGAGGGGTTTTCTTCATGGAGGTTTGTAAGTAAAAATGCACGCGAGGCGAGTGGAGTTCGATCTTTTGAAAGAGTATAGGATCAAGAATACCCGATTGTAGGCATTTGATATTAACTACAAGTAGTATTTTCAAATTAAAATTCTTTCTAATTTAACTCGAATTAAAACTCTTCTAATTCTCCATTTTATGAAGAGCAATTAATATATATTTATATTAATTTTCATTCTTCGTGCTTTTACTAATTATGAGTGACACCTAACATCATATCATAATTAACCTCCGGATAGTACGAAATAAGCAAAGAACTCATTCAGTCTAAAGTTATCATGCAATTTAATTTTTCTATCACACAATGTTCCAATTAAATTACTAGAGTATAAATTACTGTCAAACCCCCTAACTCAATCTTATGTGTTTGATCTTAGGAATACGACTCTTAATGATTATAAATTCTTTTTTTTAATTGTCATTCTGCCTTGGTCAATGACTCTTTGAGCCATATCCTAGAAGATCACATAGGACTAAGGGTGTCCATGGGTCAGGTTACCCACGGGTCCCGTTACTCGGTCTAAAAAAATAATCTCGAAACCCGATAGGCCTGATAGTTGGTCCGACTGAGCTCGAGCCCAATATCCTTAAAAAGAGGGTTTGTGTTTGCCCCCAAACCCATTACCTAGCCCAATAGTCTACCCAAAAAACCCAGCCCAAGAGCTCGCCCGCCAAGCCTAACCCGCCCAACCTTTCTTTGAACAAAAATTATACTTTTAGACCATTAAATTTGAAACTTTGAAATATATCTCCCAATGTCGGAATTTAAAGTTTTAAAATTTAGATACTATAAATAATGTATTATTTTCATTTCCATATATTAAGCATACACGTTTTAAATGGTAGAGTAATGTAAATGATAGATAAATGCGTAAGTGTTAACCTAATTGTGATGTATTCATTCTATTGAATGTAGTTCATCTCCTGATTAAAAATAAAATTATTCATTATTTTATTTTTATCCATTTTGACTCTACTTTTGATTCAAAAATATAATTTACACAAATATTAAGTTACAAAAATATTCATTATTTTTAAATAAAGTTGTATATAAAAAAGCCTATGAGTAGACTCGCTCAATAGGCTTACAGGTTGGATTGCAGGTAGCCTACTCTTAGCAGAAGCTCGGTTCAGCCCGCCCCGATAATTCACTTGAGTAAGGGCTTGTGCTTACATTACCCAGACCTGGCCTGAAAAAAATTTCGCGGGCCTAGCCTGGCCCGACCCATGGACACCCCTACATAGGACATTCTCCCTTTATTTATAAGGGTGATAGATTCCATGTTGTACACTGATCAGTCTCTATGCATGTCTAACTATATCCAACAACACAGATCTAAGTTACATAATTAGTATATGAATATGTTGTATAGTTAAATTATAGAAGTCCATGCACAAGACAATCGTGTTGTCTCAAGTTTAAGGATCAGTTTCATAACTATAACTTTAGGATTTAACATTGACAGGTATGTAAAATTCCATATGAAAAATTCTACGTTAGTCAATAGTCACATTTAGTGTACTTGTTCTCTAACAAACACCTACACACTTGCTTTAGTGTCCCTACAGTAGTGACTTGAACGAGTCACCTCATATCAAATATGAGTAAATATAGTGTATGCTAGTCTATCCGTATTACATAGTGTCCACTTAATAATCCTATGATTAGAAATATTTAAGAGTTAAGTAGTAAGAAATATATGCCTCATCTTCTCAACAACTTGAGAAATTATGTTCTTACCTTATGGACTTTAATTTGCATTTTAAAATGAAATTAGCTAGCAACATAATTAATTGACTTACCATTTTATTTAATCAAGTAATGAATGTCAGTGTTATGAATGCGGCCAAAAAAATTTGTCCAAATTTTCTTCAAGGGGGAAGATTTTGTCTGCTCAAATTTTCTTGCACTAATTGGTTCCCACAGCAAGTTTTTTACTTATTTTTTGTGCAAATGAAGTGGCAGAGTTGGTTGGGCAAAAAACTCAAATAAAAAGAGTAAATTACACTTTTCTCTCCTAAACTATTATCTTTATTTTACTTTATACTCTCAATTATAAAATTTCTCATATGACACTTTAAAATATTAATTTCATTTCATATCACTCTAATAGATAATGACAAACTTGAAAATCTGTCAAATGAGGGAGGAAAATCTCAAAGAACTTCCTGCCAAATGCCTAGAATTACTTTATTTTATTGCTTTTACAACCAAATAGTTACTGAGAGGAGAAAGAAGGTCGGCCAAAAGAATAAAATTTGAAACTTAAGACGAACAAAGTTATGGATGAATATTTTTCTTGATTTTTGATCTGTACAAGTGTAGTGGACAGTTGTTTATTGACAGTACAGACCACTCACATGCGTATTTACAGTCAAAAAGTTGATAATCGTTATCTGTTGGAGTGATATGAAATAAAATTGATATTTTAGAATGCAATATAAGAAATTTTATAATTGAAGGTATAAAATATAATAAAGGTAATAGTTCAAGAGAACAAAGTGTAATTTACCCAATAAAATAAGAATGAGTGTGATCCACGAGCATCGGCTCTATTAAAAGATAGGATGTCATCACGATGACCTCTTAGTTCAGCACTCACAGCCATTGCTATGTCTGCAAACTTCAAGCTTCTCCTCTTCTTGTTCTCTCTCTTCCCCATTTTCACTCCAATCTCTACCAATCAGTACCACCCACTAGACCCTCTCACTCCATCAGAGCTCAATCAAGTTCGAACCATAGTCAAACAGGCCCAACCCAGTTCACTCCACAATCTAACCTTCCAGTACGTAGGCTTAGACGAACCAGACAAGTCAACAATCTTATCATGGTTATCAAATCAACCCACAAAAAACCCACCTCGCAGAGCCTTTGTTATTGCACGTTCTGATCTTAAAACTCATGAAATCATCGTTGACTTGTTGACTAATTCGATTATTTCTGATAAAATCTACCATGGCAATGGCTATCCTCTACTCACCTTTGAAGAACAGACAGCTGCTAACAAATTGCCGCTAACGTACGCACCATTTATAGCGTCAATTAGCAAGAGGGGGCTTAAGGTTGAAGAAGTAGTGTGTGGGAGTTTCACTGTGGGGTGGTATGGAGAGAAGAAGAGGACTAACAGGATCGTTAAAGTTATGTGCTATTACTTGGATGGGACTGTGAATTTGTACATGAGACCTATTGAGGCAGTGACTGTGACCGTTGATCTTGATCAGATGAAGATCATTGGGTTTCTTGATAGATTGACGGTTGTGGTGCCAAAAGCCAATGGGACTGATTACAGAGGATCGGAGCAGACGCCGCCGAACGGCGCACAATTGAAGGGGATACGAGTAGTTCAACCAGAAGGACCAAGTTTCACCATAGATGGACATACAGTGAGGTATATAAGGCTTGTTCTTCACAGTGTTATAGTATGTCTGTTCTTGTTATTCAAATGGGTTTGGTTCCTACATGATGGATGGGATGAGAAAATTTGTTTTGACAATGTCCAACATGGTCTTTTAACCGCCGAGTTCAGTAGTTAAAGACTTGGATATTCTCGCTCAATGCATGAGATTGAGTATCCATAACTACGACAATTCCAAGTGCTCAAAGCAAGCAAGGAAACCTTAGCTTCTATCCGGTGTAGGTGCGGTGGAGTCTCCTGTTGATAACTGTGTGGTACTACAGGTCAATGCTCTCTCATGAATATGCAAATTCATTTTTTGTACTAAAAAGCAAATAGCCTTTTAGACTCGCTTACCAATTTACCATGCCTCGTGGAGGTTTAGGATCCACTATTGTATTGGATTCTTTTAGTTCTATAAATAGCATATCAACCATCGTGTATTAGTATGGGAAAAAAATTAAGATAATGTGAGTTCTGTTTGGATTGGTAAGTGATCTAGCATTAAATGAATTAAAAGAGTCTAGTACGAGATGGGAAAAGTTTTTCTTTATCAGTTGGTCCCTGACATTGAGCCTAATCAACTCAACTCTTTACTACGAGCCTGAAAACAGAAAGACCATGACTTTACACCAGCACAAACTTTTGATGTAGGTCATGCTATCTTGGTCTATGTTGTACATTTTCCTTTTATATTATTATTTTTTGGGGAAGTATAGATAGGATGCCATTAGCTGCATTGACTTATTTAATTTGTGCATTTATCTGTTTGTTAATATAAATCAATTTTCTATACCTCATCACATTTCGATCCATAGTTGCCTAAAAGAGAATCAACTGATGAATAACATGGTCTTTGTATGTCACTAAAATCAGGTGGGCTGATTGGGTTTTTCATCTAGCTTTTGACATGAGAGCAGGTCCAATTATATCTTTAGCATCAATCTATGATGTTGACAAGGGTGAATATCGTCGCGTGTTGTATAAAGGGTTTGTATCAGAGCTCTTTGTGCCATACATGGACCTGACTGAAGAATGGTATTATAGGACCTTTTTTGATGCTGGTGAATATGGGTTCGGTCTATGTGCAGTGCCACTTGAACCATTAAAGGATTGTCCAGAAAATGCAGTGTTCATGGATGGTTACTTCACAGGACAAGATGGGACACCAGGAAAGACATCAAACGTTTTCTGTGTTTTTGAACGCTATGCAGGAGACGTTATGTGGCGCCATACTGAAGGTGGAATTCCAGGGAAAGTGGTAAATGCATTTTCGAATTGCTTATAGAGGTTTCGTTTTCCAGCTATATATTTGGGATTGAATTGAGAGTTAAAACTGTTTTGCAGATAAGAGAGGTTAGACCAGAGGTGAGCTTAGTGGTGAGGATGGTGTCGACTGTGGGCAACTATGACTACATTGTTGATTGGGAATTTAAGCAATGTGGCACCATCAAAGTCACGGTAAAGTAACCATGAGGCTAATAATGTTTATGATACGAAACAACGATAAATTCTTTTGAGCAAGGAATGACTGAAAATCTCATTAATGTGGGATGTCTAGGAGGAGGAGAGGCATGATAAATCGGAGGCCTCTTGCATCCATACAGCATCATTGTCAATAAATTATGTCTAGGTCGCATTTAGGCTACTTTATTCCCAGTTCTCGGCTTTAAAATAGACCGAGCTGCTTATTGTTTCTGCAACTATTCCCTGTCAGCCTTAATGCTGATGGGAATTCGCTGCATGCTAGATTTGAATTAATCCGTAGCTGCTATGAACTTCTCATGAAATTCAAAGTGAACGCGGGAATCTCCATGGGTGGGTTTTTTGCATCCTTTCCTATAGCATTTTCTCCCAATGACATAATGATCTAGTGCTATCAGCATTTTTAAGATATCTGTATGTCGTTCGTTCATTAGTAGGCTTATAAACCGAATTTCGTTGTCACAGGTTGGGCTGACTGGTGTGCTTGAAGTGAGGGGATCAAACTACACCCACAAAGATCAGATACAAGAGGAAGTCTATGGCACATTGTTAGCAGAGAACACATTGGGTGCATACCATGATCACTTCCTCAACTTCCACCTTGACCTGGACATTGATGGTGATGCCAATTCCTTTGTCAAGACTAACTTGCAAATGACCCGCGTGACTGATAACAGATCACCAAGGAAGAGTTATTGGACGGTTGTGAGTGAAACTGCTAAAACCGAGTCTGATGCCAAGATTAAGCTAAGCTCAAAAGCATTTGAGTTGTTAGTGGTGAATCCCAACAAGAAGACCAAGGTGGGGAACCATGTTGGCTACCGTTTGATCCCTGGGTCTGTCGCGGGTCCCCTTATGAAGGACAACGATTATCCACAAATCCGTGGGGCCTTTACCAATTACAATGTGTGGGTAACACCATATAGCAAGTCAGAAAAATGGGCAGGAGGATTGAATACTGATCAGAGCCAAGGAGATGACAATTTAGCTGTGTGGAGCCTCAGGTACAGTTAACTTAATACAAGTCTAAAGTTTGATTGGCTAATATGGAAAACTAATATCATTGAGTTAAATTATTAAGTTTTCTTCTTTATTATTAATGCAGGAATAGGAAAATAGAAAACAAGGACATTGTGTTGTGGTACACATTAGGTTTTCATCATGTACCTTACCAAGAAGATTTTCCGGTCATGCCAACGGTGAGCGCGGGTTTTGAGCTCCGGCCAGCCAATTTTTTTGAGTATAATCCAGTGCTCAAGGACTGACCTGTCAAAGTTGTGAGATAGCCTAATTGCTCCACGTCAATGACTGGCTTGATGTAATAATTTGTTATTGATGAATGCTAAAGGTTAGTGAACTCTCTCTCTTTCTCACACACACACACATGTTGTATATATGTAAATATATACTAATATTTACTAATAATGATAAATTATATAACTAATTATTTATCGGTGGTTAAAGTGACTCTTGAAGACAAGAGTTATAACCTTTCAAATAAAGGTATCTATTGGCATTTAAATGAAGAATTACAACTCTTGTAAAGTGGTGTATGGAACACTATAAATATAGGGTTCCTATTCATTGGCTAAAAGAAGAAGTCATATAGAAGTCGGGTGTTTAATTTCTAATTCTATTATCATATTTTCTTGTGATTGATCTTATGAGTTTCATTCAGGTTGAGTTTTGGTTTCAAGACTACTAAGAAATGCGGTCTTTGATAGTCTTAAATGTTAGACATTGTATCCCGGGGATAGAATTTTCATGTGTCCATCTGCATCATAGTGGAGAAATTACTATCTCAAAAAAAGTGAGTGCCGCGCCTTACATAACGACTTTTTCTATCTTTCTTATCTTTATTGTTTCTTCTACTTTGATTTCTTATACCACCGGTTATTCTACAACAACACACACAAAAAAACAACCCACACATCCCTTTGAAAATGCATTCATAATTCTAAAATTCTGGAAATTTGTCTAAATCGATTAGGATTTAGCTTGCTGATGCAGCACCAAACAAATTGTTAGGACATTTGCTTAGGAAAGGATAGATGCAGAAGTTGAAAATGTTTTACTGTCTATTAATGAACAATGTGCAAATTTTGTAAGTAATTCATTTTAGTGGAATTTATTGAGATTAATATCTGTGAAAGGTCCTGAAATGGAAAAAAGTGTACATGACAAGCTGAAACCTTACCAAACAAAATCTACTTTGAGATGTTAAATATATTGCTGATTTAAATAGACCACTTTCTCAGTGTTCCATTAGGTTGAATCTGACCTCCATTTCTCCAAAATATACTAGTTTTTGCTGAAGACTTTTTTTTTTTGGGTTCAACGTTCAGGTAGTGTCCGGGTCAACTTACGTGTACTTTGACTAATCCTCTTTCCGATCCGATTAAAGGCATACCATCTATGCCGAAACTAGGGTATTCATACAGGATAAATCTTTCAAGACTCAACCCCAAAGGATTATCAAAGTTCAAACTCAGAATGTCTGAATTTACAACTCGTCTTTGTTGGTGTTGCTGAAGACTTTGGAGAATTCAAGTTAAAGGTTCTTTCCAGGGGTGGCAAATGGGTGGGTTGAGTTGGTTATGAGTTGGGTTAAATTGGATTGGGCTAAAATAAATTCAATCCATTTTTTACTCACCTAGTAAATGGGTTATAATGAGTTGAGTTTATAACGGGTTGGGTTAAACCGATTAACCCATAAAATAATTAAAATTCTTAATAGACACATTAGTACACCAAAACACACACACACACACACACACACATTAGTAGTACACCAAAATACAAACATACACACACTAATACACCAAAACGCATACAAACTAATACATTAAAAATATACACACTAATACACCAAAAATACACACACATATACTAACACAAAAACTAAAACACATTTAATAAAAAAAATACACACATAATGGGTCGGGGTCAATTGTGGGCTATGGATTGGTCCCTGAGTCATGGATTGACCCATGTATTCTGGGTCAACCCATGAGTCGTGGGCCGATCATGGGTTATGAGTCAACTCATGGGTCGTGGATCAACCCATGGGTTATGAGTCAACACATGGATTGTAGGTCATGGGTCATGGGTCAACCCGTGGGTCATGGTGGTGTATTAGTGTGTGTTTTTGGTATGCTAGTGTGTATATGTTTTGATGTGTTAGCGTATATGTATGTATTTTTTGGTGTAATAGTGTGTGTATTTTTTGGTATATTAGTATATTTATTTAATTTTATTACTTATGTTATTTAATAAAAAAATAAATACTCAATTCAATGGGTACTCATTTATAATCCATATTAACCCGTTTAATTAAAATGAATCATATTACCCAACCCATTTAGAACTCATATTAATTAATATAAGTACCCAATCTATTTATTTATGGACGAATTGGATGGATTAATGGGTAATGGATTAAGATTACCACCTCTAATTCTTTCCATTTGTTTATTTTGTCCCCCTATTCTGCTGCTATCATACTAGATAGCATAGATGGGATCTATAAAATTTTGAGTTGTAATAATTGTAACTTGTGTTGAAATGGTGACTCTTGAAAAGGGGCTTAAAAAGGAGCATGCTCTTCATCTCAACAGAAAAGCAGAGCAAATCAAGTATTCTTTGCCCACAATGCAAGAAAGGAACATAAACTTACAATCTAATGCACATTAATTGTGATAGGCTGTACATTGCCTCCTTTACTAAGGAAAGCTGACACATTGTAACATGAAAACATGGGAAACCTTGTGTGATATTTATTGAACAAAGCAGCTTATCATAATAGTGTAGTAACAACTTAACAGAGGTTGGAGGTTGGTGGTTGGTGGTTGGCCTAATGGCCACCGCCTTGTAAATTGGAAAAAAAAAAATGAAAGTGAAATGAACGTCATTTAATATAATATGAATATTCACTATCATATATTGTCAAACAGTATTTGGAAGTACCACATCTCTATCAACCCTTTTTTTTTTTTGGTGAGTTCACAAAGCAGTGTCCATGACTGTTTCAGTCCAAGTTTTAGCTATTGTCCTGCAATTCTTTGTTACTACTAGCCTTTGTCACCCTCTAGATCCTCTCAGTCCAAGAGAAATCAACCAAGTTAGAATCATCGTTCAAAAGTCTCATCTTGGCTCTGTTACTAATCTAACTTTTCATTTTGTTGATCTTGAAGAGCCAGAGAAAAGAGATGTTCTCAACTGGCTATCTTCACACAAACACAATGAGTCTTTTCCTCATCGTCGAGCCATGGTTGTGGTTCGAGCTGAGGGTCAGACCCATGAGCTCATTGTAGACTTCGCCACTGGTTCAATAACATCAGACCATGTTTACACTGGCCATGGTTACCCTCCATTGACATTTGAAGAGCTTTTTCAGGCCAGCAGGCTACCCTCGAAGTACCCTAAATTCCAAGTCTCAATTTTGAGAAGGGGTTTAAATTTGTCTGAAGTCAGCTGCATACCATTTACAATTGGTTGGTTTGGGGAGCTTGTTACCAGAAGAGCTTTGAGACTCTCGTGTTTTTATCGTGGGGGGACGTCTGATATATGGGCAAGGCCGATTGGGGGGATAGATATTCTAGTTGATGTTGAATCAATGCAAATTACCAAGTATTTGGATAGGGTTAGAGTTCCATTGCCTGGAGCTGAGGGGACTGATTTTCAATCATCAGGGCAAAGGCCTGATGTTGTCACCTGTAATAAAACAGACATTGGCTTCACCATTACTGGGAACGAGGTTAGATGGGCTAATTGGGTGTTCCATCTATCGTTCAATGCTCGAGCAGGGCTGATCATATCAACAGCCTCCATATTCGACGCTGGTAGGAAAAAGTACAGGCGTATGCTTTACAGAGGACATATATCCGAGACATTTGTTCCTTATATGGATCCTACAAGTGAATGGTATTATAAAACCTTCATGGATGTGGGTGAATTCGGGTTTGGAAGATCGGCCAGCACGCTTGTGCCACTGACTGACTGCCCTGGCAATGCAGCATATCTCGACGGGTATCTGGCTGGGGTGAATGGACAAGCACAGAAGGTTCCAAGAGCCATTTGCATTTTTGAGAGGTATGCTGGAGATGTTGCCTGGAGACATACTGAGATTGGTATACCTGGAAAAGTGGTAAAGCAGCTTGTTTAAGAGCTTTCTGATTTTTTTTTTTTGCAGTGTCCTTTCTGTGAGCAAAGTGAGATCTTAATATGAACTGTTTAGTTTTGCAGATAACTAGTGGAGAGCCAGAGGTTACTCTGGTAGTTAGATTGGTGGCAACTGTAGGAAATTATGACTATGTCCTTGACTGGGAGTTCAAGCAAAGTGGCTCCATCAAAGTTGGGGTAAGTGCCACAACTTGGGAAGCCATTTTCACTCCATTACTTCAAGCAATAAATCATTTAGAGCACATTCTTCCACCTTTCATTTCAGTTTTAATCTTTTCAGTGTTACTGTTGTAACTTATGGACCCATATTATATAACCCTGTTCATTTTGGATTAGACCCATATTATATAACGTGTGTTGTATAATAGAGGTCCAAAATTCGCACAAGTTGAGACCAATGTCACTTAGATCGTGGGTCGATTTGGTACATGATATGAGTATAGGTATGTTGTACGATACTTCTTCTAGTACACAGTACGATGTGGGTAGGTTTAATTGGTGTAATGTTTTTGGGTTGTGGTTCGTTTTATAATTTTTGTATAGAATAATACATCCGTATACACATAGTTAACAAATATTTATTTTATATCTCTGATAAGGATGATCAAAATATCAATTTAAAGTATACCAAAATAAAGAAATAACAAGTTAATGTTATGATTTGGGGTTAGGATTATGACGTGAGGTTACTTAAATCATGAATCAATATACAGTTTGAGTTGGAAGTTAGGGTCAGGACTTTGAGTGATCTAGATCGTGAACTCATCCCGTTTTGAATCGTACGATCCGGTTCGTGGGACTCTAGAAGTGACTATAATCCCAGTATCTATCTATGGTTGGGACCTAAGTGATAGGTTATATGCATAGTAATTTTAAAATTTCAATTCTTCATAGTTTATAATTATTTCTGATTGGCAGGTGAGCCTAACAGGTGTGCTTGAAGTTAAGTCCACTGCATACACAAACATTAACCAAATAACTGAGAAAGTTTATGGCACCTTGGTAGCAGACAACAGAGTTGCCATCAACCATGATCACTTCCTCACATACTACCTAGACCTTGACATTGATGGACACCACAATTCATTCATCAAATCCAAACAGAAAACAGTGAAAATAACGAACACTAACCTCTCTCCTAGGAAGAGTTACTGGACAACTGTTAAGGAAACTGTCAAAACTGAAGCAGAGGCCAGGACTAGGCTTGGGTTGGAACAACCAGCAGAGCTACTAGTAGTGAACCCCAATAAGAAGACTATGCTGGGAAATCAGGTTGGTTATCGGCTTATCACCGGACAACCAGCAACCTCCCTGCTGTCCAGTGACGATTACCCGGCGATTCGAGCAGCTTACACCAAGTATCAGTTGTGGGTGACATGCTACAATAAGTCAGAAAGGTGGGCTGCTGGGTTTTATGCTGATAGAAGCCATGGGGACGATGGCCTTGCTGTTTGGGGTCGCAGGTAAGAATCAAACAGCCTCTAATTGTCCCATTCCCTAAAAAGAGTAGTGTATTAGTAACATCAATTGTTTAGATAATTGGCTGGGCTAATGTCACTTTGTACCCTGAACGATGCTTCGATTCTTAATTTATACCCTCAAACATTAAAAATTTCAATTTACATCCTCAATATTATGAATTAGTAACAATGTAGACCTTACCTAAACTACTGTTCAATTTTTCGTCATAAATTGAAACACGTGAATTGCAACTTGCAAATGCTTCTGTCATGGGCTTATGTATAAATTCATAAACTATTGCGCCTCATGTGAGTTGCATATGATAAACTTAACCTTTATTTAATTAACAAAATCTTATTTTTGATACATAAAACGATATCAAATTAATCGCAGACGAAGAGCTACAGCGATGGACACACCTTATCTTCATGCCCAAAGCACTTGCAGCTAATGTACTTCGATTTATGATAGAAATTGATTGGCAGTCTGGGTGAGGTGTACATTGCTACCAATTCATAACATTTCAGGGTACAAATGAAAATTTTTAATGTTTGAGGGTGTAAATTAAGAATCAAAATATCTTTCGGGTGCAAAGTGAGATTAGCCCTAATTTGCTAATCTAATCATTAATAACCATTGAATGAATCGTGGGTCCTAATATTTGTTCAGACCCGCAACCAATCTAATAATAATAGTGGATAAAATCAACAAATTATTTTGAGACAACATTGATTTTTTTTTTTTTTTTCTGGGTATGTGCAGGAATAGATCAATTGTGAATAAAGACATAGTGGTGTGGTACACAGTAGGGTTCCATCACGTTCCATACCAAGAAGATTTTCCGGTGATGCCGACAATCTACGGTGGGTTCGAGCTCCGGCCGGCAAATTTTTTCGAAAGAAACCCATTGCTCAGACAATAGCACTGTTTTAGAGCTTGTTAATTTGAAGCCAATGCACTTATTTCAATTTAGCAGAGGCAAATCTTCTAAATAGGTTTAACCCTGTTTCATTTCTGATCAGCTGTTTTTTTTTAATACTGTTTGATTTCAAAAGGCTAGAGAAATTAAATACATCGTTTTCTTTTTCATTCTCGTATTAATACCCTTCTTTATCTACTTATGTCTTTGCAATTCCTTGGGATTAGGCAATGAGCAATTTATTCTGTATAAATACTCTAATCTTGGCGTGAATGACAAGCATTTGACCGGACCGGAAAGAGAATTAATCGAGGTGCGTATAAATTAAACCGGACACCCCTAATCATTGAATCCAACCAAAAAAAAAAAAAAATTATTACTCTCCATAAGGTGTGATCTTGGTTGATCTGCCCAAATGATGGTTCCTTTGAGTAAGGGGTGATTGGTAGTCTCCATAAACACTTGTGTTTTGCATATAGAGAACTGTCACACAAGTTTTTATTCGATATTTTAGGGGTCGTCATATTTTTTTTGTTAAATCATAAATTTTTATATATTTTTTATTATTTTATTTAAAGTTAATTTTGACATTCCTTTATTTTATATTTATCGTCAATAACTATCATATCACTCTTGCTCGCCGGTGCTAACGAAGTCGATTCTCTCAATTTATTTCCTCTAGGTGTTACCTCCACTTTTTCACGGGTATAATTGTTCTTAATTATATTGTTACCATATATTCATCTTAACATTCTCATTTTCGTCACGCTTAATTTTTGAACAAAAACACCTTATAAAATAGAAGATAATAATGATATACGAACAAAAGTTTTATAAAAAATTCTCACTAGCTTTCTATTATTCCAAAACAAAAGTCTGTGAACATCATGGTCTATATAGGATTCGTATATAAGCTCTTTTATTTAGAAGTTGAGTTAAACAACCCCCACAAGGTGCATTGACTCTACAATTTATAGGAATAAAATTTAGATAATTCTTGGATACCATAGTCTTTATGAAAAATAACTCTTGGATATCATAGTCTTTATGAAAAATAACATATTATGTATCCAATTCGGATACCATAGTCTTTATGAAATTCGGCTCGACTCGACGATGGTATGAGAGTTACTATAAAATAAAGATGAAGTTGCAACAATAAGAATTGTTTGAGATTGATTCTAGAATATCAGGATCAACATTTTAGACTTGATTCTAACATTTTAAGATCGTTCCATACTTTTTTATAGCGGTAACTTAACTTTTGGACTAGTAACTTGACTTAAATTAAGTCAGAATCTCATCCTTATTCGATACCTTATTCGTTCCCAAATAATAATAACAGAGAGCAACACAAGTAAATTTGAGTCAGTGCATGCACCGGCTCTTTTCTTTATGGCTTACAGAGTTAACTAGGATTTGGTGGTGCAGTTAGGCCAGTACTTCACATACTGGGGAGATTTTGTCTTAAGCACTGGATTTCTCTCGAAGAAATTGGCCGGCCGGAGCTCGAAACCACCGGTCAGTGTTGGCATAATCGGAAAGTCTTCTTGGTAGGGGACGTGGTGAAACCCCATGGTGTACCACAGCACTATATCCTTGTTTTCAATCTCCCTATTCCTGCACATTCAACATGTACAATTGTAAATAACAATAATGAGTTTAAATCAAGTTCAAGTTTGTCAAGTTTGAGTATGTTTAAATTTGACTTAGTTGTGACTAGTGGAACTTGTGTTTAACTCAAGTTCAACTATCAAACTTAGATTTTTATTTAAGCTCGATTCAATAGAAACATGCGAGTCGAACATAAGTTTAAAACTGAATTGAATTTCTCATAAAAATATCCTAGAATTCAGCCCTGGAACTTCAATAACTACTCCTAAAATGATTAAATTCTAAACAAAAATCTTCTAAAAATCTATTGGAGAAGAGAAGAAATTAAAGAAAAGTGTATACAATTACAACTTATAACTACTCATGTACAAATTATGGGTTGTTCGTCTTTCGAATGTAAGTTGTTTAATAAAAAAATTAAAATTATTTATAAACACAAACCTATTGTAAGTTGAGCTGAGCCGACTCAAGCTTACTCAATTCGAGCCGTACGTCGCTAAAATTCAGATTGTTTACAAAAACGAGTTTAGAAAATTGACCAAATTTAGTTTTTTTTTTTTATTTGACCAAGCTTGAATGAGGCAAAACTAAGTATTATAATATGTTATGGTGATATTCTAAGCCATACTGTTACCTGAGGCTCCACATAGCCAAGGTATCATCTCCTCGGCCCTGATCAGTATACAATCCTCCTGCCCATTTCTCAGACTTGTTGTATGGAGTGACCCAAACATTGTACTTGGTGAAGGCCCCTCTGATTTGTGGGAAATCATCATCTGATAGAAGAGGACTTGCAATTGATCCTGGAATCAACCTATACCCAATAGGGTTCCCAAGCTTGGTCTTTTTATTCTGGTTCGACACCAATAGGTCAGCTGGTTTCAACCCTAGCCGGAGTCGAGCCTCGGACTCGGTTTTTGCCGTCTCACTGGTGGCCGTCCAGTAACTCCGCCTCGGAGAGACATTGTCGGTCACTCTTCTGGTCTCTAGGCTGGTCTTGACAAAGGAATTGGCAACACCATCCACATCAAGGTCAAGATGGTATGACAAGAAGTGATCATGGTATACCAATGGTGTTTTCGGCTACTAATGTGCCATGGACATCCTGTTGAAAAATAAACTTGTTTTAGAGTTTGTTATAATATTAAGGTGTGTTAATTAGGTGTGTGTTAGTGGGCAAGGAATATGCAAGTAGTGGTGGGATGTTAATTCCCCAATAATGGTGTTTTAATATTGTAGATGTTACTAGAGTTAGTGGGTGTAATGGTACCATAATGTAATATTATGGATTATATGTATGACCTATATAAATAGGGTACATGACCTAGAGTTTCAAGTAAGTAGAGTTGAGTAGATATTGAAGAGTCCAAGTTGAGTGTGTGATTGTAATCAACTTGTATGAATTATTTTTTTCTTTGAGTGTTCATATCCTCCTCTACTTCCTTCCATTTTATTTCTAGTCCTCTTGACTCCAACAAGGTGGTATCAGAGCGATTTTCTTGTTATAGTAATATTGGAGTAATTCCAACAAATTGGTATCAGAGCCAGCACCGATCCTGAAAGATAACTCTCATTCAGAGCCAGTTTTCGACTCTGAAAGTCTAGAAAACTCTTCATAGAGCCAAGTTTATAATCTTGGAAATCTAGATAGCTCACCTTCAGAGCTAATACGATATTTGAAGTCTTGATAGATCGTCGCGATTAATGATCATGGAAGATTCACCAAATATGTATTTTTGGTGTGAAAAGCTGATGTTCTCTAATTACAAGAGAATGAAAATTACTCTACCCTCTTATCTCAAAGCATGTGATTTATGGGATGTGATTGAAGAAAAGCCAAGAAATGGCTTGCCTAGAAGAATCCGAGAGAAGAAAGAAGAAAAGACACTTGGAGTTCTTAAGAAGGCGATTCATCCTGAGATTTGGAAACTTGTAGGAGATTCAAGTTCTCCAAATCATGTTTGGAAAATGATTGAGAGTGCAGTGTCCAAACATGAAGGTGAATTTTTACCCAAGGAGTATTGGGTACAATGCTTTGAAGAAGATGAGTATGTAAAAGAAGGGTGTGATTTTAAAGACACACTAATGGAGGATCAAGAAGAGCATCATCTTGATAAAGTAAAAGAAGTTGAAAAAGTTAAAGTTAAAGTTCAAGAGACTAGAGAGGATGGCGAAAACGATGATGTTGAAGAAGCAACTCAAGAAATGGAAGAAAAAGAATTTGTAAAGCATGGAGAAGAAATCAAGGATCCTTATGTGGTTAAGGATGTTAAAGTGGAATCTTATGTAGTGACCATGGAAAATACTTGTGCAATCAAGCATGAAAGTAAAGGTCATCTTGCTGAGAACCATGTTCAAGGTAATCTATTTCTTGAAAATTTCACTAATTGTTACTTACAAATTGGTGTAGAGAATGTTCTAAGTGACACAGGTTGGGTAAATATGGAGAAATTTTTCGATTCAAGAGAGCTACCCCAAGGAAAATTCAAGAAATGTGAGAAGTTCAAGAAGAATGAATGCAAATGCAGAAATGCGAAGAAGACAACGAACAAATTGAAGATAATGTATGACCATATGCAAATTGATCATAAGCCCTACACTGCAAAGGAGATGACTTTGATGATTCTTGCTATTGAAGGAGGTGGTACTCAAGTTCAAGAAGTTTCCAATAATTCCATGAAGCCCCTCAACCATGAAGAGATTTGCAAGATAAGGACTTGGAGGTGCAAAATCAAGTTTAAGAGAGGGTGTTGAAAAATAAACTTGTTTTAGAGTTTGTTATAATATTAAGGTGTGTTAATTAGGTGTGTGTTAGTGGGCAAGGAATATGCAAGTAGTGGTGGGATGTTAATTCCCCAATAATGGTGTTTTAATATTGTAGAGGTTACTAGAGTTAGTGGGTGTAATGGTACCATAATGTAATATTATGGATTATATGTATGACCTATATAAATAGGGTACATGACCTAGAGTTTCAAGTAAGTAGAGTTGAGTAGATATTGAAGAGTCCAAGTTGAGTGTGTGATTGTAATCAACTTGTATGAATTATTTTTTTCTTTGAGTGTTCATATCCTCCTCTACTTCCTTCCATTTTATTTCTAGTCCTCTTGACTCCAACAAGGTGGTATCAGAGCGATTTTCTTGTTATAGTAATATTGGAGTAATTCCAACACATCCTCCTTTATTTGGTCTGTGTGGGTATATGACACCCCCTTCACATCTAGCACACCAGTAAGCCCAACCTGTTTCAGGCAAAAAATGTTAAAAACATTTATGTCAAAGTTAAGGATTTCATCTTTCTCATTCGACATCCTTATTTGATCCTAGTAGTGCAAATGAACCAAATCGAGTCTGAGGGGTAGACTGTATAGACTCAATTCATTCAGTTACAAGGAGTGTTCGAGATTTTGATGACTTTCAAACATCTTATCTAAAATTGTCAGGCTTAGCTCATCTTGTTAAGCGAATCAAGCTCGAACACATGTTAGAGCTTACAATTTGTTTTATAACTGAATGAACTTAAAGGGGTTTTAGTCCGAGTGGATTGCAAACTATTCATTAGAAACTCGGTTCATTGGCAATCCTATATATATATATATGATCCCTTACTACTTGCATGGAAGTATGGCTTACCCCAACTTTAATTGATCCACTAGGCTTGAACTCCCAATTCATCATATAATCATAGTTGCCCACTGTTGAAACTGATCTCACCATCAAGCTAACTTCTCCTCTAACCTCCGTTATCTACAAAAACCACGTAAATCTTGAGCAAACCATGAATTCATCTCGACATTCAACTATGATACATTGGAAAATGACTTACCACTTCTCCGGGAATGCCGGTTTCGGTGTGACGCCACAATACATTTCCGGCATGTTGTTCGAAAATACAGAAAACATTTGATATCTTGACAGGTTTACCATCTTGCCCTGCATAGTAGCCATCCATGAAAACCGCATGGGCCGGGCAATCCTCCATGGGCTTGAGTGACACTGCTGATTGTCCGAACCCGAATTCGCCCGCATCAATAAATGTTTTGTAGTACCAATCCTCAGTTGGATCCATGTATGGAACGAAGAGCTCCGATATGTATGCTCTATATAGCACCCTACGAAATTTATGCTTCTCAAGATCGTATATGGAGGCCAGAGATATAATTGGGCCAGCCCGAACATCGAAGCCCAGATGAAAGGCCCAATTCGCCCACCTTATCACCATGAAAGATCGAGGAAGTGGTTGATTAATTTAAAGAGATAATGGGATGGGGGTACATTTTTCAAAACTTAGTTGACTTTAAGTACTACCTCCAAACTTATCCTCATTTAAGTCCACTTTTTCATTAAATAGTTGTCAATAAGTACACATTTTAAAACATTTTCAAATTCTTTCTAAATTGTATTCCATAATTACTCCTATCATAAATAGTGCATACTTAATTGAATGTGAGACTTTCAAGATTCCTTTTGATATTTGTGTATCATTTGAATTTTGAAATTTCATATATATATATATATATATATATATATATATATATGGAGTCGAAAAAGAGAGACACGATATAAATCGTCATGCAAACAGTGTCACCAAAGAGAGACACGATATAAATCGTCATGCAAACAGTGTCACCAAAGAGAGACACGATATAATGACAATGGGGGTCCAATCAGTGGCATCATGGAATGTCATTGGACTCCATATATATATATATATATATGAAATTTCAAAATTCAAATGATACACAAATATCAAAAGGAATCTTGAAAGTCTCACATTCAATTAGGTATGCACTATTTATGGTAGGAGTAAAAAGGCTTTTATGACTTTTTTTAGAGATAATGGGATGTGAGTACCTTTTTTAAAACTTATTTGGCTTTAAGTATCACCTCTAAACTTATCCTCCTTTAAGTCCTCTTTTTCATTAAATAGTTGTCAATAAGTACACATTTTCAAATTCTTTCTAAATTGTATTCCATAATTACCCCTATCATAAATAGTGCATACTTAATTGAATGTGAGACTTTCAAGATTAGAATGTGAGACTTTCAAGATTCTTTTTGATATTTGTGTATCATTTGAATTTTGAAATTTCATACATATATATATATATATATATATATATATATATAGGGAGTCGAAAAAGAGAGACACGATATAAATCGTCATGCAAACAGTGTCACCAAAGAGAGACACGATATAAATTGTCATGCAAACAGTGTTACCAAAGAGAGACACGATATAATGACAATGGGGGTCAAATCAGTGGCATCATGGAATGCCCTTTCATAGTGCCCAAACAGTATCAGTAAAGAGTGACAACAGTAGATTGTACCTAAATGATGACAATATATATTTTGCCCACTCAAAGAGTTGCACCTAAAGAGGGAATCGAACAAATGCCACTGATTGGACCCCCATTGTCATTATATCGTGTCTCTCTTTGGTGACACTGTTTGCATGACGATTTATATATATATATATATATATATATATATATATATATATATATGTATGTATATATGAAATTTCAAAATTCAAATGATACACAAATATCAAAAGGAATCTTGAAAGTCTCACATTCAATTAGGTATGCACTATTTATGGTAGGGGTAAAAGGGCTTTTATGACTTTTTTTTAGCACATGTACTTCTATCCCAATTATTTTAAAAAATGTATTTTTATCCTATTAAGTTTTTTGATGGGTTACTATTTAAGTCGATAAACCGCACAAAGAGAAACCAAGTGGGGTTGTTTTGTCACACACAAATGACATTTTACAAAACAAAAAACGAAAAAGCAAATTATTTCTAGAAGGGAAAAAAAAAATATTTTTTGCTTTATTTGTTTTAATCATGTTACATCTCTTCCCCTAAGTATAATCTCATATATAGGGATACATATATGCACTTATATTTTTACGCAACACACATCTATTCCTTGAAAAATAGTCATAAATTTTGGTTTTATTTATTTTATTTTTTGCTTTTGATTTGAAGTAAAAAAAAAAAACTTAATAGTTACGTTTATCCGTACGAGTTAAGCTTCCTTTCCTCAAGCATATTCTTGAGAAAACAGTTACTAAATGATGCCTCGGTTGTTTTTCTTTAAACATTTTTTTTGACATTCTTTTTTTTTTGCTGGTTAAAAAAAGGGGTGGGGGCAAGGAAGAGCGCCCAGTGACCACCCCGTTAGACTCTCACCGGTGGGATCATAAGGCCCCTGACCGCGCCTGGAGCACCTCTCGGGACTAGACCTAGCTAGGCTAGCATAGTGGCCAACCACTAAACCCTAATGGGGACTCCAGGACTCGAACTCTCAATCTCTAGGTGAGGAGTAAGACCGGTACCACCACTAGATCACCCTTGTTTTCGAGTTCCAACTATAGTATCGAAAATGTATTTTTTTTTTTTTTTTAATATTACTCATCTTGTTTTCCACCAAACAAAAGCAAACGACAAGTAAAATTTGTTATGGTATCGAAGTGGTACCAATTTTATTAATATATTGACACTGTGATGGTACACTAGATGCTTTGGCAGTGGTACCAAATTATTAGCCCGATACGAAGCACATGTTGAATTGGACCACTACACTGCACATTGTGAACCCCCAGTTCTTGTTGGACCAGTCACCTTTGTCTTGGTGTTTTCAATGTCAATCTTAAGTTCCGGGTCACAAACGTCTCAACGGATCTAGTTGGCCATCCAATGCGAAGTCACATCAACCCAGATTGCCAAGATAAGGTGATGGGAGTTACATGAAAGGTATAGTCTGTCAATGCAACTAAGGACAAGCTTTTATCGCTCAACTAAAACTCGAGAAATGTTATAAAATTCAAATGCAATTCAAAATTTTTTAATCCTAAACATATTATCTTTTGGATTAGTGAATCATACTAAAAAAGTTGATAGAACCCATTCGTTCAAAGGATTGTATATATTTGGATTACAATATTTTAAATTGCATTTAAATTGTGTAGCATTGTTCAACCCCCGTCCCGCCCCCAAGGAATGACGAGGGTTTAGCTGGATAATAAGTCATGTCAAACAATCATCTATTTTAAAAACTTAAAACAGTTAGAGAATGTGTCCTTAGATATTTATACTTCAATATGTTTTTTTACATGAAGATTATATTTTGAGTCAAGCATGTAAAAATCTTTTAATTATTAGGGTAATAATGAGTTACGAATACAGAACTTTCTGCTCTGATACCTTGTTAAATAATAATATATTCTAAAATCTTAAGGTGTTAGACAAAGTATAATTTTAAGAATTTATATTTTAACAAGTCAGACCAATAATATTTCGCTACCAAAAAGTAATTTCCGGTTACCGTACTATAAAAAATCACGATAAAACAATATATAGTAAAATAGAAAATTGAATACTACCTTTCGGTATGATATCATAAACCCTAAGTTGGAAATTAGATTGCTAAGCTTGTATTGATACATGTTTATATTCTTCAACTTTTGTAGGAGTTTTCTAGAGATGGGTCATTGTGTTGTGCAACAGTAATATGATCGGGAAAATTAACAAAAATCATAGTAATTGACAAACTCAAATAAGAGGGTAAGCACTTCACACACATAGTTACTGTAAAAAAGGTTAAATTTACATTAAGTTTACTCGGATTAAAATTTCCTCCAATATATATATTTTTAATTTTTTTCTTGATAAATCATTTACAACTAAAAAGTGAAAAAAACCCGAAAAACGGAAGGAGAATGTATTTGAGATACTCAGGGACGGAACTAGGATTTAACATTAAGAGAGGCCGAACAATGATATTCAATGAGATTATTATTTTATAAGTTATCGTTAATGTTAAATTTTTAGTTATGTGAAACCTATCAAAATCAACTTTAACACCACACATTACAATATTATCTATTTTCAATTAAATCGAGAGAGTTGATTCAATTTTGTCCAATTAATTATAAATATCGATCAAATAATGATAATAAATAATTTGAACTTGATTTTATCTATGAATTACTTGTGTAACTACTAAGTGCCAATTTAGTTTCATTAAATTGTCAATAATTTCAATGCAAATTCATCAAATAATCTAAAAATTATTACTTAATACATGCTCTACTACACAAATAGCCTGTTTTTCGACTAAATTCAAAAAAATATTTAATAATTTTAAAAACAAATAGATGCATTTATTCGAGGGGAGCCGCTGACAAAATAAGAAATTATACACATAACATTGACTTGAATCAATGACTACCTAACTTTTTGGGACTTTCTATAACGTCTTTGTCTTAAAAACAATAATTATAATATTTTTGGAGGATCATTAAATTGTATATAATTGAATAATTTTCCCCCCTAGGCCCTGGAGATACTCTAAGATCAACCAAAACCATTCGGTTACAAACTTTTACAA
This sequence comes from Ilex aquifolium, assembly GCA_951799425.1. NCBI lineage: Eukaryota > Viridiplantae > Streptophyta > Magnoliopsida > Aquifoliales > Aquifoliaceae > Ilex > Ilex aquifolium. The sequence continues at coordinate 29,305,832 of OX637401.1, forward strand.
TTCAAACAAAGTGGATTAGAATAACTCAGAAGTAGTAGTATATATTTAACCTTCAATTCAATCGTGTAAGGATGGAGTCACTGACCTTATACTATGCCCTTCTATAACAAACCCTGGGCCGTCTGGTTGCATAATGGTTGCACCATTTAGATGTGGACCGAACGGTGGCTTCTGCGCAGACAATCGATACTCAGTATCTTCAGCTTTTGGTATTGGAACTTTAAGATTGTCATAATATTCTTTAATCTTCATTTTATCTAGGTCAACCACCACTGTTATTCCCTCCAATGGCCTCACGTAGAGGTTCACAGTCCCATCTGTATAGTAGCATTGAACTTTCAAAACCCTAGAGCTCTTTCTCTCTCCAAACCACCCAACAGTGTAGCTAGAACAGACCACCTCAGATATGTTGAGTCCTCTGACTTTAATAGACTCCATGAATGGAGGGTGTGTTAGTGGTAGTTCATTTGCAGCTGTTTGTTCTTCTAGGGTTAGTACAGGATAGCCATGACCACTGTATAGTTGATCGGATATTATGGATTTTGTCGATAAGTCGAGGATGATTTCATGGGTTTGTTTGTTAAGTCGAGAGATCACGAAGGCTCGTCGGGGTGGGGGCTTGGTGGTGGAGTTGTGGTTTGACAGCCATGAGAGGATGTATGGTTTGTCCGGCTCATCTAACCCTACGTAGTGGAACGTGAGGTTGTGGTTTGAGCCAGCATACGACCTTAGAATAATGGATCGTATTATGTTGAGCTCGGATGGGGTTAGAGGGTCTAGTGGGTGGTAGTGGTGGTGGTGATGGCGGTGGTGGTGGCTTGAGATAGGTGAGAAGGAGAAGATGGAGAAGAGGAAGAAGGGTAGCAGTTTCTTCAACGTTGGAGCCATGGCTTTGTATGGAAAAGTGTGGTCTTTCTATCCCTATATATATTGGTTTCAACCCTACCTACCAGTTTGATCAAAAAAAACCCTACCTACCTGTATTAATCCTAAATGGGTGGAAGTATGGCCTTGTATGGATAAGCGTATTGCTCTTTTGCTGGGATATTGCTAGTATAAGTTTGTCACCAACCATCTTTAATGTGTTTAACCAACAAAACTTCCACTTGCAGATCTTTTGCAAGTGTAAATATATCTCTATTACCAATCAAACGTCTCTAATTTTCGCATTCCATGAAAAAAAAAGATTGGGGGTGTCTAGCTAAATAACCCAAATATGTTAAATGTTGATATGTTAGAACATCATTTGTATCATGGAAATAACTGATCATACATCCATGGTTTTTCAAATTGTCCAACATTTTTTATTGTCATATTCATGTGCACGGACAAAATTCATTTTACCCTCGTAACAATGTAATCGATTTGCAAATAATTTTCATATGTTTCATAAATATACGCATGGTCGGAGCAAAAAATTTTGTCTAGGGTGGAGACTTTACTTAGAAAATTTATTTTATTTTCTCCAAATCAATAAAAATAAAATAATATATATAAATTTATTGGGTTATATTTGATATTTAAATATTCATAAAATACAAACGGATCAAATCTCAGTAAATATAGCGTATAAAAAAAAGAGGCTAAATACAACAATTCATAACAAATGAGACTAGTTGTATAAAAGATATTATAGTGTTTCTCTATATAACAAATCAAATTATTAATCATTGATCACTCATTCCATTTTGGAACCTAATTTTCACAATTTTTATAGCTTAAAAAATGAGTCTGACATGCCAAAAACTTATCTAGATGTATTTATAAAGTATCCAAAGTGCGTCAAAAAGTTCATAATTATTTAGGTATGAGAATATATTAATTAATAGAACAAAAAATGATAGAGTGGAGGCACTTAAATATATTTTAAATTATTTGAAATATACATAAGTAATATTTTAAAAAAAAAATATTTTAGGGTGAGCCTATTTCATACACATATTAATGTTGCTTTATTTATTTATTTATTTTTTTTAAAATTTTTTTTCAAATTATTGTGAGACATTTTTTTAATTCCTTTCTGGGTATGTGCATGAATTGATTGATTCCTATATTGATAATAATGGGATTTTGACGTGGGCTGCCCATTCAAAACTTAAAGCATCAAATGGACCCAAATGTTACAGGATTGTTGCACCCCTTTTTAAAAAAGAAAAAAAAAAAAAAAGGTTACATAATGGCCCAAGAGACGCATCTGCAACCCATCTGCTCCGTAATAAGGCATGGACCATAATCTAAAGAAGGGAGCCCAACAAAGACTCCAGGTCGGCACAATCCTGCTCGGTCGTAACAAGCTCAGCAGTAAGCAGCCCGGCAAAATGGAGCTCGGTATCCATCAGACCCCCGAACACCTCACATCACGCCACGTGTCTAGGAGACAACTTCTGAAGCCGTTAACGAACGTGTATTCACCGGCAAAGGGAATATTTATGCACATTCCATTGAAGAACCGTGGACATGATTTGTGTTTGGGTAACGGTCACCACTACAAGACAAAAAGGAGGGGACCATGAAATCAGCCGAAGAAGGAAGAAGATTGCAGAAAATCCTTGATAACCACTGGTATAAATAGAACACCATCACGCTATGTAAGAGATAGATATATATAAAAAAACTTGTACTCACAAGGCATTGTTCACTCCAACTCTAAGCTAAGAAACCTATTATAATCTTGTTCACTCCAACTCTAAGATAAAAAATTTATTGTAATCTTCTTTTACTTCAAGCAATACAAACCCGAAGAGAAGCACATGTTGAATTGGACCACTACACATTGTGAACCCCCAATTCTTGTTGGACCAGTCATCTCTGTCTTGATGTCTTCAATGTCAATCTTAAGTTCCGGGTCACGAACGTCTCAACCGGATCTAATTGGCCATCAATGCAAAGTCACATCAACCCAGATTGTCAAGATAAGGTGATGGGAGTTACATGAAAGGTATAGTCTGTCAATGCAACTAAGCTTTTATCTCTCAACTAAAATCCCGCGAAATGTTATACTATTCAAATGTAATTTAAAAAGTTGTAATCTTAATATATATAATCTCTTAAATGAATAAGTTTTATTCACGACGGTTTAGCTGGATAATAAATTGTGTTAAACAATTATCTATTCTAAAAACTTAAAATTGTTAGAGAATATATCCTTAAATATTTATACTTCAATACGTTTTTTTACATGTAGACTATATTTTGAGTCAAGCGCTTAAATTTTTTTTAATTATTAGGGTGACAATGAGTTTCGAACACAGAATTTTCTGCTCCAATACTATGTTAAACAATCATTTATTCTAAAATTTTAAGGTGTTAAAGTGAGTGCAATTTAAGGATTTATATTTTAACAAGTCTAACCAATAATATTTGCTACCAAAAAGTAATTTCTCGATACCATACTACAAAAAATCACAATAAAAAATTATATAGTAAAATAGAAAATTGAAAAGTACCTTTCGGTATGATATCATAAACCCTAAGTTGGACATCAGATTGCTAAGCTTGTATTGATACATGTTTATATTCTTCAACTTATGTTGGAGTTTTCTAGAGATGGGTCATTGTGTTGTGCAACGGTAATATGATCGGGAAAATTAACAAAAATCATAGTAATTGACAGCTCAAATAAGAGGGTAAGCACTTCGCACACACAGTTATTGTAAAAAAGGTTAAATTTACATTAAGTTTACTCGGATTAAAATTTCCTCCAATATATAAATTTAAATTTTTTTTCTTGATAAATCATTTACAACTAATAAGTGAGAAACCCGAAAAACGGAAGGAGAATGTATTTAAGATACTTAGGGACGGAACTAGAATTTAACATTAAGAGAGGCCGAACAGTGATATTCAATGAGTTTATTTTATAAGTTATCGCTAATGTTAAATTTTTAGTTATGTGAAATCTGTTAAAATCAACCTTAACTTGACACATTACAATATTATCTATTTCCAATTAAATCGAGAGAGTTGATTCAATTTTGTCCAATTAAATAGCCCATTGTTTCGACTCAGTTCAAAAAATTATTTAATAATTTAAAAAAAAACATAGATGCATTTACTTGAGAGGAGCTGCTGACAAAATACGAAGTTATACACATAACATCGACTTGAATCAATGACTACCTAACTTTTTGAGACTTTCTATAGCGTCTTTGTCTTAAAAACAATAATTATAATATTTTTGGAGGATCATTAAATTGTATATAATTGAATAATTCCCCCCCCCCCCCCCCCCCCCCCCCCCCCCAGGCCCTGGAGATACTCTAAGATCAACCAAAACCATTCGGTAACAAACTTTTACAATTCAAACAAAATGGATAGAATAACTCAGAAGTAGTAGTGTATATTTAACCTTCAATTCAATCGTGTAAGGATGGAGTCACTGACCTTATACTATGCCCTTCTATAACAAACCCTAGACCGTCTGCTTGCACCATTTAGATGTGGACCGAACGGTGGCTTCTGCTCAAACAATCGATACTCAGTATCTTCAGCTTTTGGTACTTGAACTTTAAGATTGTCAAATATTCTTTAAATCTTCATATTATCTAGGTCAACCACCACTGTTATTCCCTCCAATGGCCTCACGTAGAGGTTCACAGTCCCATCGGTATAGTAGCATTGAACTTTCAAAACCCTAGAGCTCTTTCTCTCCTCAAACCACCCAACAGTGTAGCTAGAACATACCACCTCAGATATGTTGAGTCCTCTGACTTTAATAGACTCCATGAATGGAGGGTGTGTTAGTGGTAGTTCATTTGCAGTTGTTTGTTCTTCTAGGGTTAGTACGCATGGTCGGAGACAAATTTTTTGTCTTAGGTGGGGACTTTACTTAGAAATTTTATTTTATTTTCTCCAAATCAATAAAAATAAAATAATATATATTGCATATTTTCATATATTCATATTGATTCATTAGAGAAAGTATAAGTGTTTCAATGGTAAATTATTATTTTTATAATTTTATTGATATTATTTAATTTAAGTGGAGTTATCTTTTATTATTAAGGGTTTTTTTCCGATAAAGTTATTATGACGGTTTTTGTGGATATTTGAATTGTTGAGACAAAGAAAGTTCTTTTATCAATTAGATGAAGTGTGGTTGCGTGAACATCTCTGTTAGTCAATTCAAATTGTCATTTTTGATTGGATTAAAATGACATAAATTGATAAGTCCAGAGATTAAATTAATACAATTTAAAGATTGGAGACCAAATTGACACAAAACGCATACTCGAAAGACTATCAATATATTTTACTCAAATCTTTCATTTTAAAGTGAGATAAACAGTTGAGCCCGTACAGCTTGTAGAGATAACATTAAAGGCAACAACGTTCAAGCAGAGGCGGCCCAACCTAATTTGGGACCTAGGGGAAAATGTTATACGAGACCCTATAAATATTTATTTAGTAATAATAATAATATTAAATACTTATTAAAATATGTTTATTTACAAATTCTTTGTTTTGCCTTTTGAGATATAACATACTAATTAAATTTTAAATTTAAATTTTACAAATAAAAATTGTATTAATCGAAGTCAAATACGGAGATCAAATACAATGATACATACTATTTTTTTAAGATAAAAGAGAAACATAATTGAAAATTAGTTTGACTAGTAAAATAATTTTTTTTTTCTAAATGTATATAAAAATAGGAATTTATACAAGTTGAATAGTCCTAAAATAAATGAGACTTCTATAATATGAAAAATGCAGGTTTCAAAAAGTCTATCTGACGGTGCCAAATAGACTTATCCAATACCCACTAACATCTCTCTCAAATCCATTCAAATTGAATTTTTTCCCCTAAATCTATCACTTCTCACTTATGCTGCATTGTGCTTGAAGGCACGAGTTACCCCTACTTGCTAGATATCATAAAGAAAAAGAGCTATTTGTAAATAAAAAAGATAGCTAGTGTATTATTTCTACTCACTTTATTTATAGTCATCTTGTGCATTGTAAACAAAGTTATTAAAAAATAATCTCAAATTTAATTTATACAAATATAAAATTATTGTATGTACCTATCATACGATAAACAATTGATTTTTATAATAAGACTGCAAAGTGAGAATATATATAATATAAATATCGGGTGAGATGACAAAATAAATTGAACTTTAGGGCCTTAACATTTTTTGAAAGAGGATCTAAAAATTTTACAATAATATTAGTTTCACTTAATTTAATGACCAAATACATTAGATAAATAGTGAATTTTGTTTAAAGTTAACAGTCACTATTAATTCAATGATTAAAATATATTGAGTATTTAAATTATATTCTAAAATTTTAATTATATATCATTGTTTATTTTATTTTGGGGCCCAAATATTTCTTCCAATTTGGGGGCCTAGGCAATGGCCTAACTGGCCTAAAGGTTGGGCCGGCACTGCGTTCAAGCCAATGTATCAGCACAGCCGAAGTGCAATATGAAAACCAAATCAGCTCTCTCATTCACAATCAGGGAAACACTGGTATTCTGAGGTATCAGCACAGCCAAAGTGCAATATGAAAACCAAATCAGCCCTTTTTTACATAGTGATCATTGCCTTTTATAACAAAATATTAGAAAAATATTTAAAGAATATTCAGAGAATATTTGGGGTGACTTATTGCCCAAGGTATGGTTTGATAGTGAAAATTCTTTTCTACCCCTTCTAGTAGTTTTTGTATTGCTTGTGGTCCCATTGCCTTTTGTATATTTTTCGGTATCAACAGTTACTATACCGAAAATTACTACATAATACATATGAGGTTTCGACAAAATGAAGTTGTTTGAGATTGATCGTAGAATATCAAGATTAAAATTTAAGGTTTGATGCTAACATTTTTAGATTGAGACTGTGGGTTCCATCAAACATTGGAACTTAGTGTTAATCCAATGGTTTCAATGAAGCCACGTCATTAGGTCAGCAAATTATGTCAAATTTTTAGGTCCAAATAGCATTTTCCCGATATTAAACATGATACCATAAATATTCTCCATTAAATATAACTAAGAGCAACAAAGCAAGTTTGAGTCACAGCACAAAACGAAAGAACTGAACTTTTGAAGAGCATGTGCTCTTTTATTTTTGGCTGATAGAGTAAGTTAACTAGGATCTGGTGGTGCAGTTAGGCCAGTGCACATATTTTGGTGATTTTGTTTTAAGCACTGGATTTCTCTCGAAGAAATTGGCCGGCCGGAGCTCAAAACTGCCGCTGAGTGTCGGCATAATCGGAAAGTCTTCTTGGTAGGGTACATGATGAAAGCCCATAGTGTACCACACCACAATATCCTTGTTTTCAATCTCCCTATTCCTGTACATTCAACATCAAACAATATAAATTCAGTATGCTGTACAGTAGCAAATAACAACTAGGGGTAAATCAAAGTCGAGCTTATCAAATTTCACTATGATCAAACTTGGCTCGGTTGTGATTGGCTGAACTCGAGATTGACCAGAGTTCAAATGCTAAGCCTGGATTTCTATTCAAGCTTGGCAAGCTTAGGGTTGAAAATGCCTAATAATTCAACTGTAGAGCTTAATAATTAATCCTAAAATAATCATTTTTTAAATAAAAATCTTCTAAGAATCTATGCAATCAATCAAAAATAGAAGAGCTAATAGGGAAGTGTGTGTAGGATCTTGGATTATTTGTGGATAAGTTTTCCGTTGTTCATCTTTCCAATAGAATTTGTTTGATAATAAAATTAGAATTATTTATAGATAATAACTTATTCAAACCGAGCCGACTCAAGCTTACTTGATTCGAGCACCATGTGACTCTGATTAAATTATTGCATAAAACCGAGTTTAAGATTTTGATCAAATTTAGTTCATTTTTTCCTATTTGACAAAGATGAATCAAAACTAAGTGGAGCCCAAATTGCTTGAATGGTTTAACAATATAGGAACCAAAAAAAAAAAAATGAGCAATGCTATTGAGACCTAATTTATTGACATAATTTGCTGACCTAATTCACTATGGCCTTTGGATTGACTGTGGGCTCCATAAAACATTAGAACTTGGTGTTAATCCAATGGTTCCAATGAAGCCACGTCATTAGGTCAGTAAATTATGTCAGATTTTTAGGTCCAAATAGCATTTTCCAAAAAAAATAGATATTGTAACTTGATAAGGAGGTATCTAAGCCGTATTGGTACCTGAGGCTCCACGTAGCCAAGGTATCATCTCCTCGGCTTTGATCAGCATACAATCCTCCTGCCCATTTCTCAGACTTGTTGTATGGAGTGACCCAAACGTTGTACTTGGTGAAGGCCCCTCGGATTTGTGGGTAATCATCATCAGATAGAAGAGAACTTGTCACTGATCCTGGAATCAACCTATACCCAATGGGGTTCCCAAGCCTGGTCTTTTTATTCTGGTTCGACACCACTAGGTCAGCTGGTTTCAACCCTAGCCGGATTCGAGCGTCGGACTCGGTCTTCGCCGTCTCACTGATGGTCGTCCAGTAACTCCTCCTAGGAGAGGCGTTGTCGGTCACTCTTTTGGACTCCAGGTTGGTCTTGACAAAGGAATTGGCTTCACCATCCACATCAAGGTCAAGATGGTATGTCAAGAAGTGATCATGGTATACGCCTATGGTGTTTTCGGCCACTAATGTGCCATGGACGTCCTCCTTTATTTGATCTGCGTGGGTATAAGACACCCCCTTTACTTCCAGGATACCAGTGAGCCCTGCCTGTTGAAACCAAAAATTGTTGGAGCAAGGGAAACATTCATATCAAGTTCAATGACATTAGTCTATTTTAAGTCGAGCTAGATCAATGGCTTGTTCGTTAGGCTCATCATACATACACGCATGCAGCCCAAGCTTGATTTTGAGTATAATTTGAAGCTAGTCACGATACTAAGCTAGTGCAAGTAGCTGAGCCTAAACAGTTCAGTGCTTAACTCGGCTCGATTCAACCTTTTAATATGTGCATGGAACTATGGCTTACCCCAACTTTGATTGATCCACTGGGCTTGAACTCCCAATCCATCATATAATCATAGTTGCCCACTGTTGAGACTGATCTCACCACCAAGCTAACCTCTCCTCTAACTTCCGTTATCTACAAAAACACATAATTCTTTCACAAATCATGTATTCATGGCGACATCCAACTCGAACACATTGGAAAAATGACTTACCACTTCTCCGGGAAGTTCGGATTCGGTGTGACGCCACAATACATTTCCGGCATGTTGTTCAAAAATACAAAAAACATTTGGTATCTCGTTAGGTTTTCCATCTCCTCCTGCATAGTAGCCGTCCATGAAAACAGCATGGGCCGGGCAATCCTCCATGGGCTTGAGCGACACTGCCGATTGACCAAACCCGAATTCGCCAGAATCAAGGAATGTTTTGTAGTACCACTCCTCGGTTGGATCCATGTATGGAACGAAGAGCTCCGATATGTATGCTCTATATAGCACCCTACGAAATTTTTGCTTCTCAAGATCATATATGGAGGCTAGAGATATAATTGGACCTGCTCGAACATCAAAGCCCAGATGGAAAGCCCAATTAGCCCACCTACTCACCATGAAAGATTGAATATTGCATTAGTTACATATCTCTGAAATGTACAACACAACTAGCATTTAATTAGATAATTGTGCATTGCCAAATAACTCAATATGGAAGAAAATCTTAGTTCCTATTTGGTAACCTTTTCTAAGTTCCTATAAGTTTTTTTTTTCCACTTCTAAATATTCTATCACACATATATTTTCAAATTTATATTTTTTGGCTATTATCTTTTGTATACATATACATATTTTTATTTTTATTTATTTAACTAATTAAACCGACATTGAACATTTTTAAATCTTGAAATTTTTATTTATAATAAAAAAATTATTTTTTGTATTTTAATTAAGTCTATACTTATTTTCTTTCCTTTCATCTTTTTCTATAATAAAAAATTATGAAAAATTAATCCATCCAACTTTTCATCCATCACACCAAATAAAAAAGAGAGAAAATATTTTTTTCCTCAAATGATGAAAAGTCTATCCATCTTATTTTTTCGTCCCTTCAAATTTTCATTAAGTCTATCCATCTTATCTATCAAGTTTTTCATTAACATTCCATGTGGATTATCAAACTGAGACTTCACATCAAGCTCAGATGAACAAAGTTTAGCCATGCATGTACCATATTGAGTTGGACTAACCCTACCAATGACTAACCATTGTGAAGCACATGTTGAGTTGGAGTTGGACTTGGACAACTACACCTATGGTGAACCATGTTTCGTGTTGGACCACTCCTCTCTATCATGTGTCCCCATTGTCAATAAAAGCTTTCGTTCAAGACTAGATCAAAGGAGGAAAACACTCTTTCTTCCAAACCCATTCAAAATTAGTCAGGAGTATTCTTGTTATTTTCTATCAAAATACAAATCAAGATTGATTGTATATCACGGACCTATCTTATGCGATTTAATATGTATATTGTAGTGTTATTTGACATTGAGTCGATATTGACACGATCCTATAATATAATCGAAACTTGGTATTTAAAGCATCATTTGACCAATTTAGCTCAATCACCCCTTCTAATACATGAATTACACATTTCTTGAGGGTCTTTAGGGATGGGTTATAAATTATTTAGTGGTAATTAAAATATGTTAAACTTGAGTCACGCCATGTTAATTAAAGTTTATTTCATATTCGGTTCATTACTCTTTATACCTTGGAATATAGTATAAGTGACAATTATTTCTACATATTTAACATTAATTCTATAGTGTAAATACTGACCTGATAGTATGCCCCTCTATGACAAACCCTGGACCATTTGGTTGCAGAATAGTTGCGCCGTTTAAAAGTGGACCGAACGGTGGCTTCTGCTCAGACAATCGGTAGTCAGTATCTTCAGCTTTCGGTACTGGAACTTTAAGCTTATCATGATATTCTTTGATCTTCATTTCATCTAGGTCAACCACCACTGTTATTCCCTCCAATGGCCTTGCGTATAAATTCACAGTCCCATTTGTATAATAACATAGAATTTTCAAAACCCTAGAGCTCTTTCTCTCTCCAAACCACCCAACACTGTAGGTAGAACAGACCACCTCAGAGATGTTGAGCCCTCTAGCTTTAATAGACTCCATGAATGGAGGGTATGTTAGGGGTAGTTCACTTGCAGTTGTTTGTTCTTCCGGGTTTAGTACAGGGTAGCCATGGCCAGTGTATATTTTATCAGATATTATCGATTTTGTCGATAAGTCGAGGATGATTTCATGGGTTTGCTTGTTGAGTCGAGTGATAACAAAGGCTCGTCGAGACAGGTGATTGGTGGTGGTGTGGTTTGACAGCCATGAGAGGATGTCTTGTTTGTCTGGCTCATCTAACCCCACATACTGGAAGGTGAGGTTGTGGTTTGAGCCAGCATACGAGCTTAGAACAATGGATCGTATTATGTTGAATTCCGATGGGGTTAGAGGGTCTAGTGGATGGTGGTGGCTTGAGATAGGTGAGAAGGAGAAGATGGAGAAGAGGAAGAAGGGTAACAGTTTCTTCAAAGTTGGAGCCATGGCTTTGTATGGAAAAGTATGATTCTAGTTTTTTTGAACTAACCAACTAAACACTTCTACTTAAAAGTAGAAGTGCCCAGAAGGCTTATAAACACACACACACACCCAAAGCTATCCGATGTGGGATATATGGTTTCAAATTCACTGTCTGTCTTAATCCTATTGGGGTTGGGGTGGAAAAGTATGGCTTTGTATAGAAAAATATGACTCTTTTGGAGGGATAATGCTAGTTGAAGTTTGTGACAACCCATCTTAAATGTGTCCAACAAACAAAACTTCCATATGCAACTCTTTAATATGAAAATATTTTGCACGAGTAAATATTCAATTCCCCAATCATATTATGTTATTATTGATACTTGATATCATCAACCAATAATAAGTAAATTAATAAAAATTGGTAAACCTTATTATAGATTTGTCAACGGATCGGATATAGACCAGATTGGCCTATATCCAAATTCGATTAAGTTTTTTGCCGATTCAATCCGATTATCCAATGGATTTGAAAAATTCAATCTATTTCTGAATCCATTAATTTTTAAATACCCGATCTAAAAATCTGATTTTGATCCGATTATCGCAAAAAACACATGTACACAAAAAAAATTAACAATAAGAATTTGGATAATGAACTAAAAAAAAAGAGGAAAAATGAAAAATTGAAGTAAAAGTAAGGGAAAAAATCAAACAAGAGGGAAACAAAATAAAAATGAAAAAAAGTGGGTCATGCATTGTGATATTCACTCAATTTTTTACTTAGTTTTCTATAATATATGTGTGATATTTATTTACATAATATATTTTTTTATTCGGATTGGATTAATAACGGATCGGATTATTATAATCCGTATCCAAATCCGAATCTGTTTTGACAACTCTAATCGGATTCGGATCGGATCTGATTAATGGATTGAAAATATGGTCTATATCCACTTAAACGGATTCGGCTTCGAGTTAAAATTCGGTCCATTGACAGGCTTACCTTATTATTCCAACATCTACGAACACTTATATCCAATACGTGCTACACTGGATTAAGCATAAATCGCTACTTTAGCAAATTAATAAAACTGGTGAACATTATTAATATCCCATATCTACTACATTGGATTAAGTGGAAGTCACTACTTCTATTTATTTGTCTATAATAGGTTCGTGATACCGCAAGTCAAGGATAATTTAATATCACAATATTTGATCCGTTTTTCGAAGCAATTTTGGTATGAGCTTCTCACGCATCTTTTTAAATAGAGAAACACTATGTATCCCAAATCTCTAACCCAAATTTTCATCCCAAATGAAGGGAGACCATTAGATGAGTGGGTCCCATCAACTTTTTTAAATGGGACCCACTGATCCAATGGTCTCCCTTGATTTGGGATGAAAATTTAGGTTAGAAATTTGAGATACATAGCATTGCTTTTTTAAATATATGTAACATTCGTGCGGTAATTTAAAATTTTGAGGCAAATATAGTTTGTAATGCCTTGTCTGTTAAGGGAGTACTACTAGTCTGGCTTCTTTGTTGTGTGGAATTAATTTTATTGTCACGATTGCCACAACCCATACGTCTCTTTCTAGCTAGGTTGGTAAGGGTAACATTTAACACACATGTATTTTTGTGTGCATTATACACATACTCTAGTTTTAACGGGTATCAATCTAGGTTGAGCTCGGATGATCTTATAGAGTCTAATGGGCGGCGGCGGTGGCGGAATATCTGTGGAGGAATATTTAGAACTTTATATTTGACTCCAACAGGAACAAGGTTAGCAATTTCTTCCACGTTGAGGCCACGGCTTTGTATGGAAAAGTATGGCTCTTTCTATACATATGTGGGTTTCAATTCTGTCAATGGGTGGAAAAGTATGGCTTTTACTTGTAAGGGATTGATCAAGCAGTAATAGAGACGAACTATAAATCCAAACATCATGAGTTTGAATCTTGACAGGATTAGCAACAGGAACAAGGTTAGCAATTTCTTCGACGTTGAGGCCACGGCTTTGTGCGGAAAAGTATGGCTCTTTCTGTCCATATGTGAGTTTCAATTCTTTCAATGGGTGGAAAAGTATGGCTTTTACTTGTAGGGGATTGATCAAGTAGTATAGGGACGAATTATAAATTCAAACGTCATGAATTTGAATCTTGACAATTCTTTGAAGTCAAACCATGAGGAATTTATCCTCCACGAATACCTTAGTCCTAATATGGATGGTCTGTCTTTGATCGCATCAAAAAATGGATTAGTCGAGGTACGCATAAGTTGGTCTGGACACCCCGATCGAAAAAAAAAAAAGGAAAAGTATGGCTTTTTTGACAACGACAAGGTTGGTATAATTCTTTTGTCACCCATCTCAAATTTGTCTAACATTCATGACGTATTTGCCTAGAATTTTTAGAATTGAAATCTGTCAAGAATCTATAAATTACCATCTTAAACTTGGGCATGTAGTTCTATTTTTTCAGATGTAGTTCATAGATTTTCGAAAAAATGACTGAATTGAAACTTAATTAAAAGAAACCAGACAACTTGTACTCCCTTAACACCTACAAGACATAAAACTACTAGCAACAGACTCGTGATTAAAGATGCTGATGATGCACAAATTAGTTTGCACACCACAGTCAAGTAAATAGTATAAAATGCAGTAAAATAAGTAGAAAAAGAGAAGACAAGGTTTATAGTGGTTCGGTCAACATGACCAACGTCCACTTTGAATGGCAAAGGTCGCCTGTATTTTATTAACTCCAGTGTATTGGGAGCAGAAGGTTACAAGCTTTGAGAGAGGGAGATGAGAGATTTGCCTGAATGAGTGTCTTGCCACCCAAGTGTTGGTGGGACTTACATTTTATAGTGGTTGCCTCATAATGAGTATTAACTAAGTAGCTGATCCAGCGGTCACAACGGATTGGGACTACTTTAATAGTAATTAAATGGCTTGGCGACCTTTCCTCTCCTCAACGGGAGGCTCTTGGGATGTCCCTTACTCTAAGGTGGCGGGGAGGAGACTCTTGGATGACCCGTACTCCAAGGTAACTAGGAGGAGGCTCTTGAATGACCCTTCCATGCTCCCCTGCTGATGTAGCTCCTTGAGCCTGATGACCTTGACTGGGTTGACCACATTGGGCTGGATTTGCTGGATCTCTTGGAGTGGGGCTATAAACTCTGACCGGGCTTTATAATATGAGTTGGGCCCTTGGACTTGGCCCATCAGATACTATGTAACAAAACTAAAAAACTAAATTACTCCTTGAAATCCTGTTCCCGCCCATGAATTTCTAAATTTATCACCTCATAAATATCTAAATTCTAGGCAGATATCTTTATTGAAAATCTATTAACTTAATTTGAAAAAATAGAACCACATGACCAACATATAATATGGTGGTTCTATCAAAAAGCATAGTCTCGATCAAGGTTTATAACTCTTATTTAATATCTTGGTCGCTTTTGGTCCTTTTTTGAGTCAATGTTGTTTTTTTTTTTCCCTTCAAAATTACTACTCCGGTCATTTTAGAGGTATGATACCGATTTTTTTTGTCGGTACGGTAGTCAAATTGAGGAAAGTGCAAGCCATGAGCAAGCACTTTCAACAGAATCTTGTGCCACCAGAGTTGGTGGTAACAAAAAAAGAAACAACACCAATATGAAAGTTTAAGGCCATGCACATGCCATTTCTGAACATTCTCAGCTGTGTAGAAGCTGTTAAATTAAGTTGCACTAGACTGCAATTCTGGGCTGAGTTCTTGAACCTTACTGTCACTAGCCGCTCTCTGATTACCTGGTTGATGGTTTGTTGTACCATAATGGTGTCTTTGAATTGATTGGCAAACAGTCTGAGGGCTTCCTTGTTGTATGCACCAAAATCAAATCATTGTGCATACAACTGCGATGACTCTTTTCGTTTTAAATGAGTCTAAACGAAAGGCCCTCCTTTCTCTCCATAGATAATATACTATAACTGATCATAAGCTTAGTTTCAACATTACAGAGAGCATGGATTTTACTGTCCAATATCAAAAAGAGACCTATGCAAAACAAGAGCTTTTGACCCATCCCATGGGGTTTTAAAAAAAAAGTCCCAAATAATAGTTGGTTTCAAAGTAATTCTCAAACTCACGTCCTTTTTAAAAACGTCAAATGAATTGACGGTTTTAGGTTAAAAACGTCAAATGGACTGACGTTTTTATCAGTCAATTTGACGTCTTTAACCCCAATATGCTGTCAATGAGATCCTTGAAAAACGTTAGTTGGTCTGACGTTTTTAAAAGAGACATCAGACCGACTGACGCCTTCTAACTGGAAAATTCAGCCACCTTTTACCCAGCCCATTATTTTAACTTAAGGACAGCAGCACTCCACCCACAAAGACCAAGGAAAAAATATCTAATGCTTGAATAAATTAATATATGTTTGGGTAATTATTATAACTGTGCCCTAAATTTTATCTTGGGTTGTAATTTAGTCCTTAAAATTTTAATTGTTTTATTTCAATTAAATCATTCCGTAATACCTAAAAAAAATTTAGTGATAGGTTTTCTGTCTTTTTTTCTGAGTAAAATGTTAAATGTTTATTTAATAAAAAAATTAATTAATAAATAAATTTTGATATTTTAAAAATACATAAATTTCGTTTTTGTTATTTATTTAAAAATTTAATTACATTCAATAAATAAATTTTGATAATTTAAAAATACATAAATTTTTTTTGTCCTACTAACATTTTTCTCCCTAACAATAATACCTAAAAAAATTTTGCATGGACCCCCTTTTTTTGACAGGATGAGAGTGTCATGTCGGCATTAATGTTTATTAAGCTGTAAAAAAGAGAGGGTCCATGCAAAAAGTTTTTAGGTATTATTATTAGGGAGAAAAATGTTAGTAGGACAAAAAAAATTTATGTATTTTTAAATAAATAACAAAAACGAAATTTATGTATTTTTAAAATATCAAAATTTATTTATTAATTAATTTTTTTATTAAATAAACATTTAACATTTTACTCAGAAAAAAAAGACAGAAAACCTATCACTAAATTTTTTTATAGGTATTACGGAATGATTTAATTGAAATAAAACAATTAAAATTTTAAGGACTAAATTAAAACCCAAGATAAAATTTAGGGGCAGTTATGATAATTACCCAAACATATATTAATTTATTCAAGCATTAGATATTTTTTCCTTGGTCTTTGTCGATGGAGTGTTGCTGTCCTTACAAGTTAAAATAATGGGCCGGGTAAAAGGTGACTGAATTTTCCATTTAGAAGGCGTCAGTTGGTCTGACGTCTCTTTTACAAACGTCAGACCAACTAACGTTTTTCAAAGATCTCACTAACAGAGTATTGGGGTTAAAGACTGTCAAGAAACACAATTGTGGAATAATTTTCTGATAATTCTATTCATCGTAGTTGTACAATATATATAGTACAAACATTAACAAGGAAAGAATAAAAGATTACAGAGAAATATCCTACAACTACCGAATAAAATAAGATTACATAATTAAGGATATTGGCCAAATCATATCCTTAATTTTAGCACTCCCCCTCAAGTTGGAGCATGTATATCGCACATGCCTAACTTGTCTAAAGAGTGACCGAAAACACTGATGGCGACAGCTTTGGTAAGGACATCGGCTAGTTGGTCTTCAGACTTCACAAATGGAAAAACAATGATTCCAGCTTCAAGTTTTTTCTTAATGAAGTGTCTATCAATTTCCACATGCTTCGTCCGATCGTGTTGGATTGGATTATAAGCAATCTCTATAGCAGAAGTGTTATCACAATACAACTTTATTGCCTCCTGAGAGTGAACACCCAAATCCTTAAGCAAGTTCTTCAACCATAGTAACTCACATACTCCAAAAGTCATGCCTCTATATTCAGCTTCTGCACTAGACCTTGCTACTACCGGTTGTTTTTTACTCCTTCAAGTGACAAGGTTGCCTCCTACAAAAGTAAAGTATCCTGATGTCGATTTTCTGTCGTCAGATGAACCAGCCCAATCTGCATCAGTGTAACCTTCTACCTTCAAGTGATTATTCTTGCTGAACAACAACCATTTACCCGGAGTAGACTTTAAATATCGCAATATGCGTTCCACAGCATCCATGTGAGGTTTACGAGGATCATGCATAAACTGGCTCACTACACATACTGAATAAGCAATATCTGGCCTAGTATGGGACAAATAAATTAATTTCCCCACAAGTCTCTGGTACCTTGCTTTATCAGTAGAAGTGGCATGCAAACAATTAAACAACTTGTGATTTTGTTCAATAGGGGTATTCGCAGACTTACATCCAAGCATACATGTTTCAGTTAACAAATCAAGAATGTATTTTCGTTGAGATAAGAAAATACCATTCTTTGAGCGAGCTACCTCGATTCCGAGAAAGTATTTTAAATCTCCAAGTTGTTTCATTTCAAACTCTAAGACTAAGTGTCGTTGTAAGCTTCAATTTCTTATTGATCATCTCCTGTCACCACCATGTCATCAACATATATAATCAAAGCAGTAACCTTACCCATTCAATGCTTTAAAAACAAAGTATGGTCTGAGTTGCTTTGTTTATATCCGAAACTCTTCATAGACTTGGTAAATCTACCGAACCAAGCTCTTGGAAACTGTTTTAACCCATACAACGCCTTTTTGAGTTTGCACACCATTGTAACATCTGAGTATTTTTCCACATCTGGAGGGGGATCCATATACACTTCATCTATAACATCTCCATGTAAAAAAGTATTTTTTACATCAAACTGAAGAAGTGGCCAATCTCGGTTCACCGCTAAAGACAGGAGCACTCTAACTGTATTACATTTGGCAACAGGTGCAAAAGTGTCCTGATAATCAATCCCATAAGATTGCGTATATCCTTTCGCAACCAATCGAGCTTT